>BPTQ01000001.1:278309440-278440840 GCA_019973895.1 Chrysanthemum seticuspe | reverse complement strand
AGGAGGTCGTTATGTTTGTAACTATAAATACCCTCTACCTCCCAAGGTAGAGGGTTGGACCTTTCATTCATCTTAATCTAACCTTCTATGTTTTCTTTCACTTTCTCTCTCTAGAAAGGCTCCCACTTTCTCTCTCTAAAACCTCTAAATAATTCGACCCATATTATTGTTTGTTATGTGTTTATGAAATCCAATATCCAACAACAATGTTCTTTTTACCAAAGATATGTGCTTTGTTCTCTCTAAGGATTTTAAGATGCCTGATGAAAGTTAGATTCTTCTTAAAGTTCCTAGAAAAGGCAATCTCTATAGCTTTGATATGAACAACATTGTAGCTAAAGATGATTATACTTGCTTGCTTGCAAAGGCCGCAGTGGATGAATCCATGTTATGGCATAGAAGACTTGGTCATGTTAACTTCATAACCATTAACAAGATTGTCAAAGATGGTTTGGTGAGAGGTTTACCTCAGAAAAGGTTTGAAAATGATCAAACCTGCGTGGCTTGTCTCAAAGGCAAACAATACAGAGCTTCTTGCAGGTCAAAGTTAGTTAAATCTATTGCTCACCCACTTCAAATGTTACATATGGACTTATTTGGTCCTACATCAGTGAGCAGCTTGAATCTTAAGAAATATTGTCTAGTGGTGACTGATGATTTTAGCAGATTTACATGGGTTTTCTTTCTTGGAACCAAGGATGAAACTACTGGCATCCTCAAGATCTTAATCACTGAAGTAGAAAACCAATATGATATGAAAGTTAAAATCATTAGGTGTGACAATGGCACAGAATTCAAGAATAGAGTTATGGATGAGTTTTGCAGAGACAAGGGTATTAAAAGAGAATTTAGTGTGGGTAGAACTCCTTAAAAAAATGGTGTTGCTGAGAGGAGAAACATGACACTGATAGAGGCTGCTAGAACTATGTTGGCAGATTCTAAATTACCAATCACTTTTTGGGCTGAAGCAGTTAACACTGCATGTTATGTGCAAAACAGGGTTTTAGTGGTAATGACAAAGAACAAGACACCTTATGAATTATTTAGGGGTAGACCACCTATCCTTGACTTCATGAGACCATTTGGGTGTCATGTATCTATTCTCAATACCATTGATTATCTGGGCAAGTTTGATGAAAAAGCTGATGAAGGGTATTTTGTTGGGTATTCAATGGTTAGTAAAGCTTTTAGAGTATTCAACCTAAGAACCCAAAAGATTGAAGAAAATCTGCATGTTGAGTTCCTGGAAAATAAAGTGAATGTCAAAGGAACTGGTCCAGAAAGGCTGTTTGATCTTGATACTCTAACAAATACTAAGAATTATGTCCCTGTTTCTACATGAACATCTTCTTTTGATTTTGCAGGTTCAGAAGTGTTTCCTGATGATGATGAACCAAGCAAGAATAATGCAGATGATCAAGATGAATTCAGTCTACCTCTTTGGGACTATGCAGATAATGATGATTTACCAAAAACTGGAGATGCTCACCCTTCTTGTGATCTGGGAGGAAGGAGCAACTTGAATGCTGAAAATTCGGAAAGCAATGGAAATTTAGGTTCCACTGCTAGGCAAAATGTTTCCACTGCAACATCAGATGTGGAAATTACAACTCCAGTTACAGAGGAAGCTCAAGCCAATGATGTTAAAATCTCAAATATGCCAAGTGAGATTGCAGTTCCTCAGACTCCCCACACTTCTATTCATAAATCACATCCTCTTGAAAATGTGATTGGGGATGTCTATTCACCTGTGAAGACTAGAAGACAAACTAAGCTGCCTGATGTCCATGGATTCATTAGTAAAATATATGAGTCTAAAATTCATGAAGGCAAGAATGAATGTCTCTTTATGTGTTTTCTGTCACAAATGGAGCCAAAGAATGTCTACAAGGCACTTGAAGATGAAAGTTTGGTGGAAGCAATGCAAGAAGAGTTGCTCCAATTTAAGCTTCAAAAGGTCTGGGTGCTTTGTGATCTGCCTTCTGGCAAGAAGGTAATAGGTACTAAATGGGTGTTCAGAAACAAGAAAGATGAAAGAAGAATTGTTATCAGAAACAAAGCTAGGCTTGTGGCTCAAGGATACACTCAAGAGGAGGGTATTAACTATGAAGAAGTGTTTGCCCCAGTTGCACGAATTGAAGCAATTAGGCTGTTCTTAGCCTATGCATCCTTTATGGGCTTTAAAGTTTATCAAATGGATGTAAAGAGTGCTTTTCTATATGGGCAGATAGATGAGGAGGTTTATGTCTCACAACCTCCAGGTTTTGAAGACCCTGAATATCCTAACAAAGTTTACAGGGTAGTTAAAGCATTGTATGGCTTGCATCAAGCACCAAGGAAATGGTATGAAACCTTAACCACTTATCTTCTTGCTAATGGGTTTCATAGAGGCAGAGTGGATCAAACTTTGTTCATCAAGAAAGACAAGAATGATATCTTGCTTGTTCAAGTGTATGTTGATGATATCATTTTTGGATCTACAAAGACAGAGATGTGCAAAGATTTTGAGAAACTAATGAAAGAAGAATTTCAAATGAGTTCTATGGGTGAACTCACATTCTTTTTGGGACTTCAAGTACTGCAGAGGCCAGATGGTATTTTCATTAATCAAGATAAATATGTGGCTGAGATACTAAGGAAGTTCAAGTTCACTGATGCAAAGTCATCTAGCACCCCTGCAGACAAGACTACACATCTACTTCTGAAGGAAAATAGTGGTAAAGCTGTTGATGTGCACATGTACAGGTCTATGATTGGTTCTTTGATGTATCTTACATCATCTAGACCAGATATCATGTTTGCAGTGTGTGCCTGTGCAAGGTTTCAAGTTACTCCCAAGTTCTCTCACTTGACTGCTGTGAAGAAGATTTTCAGATACCTTAAAGCATTTCCTACTCTGGGATTGTGGTACTCCAGGGATTCTCCTCTTGATTTGGTTACTTACTCAGATAGTGATTATGCTGGAGCTAGCTTGGATAGAAAATCTACAACTGGTGGATGTCAATTTCTTGGCAACAGGTTAGTGTCATGGCAGTGCAAGAAGCAAACTATGGTGGCTAATTCATCAACTGAGGCAGAATATGTGGCTGCTGCAAGTTGCTGCGCTCAAGTTCTATGGCTTCAGAATCAACTTTTGGACTATGGGTACAATTTCATGAATACCATCATACATATTGACAATAGCAGTACCATTTGCATCATTAAGAATCCTGTTCAACACACAAAGACTAAACATATTGAAATTAGACACCACTTCATTAGAGATTGCTATGAAAAGGGACTAATTCAAGTTGTCAAAATTCATACTGATGAAAAATATGTTGATTTATTAACAAAAGGTCTTGATGTGGGAAGATTTCAGTACTTGCTAACAAGTCTTGGAATGCTTAATCCATAATTGTTCTCTGGTGTTGAGGGGAGGCTGTTGGTTACTAAAATTGTTTTATGAGTTTGTATAGCAAGCTTTGATAGGAGTTGATTTTAAAAGGTGTATATCTGAGATACACAACAAATGGTTATTGATTCACCATGTCTTATCCACATAAGAATCAACTAGTACAGAGCAAACGGCTACTGGTAAAGACTTGACAAATCCGTTTATGGTTGATAGTTTACCAAAAACTATATGGTTATCAACTCACCATATTCTTTATGATTAAGAGTTGGCTAGTCCATAGCAAACGGCTCATGGTAAAGACATATCAAATCCGTTGATAGCTGGTAGTTTGCTAAAAACTATGATAAGAGTAGTCTAGTTTTATATGATTTTATTTACCACTGCTCTTTGAAATTTTTGTGAAAAATTACCACTGCTAGTTCACAGTTTCCACTGACAGTGTTATTTTACCACTGTTGTTCTAGCCGTTACAACTGATTATGTCAGTAACTTATTTTTACTAGCTGTTGAAAGTAACCACTGATTGCAATATATATAAGGTTAAAATTATAAGTAAATTATCTTCTTTACATATTATGCTAAGTACTTTCTAAAGATAATTTTACTTGCGCAATAATTCTAAACCCTAACCCTATATATCTTTCTCTCTCAATTGGCTAGTTATTCTTTCAATTCTTACTGACATAATATTATTTTTCAACAAAAAGTTTCTATGGCATCTTTGAAGTTTGGAGATGAGCACAACCTAGTGGCCTACCTACAAAAGTCTAATGAGAAGAGTGGCCCTGTTTTTCATCAGATTGTGGACTTTCTTCATACCACACATATAAGGTATGCTCTGCTTTTAAATCCCACAATCTATATCTCTTAAATCAAATAGTTTTGGACTTCTGCTCAGTCCATAACACTTGAGAATGGAGATACACATGAAACAGTGGATGCTCTAAGAGCCAATGTGGATGGGGTAACTATTGATGTTACTGAGGCATCCTTGAGGAGAGTACTCCAATTGGATGATCTCAATGGTCTCATCATATTACCTATGCCTGAAATTCATGATACTTTATCATCTATAGGGTATGATACCACTGACAAAAAGGATACTTTCAAAAAGAGTGGTTTTTGTCCCCAATGGAAATTTTTGATTCATACTCTGTTACATTGTCTAAGTCCAAATAAAACATCTTATGAGCAATTTAGTTCAACCATGGCTTATCCTTTGGTTTGTCTAGTTTCTGATAGGATTTTTAACTGGTCAAACTATATTTTTACAAGTATGAAAAGCAATGTACAGAGTAAAACAAAATTTTTAATGTATCCAAGGTTTGTGCAAGCAGTGCTAAATGAGTTTCAACTGCAACCTCATACTAATGTTTATAAAATCAGTTGCCTTAAGCCTAAAGTTTTTCAAAATTTGAACAAAGATGGCAATATGATTTTTACACCTCTCCTTCCTCACATGCTTGCTAAGATTACAACTGAACAAAATACACCCATACTTAATGTTCCAAACATTGATTATACTCCTCCAGTTTCAAAAACCTATGAGAGAAGGTCTAAACAGCCAACTCCTCTCATGACAACACAACAAGTTTCTGAACCTTTTGGTTTAGGAACAAGCAGTGGAGGGTCTAGACTTCAACCTAGTCCTACTAGGGAGGAATCTGCACCTTTGTCCTATGATTCACCTCTCCCAACAGGTAATACAGTTGGAAGTGTTGAGGGCAGTGCGCAACATTTGGAATTGATGGTTTTGTGTACAAAGTTATCCAAGCAAGTTGAATCTCTACAGAAGGACTTGGCAAATGTCAAAAAGCAGCATGCCAAGGATGTTCAACACTTAAAAACAGAGATTCAGACCTTGAAGGAAGAGATTAATGGGTTGAAAAAGCACAAGAAGACTGCAAAGTTGGTGATTTCATCTTCATCCTCACCTACTGATGGTGATTCAGATGATCATGATTTGGGAAATTCTTCCAAACAGGGGAGGAAAACAGGTGCTGACACTGAGGGAAGGACAATTGATTTTGAAGATGAAGGAGATACAAGTAAAGAAACAAAGGAAGCTGAAACTCATGAAGAGCAACTTGAAGATCAAGACATGCAATTTGAAGATCAAGACATTTTCTGTACTGCAACTGATTTTGCCACTGATTCAATTTCCACTGCAGAGCCAAATATTGCCACTGCAAGTGAAGAAGTTGATAAGCTAAAGAAAGACAAAGGTAAAGCAATTATGGAAAGTGTAGAGCAAACTGGAAGTAAGATTTCAAAGAAAAGACAAGTCCAGATTGATCTTGATAGAGAACTTGCTAAGAAGATAGCAGAAGAACAAGTTGCTGAGAAGAAAAGATTGAAAGAAATGGAAGTTGCAAGCTTTTTGGAGGCTAAAAGATTGGATGGAATGGAAGATACTGAAGATTTACTTTCAACTGTTCAACCTACAATTCTTAAAGAGAAGACTCCAGAGTTTAGCTATGTTCCTACTGAAGAAGATATTCAATTCTTGATTGCAAATAATCCAGAAATCAAGAAAAAGGCAATTGGCCTTGTAGCTGATGCATCCTTAACTGAAGAACAAATTTCTGCTCAGTTGAAGGATTTCATTCAAATGAAGAATTATCAAGCACTTCAAAATGTAATTTGTTAGTCAAAAAGGGCCAAAAGAACCAAAAGAAACCAAGACAACCTACCAAGGCACAAATTCTTTCATATATGAAGATTTATTGTTGTCATGTTGGTAATTGGAAGAAGCATCAATTTAGAGGAATGCCTGATGATCAAGTTGAAAGAGCTTATTACAAAGTTGTAAAACAAGATAAAGCTTTTACTCCAATGGGCTCTGAAGAAGAAGCAAAAAGGTTTCCTAGATTGAAGAGAAAGGCCAAAGTAAGTGACTCTCAAACTGTAAAGAAGACTAAGGTTGATGAAGATCAAACAATGTCTACTGAGAAGGAAATTCCTACAGAGAAATTCACTGAAGAACAACTAACTGGAATGATTGTGATAATGGAAGAAGATTTTCATCCAGAACCTCTGCAAGTTAGACATCCTATCATTGATTGGGAAGTTTTCACTGCTAGCAATTTTGCTCCATCATGGAAGATCACAAGGCTAGGAGGTGAAACGTCATCATATATGACATTTGAAGATCTTATTAAAGCTTTTGACAGAGATGACCTTAATACACTATGGAGATTAGTTCAAGAAAGGTTTAATGCTGAAGATCTCAAAGATACAAAGGAGATGCCGTTATGGGTGAATCCTAGAAGGCTCTATGAACCAAATGTTGATGATGACTTCTGGAAAACCTTATTCACAAGTTTTGGTACTAAATGGTTTTACTATGTTTCATGTGAAGTTCATCATGTTTCTACGACTAATGGAGAAGACTTTTTCATGCTTGCTGAGAAAGAATATCCACTTAGAGCTGGAGCTCTTACAATGATGTTAACCTTACCAATAAGAGTTCATGAAGACAATGAGAAGGTAAGAGCATTATTACAAAGGCTTCAAGATCAATGCTCAAGAGCCATACAGAAGTTAAGAAAGAAGTGAAGTGTTTGGTTGAATTCCCCAAATCCTTGAAGATACTGCATATTGAAGAAACTTATTGATTTGCAGAGAAATAATAAGTTTAGGGGAGGATTGTTGGGAATAATCCGTTACCACGGATAGTATGTGGTTTACACTGCTCGGTTTAACACTAGCAGTGGAAACGTATTCCCACTGCTAGAACATTATTACCACTGCTATTGTTTATGATAAGGTTAACGCGTCTAGATAAGTATAGAATAGATCTTGTGTATATTCTACTATGTTAGCTTTATACTTATCTTGTAAAGGACTCCTTGTTGTATAAAAGGAGGTCCTAGGTCATTGTCTTAGGTACACTTGTAATTACCTACGTATTACTCACAAGAGCTTCAAGGTGTAACCCTAGTGATAAGATAAGATCACTCGTATTATTCATCAATAATATTGGAGCTTACGTTTTGTATTTAATCTATGTTTACATACAATACATCATATAATCCATCTTCTAAGTATTACTAAGTAAATTCCGCGTGCTTAATAATATTATACAAAATATCATTGACACAAGGTGTGAGTCCAGATCCATCATCTCGCATCTACATCACCCGACATGCACTGTTCAATGAAAGCTCTTTTCCCTTTGCAGGTTCTGTTGGTCATCAAGACTTCTCAAAACTGGATTTGTACACTTTTTTGGATGATGGGCCTGGCAACTTGACCACTTCTCCAAATGGGCTTAATGAGTGTCCGACTTCTTCATCTCGTTCCACAGTCACGCATGGGCCTGTCCAACCACCAGCTCATGATATACCTCCTTGCCATCTGTGTGAGCCTTCTACGGACACCGCCATACCTGATACTATTATCGTCGATGACAATAACGAACCTGTTGTCGATAATGATAATACCGATCCGCCTCCCGAACCACCTGCTCCACGTCATATGATGACAACTCGCTCAAAATCCGGAATCTTCAAGACACGCCATATTGCAGATTTTGCGTCGCTTTCTATGACTGGTTTGCATGTTGCCTTGCTCTCTGCCGTTCAGCCCAAAGGGTACAAGTCTGCTGCCAAACACCCTCAATGGATGGCTGCAATGCATGACGAAATGGATGCCTTACGCCACAACAATACTTGGGTTCTGGTTCCTCGTCCCAATGCCTCAAATGTTGTTGGTTCTAAGTGGGTCTATCACATAAAGTATAAACCTGATGGCTCAATTGAACGATTTAAAGCTCGACTTGTGGCTCAAGGTTTTACCCAAATTCCAGGACTTGATTATTCTCACACTTTCAGCCCGGTTGTCAAAGCATCGACTGTTCGCATTATTCTTTCTCTTGCGGTATTACACAATTGGCGTTTACATCAACTAGATGTTAAAAACACTTTCCTTCATGGCCACCTAAGCGAAACAGTGTTCATGGAGCAGCCACCTGGCTTCATTGATCCTCAATTTCCTAATCATGTTTGCAAATTATCTAAGGCTTTATATGGTCTAAAACAAGCTCCTCGTGCTTGGTTTCAACGCCTTAGTTCCTTTCTACTTACTAATGGCTTTGTTTGCAGTCGTGCCGACACATCCTTATTTATTTTTTCCCAAGATTCATGCATTATGTACTTACTTGTTTATGTGGACGACTTAATTCTCACCGGCAATCAAGAATATGTCCTCACCACGTTTACTACCCGGTTAAACCATGAATTTGCCATTAAAAATCTTGGTGATCTTAACTATTTTCTTGGTTTGGAGGTGAGCTACACGGATGATGGGCTTTTTATAAGTCAGTATAAATATGCTAAAGATGTTCTTACACGAGCTGACTTATTTGACTCCAAACCAGTGCCTACTCCATTAGCTGCTCATGACACGTTTACTTCCGCAGGACCTTTGTTTTCCGACCCCACTCTCTATCGCTCGCTAGTGGGGGCTCTTCAGTATTTGACTATTACTATACCAGATATTTCATATGCTATAATCAAGCTAGTCAGTACCTTCATGCCCCCACCAATGCCCACTTTCAATCGGTAAAACGCATCTTGTGGTATGTTAAAGGCACCATTGCTTTTGGTCTCATTTTTCGTCATCCACTGTCCAACACTATTTTGGGTTACTGTGATGCTGATTGGGCTCGATGTCTTGAAACTCGCCGCTCTACTTACGGTTATTCAATATTTCTAGGTGGCAATCTAGTCTCTTGGAGCGCCAAGAAACAACCCACAGTTTCTAGATCAAGTTGCGAGTCGGAATATCGGGCAATGGCAAACACGACAGCTGAAATCGTTTGGATCACTCACCTTCTACGAGAGCTTCATGCCCTACCTCCTGATCGACACACGTTGCTATGTGACAACAAAAGTGCATTATTTATGACTCAAAACCCGGTCTCTCACAAGCGTGCAAAACACATTGATCTTGATTATCATTTTGTAAATGAACTTGTTGCTTCGGGTAAGCTTTATACAAAGTTTATCTCCACCAAGCTTCAGGTGGCAGATATTTTCACCAAGAGTCTTCCGCGTGCTCAATTTGAACATTTTCCTGCCATGCTTCGTCTTGGTCCACCACCCATTCGCTTGGGGGGGGGGGGGATATCAGATAACTGCGTATTTAATAAGTTAAATGTATATTTGTAACTATCTCTCCTTCATTATAGGAGCTCATCTTGTAATTTGTTATTATAAATACATATCTCTCACACACAATTAAAAGTGTGGTTGATCAAATATCACTCTACATTTGGGATCACTGAACTCGATGAGCTTGGTCCAATCATTGAAAAGAAGTAGAATGTTGTGGTTAAGGAGCTGATGAAAATGCTCAGCAAAAGGTATGAAAGACTGAGGGAAGCACCAGTACAACTGGGGATTCAGCATGCCTTAACTACACCACAAGGATCTCAGTCTCAGCCTGCCCAAGGCAAAAGGAAAAGGGTTGAATCTGGACCTGAAATCAAAGTACCAGGCCTGGAATGCAACAGGGAGCTACCAGTAGGTGTGAAGTTTGTAAACTGTCTTTGCATTGAAGAGCATGAAAGAGGACTCTTCTTTATAGATGTCTATGGAAACCCAGCATTCCAAAGGTGGAGTGATATTGATCTTGCAGGAGTGGCAGCAATGGCAAGTTTTCTACCAGTGACCTCTCAAATCCAAACTCCAGCAAATGTCAGGTTCTGCAATGACTTGAATGCTAATATTAGAGACCACCCTGACAAAGAAACACTCCTCAAGAAGAAACCAAAGCTTGAAGCACTGGGAATCCATCTAGGGTAACATCTTATGTTTTATCTTTTGTACTAGTGATAGGAACTATGTAATGAATGAATAAACGATGTATGTTTTGTTAAAATTTTCAGTGTTCCTTATAATGTTCATTAGTACATTCAGTGTAAGAAGAAGCCAATTGCTCACTTACACTGATCAAACACTTAGGCTATTTGTATATCCAAATAGGGGGAGACTGTTGGGTTCAGTAAATACCCAAACCCCTTAAGTCATAGATTTGAATAAAAAATACCCTAAGTGTTTAGGCCGTTAAACACTAACAGGTCACTGAGTGCATAGTCTCTCAGTAAGTCATCTTCGGGATACTCAGTAAGAGGCAAAGAAGAAGTCTCTCCACTCAGTAAGGCGGAACTTAAGGGGTGAAGACTGAGTCAAGAAGAAGATGGTGGATTCAGTGAGTGATGACAATAACTCACTGAATCCCTAAACTCCTCACCAACTACTTACACTGAAGACAAACTGAAGTAGAAGACTGAAGGCAATGAAGACTGAAGAATGAGCGGGATAAGGCGGGATAAGTTTGAATCAGATAAGACGAAGTCCTTATCAACCAAAGTCAACTTTCCCTGAATGGCAAACTATTAGGCTCAGTGTCATCACTGACTCATGGAAATCAGCCTTGTCTCTTGCTTAATATAGTCTTTGTAAACAGAGACAAAATACACAATATTTTGTCTTCTGTAAAATGTCAGATTGTCACTTAGGATAAAGTTAATACTCATACTTGTATAAATAGAATAAGAGATGGAGTGAAATATTAAGCTTGTGAACTGTAAAAACACACACACACGCAAGCCATCTTTCACTCCTCCAAATACAACTTAATCCCTGAGATAGCTCAGTGGGTCCTTGTAGTTGAGCTCAGACTCAGCCTGAGCTTCGTGAGGAGTTACACCCTTTGTCATTTCAATCCCAAGTACTATTCCGCAAGTACTTGGGTAATGTATTCTTGTTTGATTCATTTCTAATAAAGAATATTATGTTGAAAATTATTCAGTGTGTTTTACTTACATCTTATCAGTCATTAATTCACTATTAACTTGTTTTTAAATACTTGAACTGTTTTACGATAGTGAATAGGGAACAACAAATATACATTCTTAAAACATTCATTTATGATAAATACAAGTATTAAAATACATAGTATAAGTCATTCAAACTGCTAATTAATGATACTTTAAAAAACCCTCTTTTAATAAAAAATACAATTAAAAAAAACACAGAGTATAAACCAAGCAAGCTACTAAATACAAAAAACAATCAAAATAATACACCAAACTTTTGTCATTGCTTATCTATATATATATATATATGGGACTACATAGACACGTCATTAATGCTGACTAGACACTATAATATTGACATGGCGCATCATTTGATGAGGTGGAATGGTGATTAGGCACTATTCCCGGTTAAATAAGTAAAAAATTTGTATCTTGCAAGGTTCGAACACCGGTCTTGACATCCACACATGAACACCACAAGCAGTGGAGCAATCTACAAGTTGTGACACAAAATGTATTCCAAAATTGATATACCATGAAAACCACCAGCTTCCCTATTGCAATCCACCAAAACAGACAACCCTAGAGACTCGGCATTTAATAATTCAACTTTACTCTTCAATACCGGTCAAACAAAATATCATCATCCACCATTTCACGCAGCATTTCCAAATTCAAATCCCCACAATCAATAAAACGCATAATTTTATTGAAAAACATATTGACCTAATAATCTATACCATTTTTTTTGTGTGATTCTATGATTTTCACAACGATCTTATCATCTTCAATTCAATATAAAAAAGAATTATAGATGAAATCAGTTTTGGTCAATCCATCATCTCTACGATTCATCATCACAGAAGGTAATTATTGTTTTTAATCTTCTTATAATGTTACAACCGTGAATAAACTAATTGTCTTTGTTCATGAAAGTAATTGTATTGGTAGTGTGAGAGTTAATATGTATATATTTCAAGGAAGTGTATATGGTAATTAGTATGTGATGATTTCACCTTCAAGTTTCCAACAAAGTGATAATTTCATTTGTAAATGTATGGATCTTCACCTATCTCCTTCTAAATATGATAAAATATACGTATGAGAAAATAGGTTTTCAATTGTTTGACGATATGCCTAAAAGGATCGTATATGTTAGTTAAGCCAAAAGTATGGATTCATTTGCCTACAAGAATGAAATACTAAAAGTATTTGTTAAAATGTCAGAGTGAAATATTATTTTAACTGAATATTGCAGAACAAAGGACTACATAGCTGTTACTTATGAAGTATTATAACTTTATAAGTTTTTATTCATTATTAACTTATTTGTAGCTTCGATGATCTCTTGTATGCATTTTTTTTTATCTTTTCAAAAATGTTTCTGCAGGTTTACGAGCATATAGTATGACAAAGAACAACAAATGAGCCTTGCCTCACTACCAGAAATGCAAATGAGGACCATCATCACATCTTCCTTATCTAATACTTATAGTGAGACAGGTTAATTAACTCTTCCAAACCAAACCTGTTTTGACCCGTTGCACCCGCTCATCATGACACGTTTATAATTACGTATCTCTTGTATATCAGGTTAGCGGGTTAGGTTGGCAATAGGTCCATCTTGCGTTGCATTTGCCGGCCAATCAATTGATCCAGGTTAGCTATAGATCCTTGAGCTATATGGACCTTGAACTTATTTCTAAGTATATAAGTAGTTAACTACTTATCATGCTTTTTAGGTATTAAAGCAAACCTTTGAGATTACCGGTTAATCAATTGTTCCAGGTTACTTTATGGTTTCTAATGTCCCCCCTCTTATGTTATAACATTTTTTCATTGTAGTACCATTATAGTATCACTAGCATGGAGATTGATCAATTTTCCAATTATGTGTTTTGGCTTAGAAGTAGTCATGCATCTTATGAGCTATTGATTTTATTAAAGATGAATGGAAAAAAATCAAGGCCAATCAAGTATGTATTTAATCTACAATGTTCGTCTTCGATGAGAAGTGTTGTATTTTGAGGAGTAATCTAAATCATTCTTATGCAGGTTTGTAGGAATAAAAGGTTATGGCAATGGAAAAAATGAGCTTATTGGCAATGATTGCAATAACAATAGAGAAATTGAGCTTATTTGCAATAGTGGTGCATATATTCTAGATCTCGTACTGTGTCTTTTCCGGTAAGACCCGTGTAATGACTTTTACTAAACTATATTTTCATTATTGGGCATCCTAAATAATCACATTTCATGATCTTTGAATGAGTCTTGATTTCAATCAATATTTACACAAGTATTGATATTTTCATTTGAAGAGTTCTTATAATGGTATCCTAACAAACATTTTAACGATTATTCAGTTTGGTTAATGGAATGAGGTAACCAGTTGCGAAACTTGTGTCGGCTGGTTTAAAATAGCCAAATTGACAAGGTGCAACAAAATATTGATTTTAGTTTAAATGTCCAAGTTTCTTAATCTTCTTTGTTTATAAATTTTTCATTCTTCTTATGTCCACCTTAGTTTGTCTCTCTTCGTTAGATATATACACATAACAGATGAAAAGGTTGCAACTCTCATCTTTATATCTATTAAAAGAGGGTCATCCATAAGGTACACATTAATAGGATTCATTCATATATTTTGATTCACATTCTTGTCTTACCTGTATAAAACTATTTGTAAATTTGATTTATATGCATAATTTCATTAACATACTTTGTTTTATTCTCAATTTTATGACATATGAAACTCAACTTATCACAAAATAGATACTTCTTTTTCAATGAGCGTTTTCTCTGGAAGATGTGTGTAAACATGAGAGCAACCAAACTCCCCTTGACAGCAAGCAAAACACCCTTTGACGGCAACAACCAAACACCCCCTTACAGCAACCACCCAACAACTTTGACAACAACAACCAAATTTTCTTGTATTCTACAAAGCGGCCAACATATATGTTTACAACACTAATGGTTGTTGTGAGATTGTTAACCGACTTGCTAAAGATAAACTTCTTTGAAGGAGTTTAAGCCCAAAGGTATGTACAATCTAGCAAATGGCTACAAAATATTTAAATGTCTCTTAGATTTTTTCACTATTTGATTATTCTTTGTTTAGCGGGACTGTTAGACAGTGAGGATGGTAAATGTCGAAACTACTCTTTATATTATTAACAAAATTCTCTAGAAGTATGTATTAATATGCTCCAAAATTTGGTAAATGTTTTTATGTTAATTGCATATCAAGTATTATATAAGATTAGTAAAGGGTGTGTATCTTAGTCATTTAGCTTATTTGATAGACTTATGGATTGCATATTAATAAGTTTTATAACATAAACTCTACAAAATATGTCCTTCATACCCCACATTTTGTTTGAGGTTTGTTTATAGATAGGTTTCCTCATTCTTATAGTCATTAGAGCCACCAAAATGTTTCTGTAGCCAAAGCAGTATTTGAATAAACTAAACTTCTTTTGCCATTTATTACTGATATCTCATGTAGATCGAAGTTGTTCTTGGGTTTCCCCGAGATTATGATTGCTCATCACTCAAACATTCAAACTCAAAATGTGTTTAAATGCATGATATTGACACGTTTGCAAGTAAGTTGTAAATTACTATAGCCATTTTATGTTTATACAGCCTAGACGGCGAAATTCGATTATTTGCATATCACACTTCAACAAGTTGCAATAACAAGCCTAGGTGGTTTACTTTTCTTTTTAAATCCTTTTCTTTATTTTGTACAGCTACTTAGTATACATATTTGTCCCTTCAAATGCTCAATTGTGTGTTACTCGGCAAGTTTCTAATATGGGTATATACCATTTTGAAAACAAGTTTACTTCTCTTGAGATTACTTAAAAAATCTTGCAAGAAAACAACATGTTGATATGTACAGATGGACTTCATTTCAATTCATGGAATGAATAGTGCACGGTTGGGATGATATGTAACAGAGAGACATGCGGCTTAGGGAATAAAACTTATCACTGTGTAGTATTTTACTGCATGTACGTTTGATAAGTAGAGTCATTTAAAACCGAACATGGTGGTCTACGGTACTTCACTGATGGATTATGTTTGGTTTAGTTTATGTAGTGTTTCAAGGTTACATCAAGAAAATAGTAGCTACAAAGTTTTCTAACTTTTATAATAGCTGCAAAAGCTTTAGTCTTTTATGCATTTGATTTATAGTTCTTATAATGAATAGATAACTGGTATGTTTGCATACTATTTGTTTAATATATTTGCTGTTATTCATTATTTACTTATGTCCAAAGATATTTTGTCAAACAATAATATGAAGCGAACCCGCTCATTGGGCGGGTTATGAAGCTAGTAGTTCATAAACGAACAAATTAATCAGTAAAAACTATTGCCAAAAAAGCATACAAATGAAATAAACAATTAGCCAAAAAAAATTTAATTACATACCCACAGCCGCATCGCGCGGGACCCTGCTAGTTTATTAAAAATTAAAAAGATTATTGACTTTATTTACTATTTTAATAGTTAATTAATTTTTTAAAATTTTTCTATCAATTGTTGTTGTTGCTTGTTGTTAAATACTATTACTGCATATTACAATTTATTCACATTAGAATTATTCAGATTAAAATTACAATTTCTTTACAATTTATTTACATTACAATTTTTTCATAATACATTATAATTCACTTAGCAGAGTTACAATTTATTCAGAAATATTTTCTGTTTCTAGTTAGGTTTCATGAAGGTAACACTTGCAATCAACTCTATACAAAATAACAGATATCATTTGTACTTGGGATCTTTAGGATTCTTATGGTGTCATTCTCGAATGTTCATTTAGATGCATCCCAATTAGTTTCGAAAGTGATTTTAAAATGAAAACGATACAAAGTTGTATTGGCAACAGATTTGACCCGCATAAGACGAAAAATACATATGATCGCATAACTTGATGAAATGCATATACTTTTTTGCTAAAAAATATATTAGGGTGTATCTAAAATATCTAATTCAAGTCGATGCATCTCTAATGTGTGATTATATTTATTTCTCATCATTCTCATTTTAATATTTCATCTCATTTGATCCTAAGTCTATGGGAGCAAATTCCGAAAATGGTCACCTTTTTGCGAAGTGGATTCAAGAAGTAGCAAAAAATTCAAAAATGTCATTGCTAGACCGCTAGACCGTGCGATTCTATTATATTTTTTATACGTGTATAAAAGAAATATTTGGTTGATGGGAGTTATTTGCTTGTGATTTTATGGGTATTTACCTTTTGAGTTTGGTATTTTATGGGTTTGTAATATCTTTAATGAACATTTTATGCCGAATCTGCTTGTGATCATAAGTCCATCATGTCGATAGACTAAGCCACGTAAATTACTGTGTTCGTGTGAATATGTTTACATGGTTATGTAGGTTATGTCTACCTACCACATGCATATCTTGTTGTATAATGTGTGGGGACGTATGTCAATCTTTCACATGTTTTCCTTTTGCTACAAGAGTTTGGGAATATGGACAAAATGAAAGCAATTCCACAAAAAATTCTTCATTTGTTGGATTTTGTTTCATAACTAATGAAAAGAGAATGTTACAACAAACAGAAGGTTAATTATACTCGAACACGAGATTTATATTGAAGCAAAGTACTTAAAATTAATCACTTGTTTGTTCGGTATATAAATTACATTGGTTTCAACGAGGATATTTTACCCGCTCTTCACTGCGGGGCATGGTATTTACGTTAATTTTTGTTTCACGGACAGTTTTTAGAGTCAAATTACGTAATTTTAGCTAACACGTAAGGGCTGATTATGCATATTTTCATTTTCACTAGAAAACGAATTTTAGGGATGATTTTGCAATGCTAGGTAACATACATAGACCATTTGTATGATTGTTTCTTACATAGTTGGTTGTTAAGGACAAATATTTTGACAAGATGTAAAACAAATGGACTGTTTATGTAAGTACTATCTACTTAGAAACACAAAAGTTGGGGATGATTTTTGAAAAGAAATGTAATGAAGGGTACTATTTATGTTAAATTGCTGGTCTCTTGGAACGAAATTTGAAACGACATTAATTTATGTTAAACACACGGTCTTTAGAGACGAATAACGTAATTTCAGCTAAAACGTAAGAACTGGTTATGCGAATTATCATTTTCGCAAAAAAAAAAAAAAAAAAAAAAAAAAAAAGGATAATTTTTGAAATGTTAGGTAACATACAGGGACCACTTGTGTAACTTTTTCTTACATGGTCGCTAAGGACGGATATTTTGACGGCAGGTAAAACAAAAAGACTATTTAATACAGTAGTATTTATGTAAATACTATTTCCATAGAAATACAAAAGTTGGGGGATGATTTTTGCAATGAAAATTGAAAAGTAACGGCATGCATGGACTACTTGTGTAAATATCTGTCAAATTGTTGGTCTTCAGGGAGACCATTGTTGTAAATACGTAGAAAAGACTAAAAAAATAAAATAAAGTACTATTCGAACAGTGAATTGTGTATATTAATTAATTAATTAAAAATTAAAACTATATTATAATTTACTCTAAAATAGAATTAATAATTAAAAATATCTTAAATCATGCATGTAAGCCCAAAAAATGTGTCATTGTTTTAATAAGTAGCTACTTCCCAGTTACATTACATTTTTAATAAGGGAGGTGATACCCACACCATATTTTTTTATTAATGCATCACAAATTATGCATTACAGTATTTTACGGTACAAACTGTAATGCACAGATTGTGGTGCATTAATCAAAAAATGTAGTGTGAGTATCGATTCCCGATAATGCATAAATATGAACATGTTCGGTTAGTACACGACACATTAGTTTTCTTGTTTAATGATTGTTTATTTTGTCAATAAAGAAACAAAAGAGAACTTATCTCATTCTTTAAATATTTTTTTTTCGTTTTTTTTAAACCAGCATAACTATTGGAATTTAAACTCATCCTGATCGAGAAACTAAATTTCTTATGATGATCTGATGATACAGATACAAAACCTGTATCCATACACTCAGTACAGAGCATTCACAGATATCCAAACCAACTCCACAAGATGAGAGTAATGATGAATAGAAGTATGATAGCATGTCAGTCCATGTAAATACTTGTACAGTCAGTTAGTTAACTTGTACTAGTTAGTTAGATAGCTTATACAAGTAGTATAAATAGACAGTCATGTATCAAGTCAATGTAACAAATTCATAATTCAATAATTCATTTCACTTTCAATGTGTTTTCTCTCAATTCACTATATGGTATCAGAGACAGCACCACCACAATGGTGGTGAATAACTGCTCCTGACCATCATAACTAACTTTTTCCGGCCAAATAACTACCTTTCCACCACCACAACAACTTTTCCCGCTGATTGTACAAAAAGATGCACATACCAGGCCGTCAATGGTGATTGACGGAGTTAGGGGTGATGGTGGAGATGCCGAGTGCAAGATAACCTGAAAATAAGAAATAGAAGACACTACGTTAGACGGAGCGCGGGGGAAGCCCCCGCGAACCGCCTCCGGTGTGAGAATCAGTCATGGTGATTATGTCATGAAAGTATTGAGGTGGAGAAGATGAGATCTCCTGGGTTAAGTTCAGTTCCATACCTCTATGATGACTTCCTTATTTATAGGCATAATGGGCTGATGGAGCAGTTACAGAGGATGTGTGGAGGCAGTTATAGAGGGTCCTGGCAGTTACAGAGGTCATGGCTAAGATCATGGTTGTTGACCAGTTCTGTTTGACCAACTCGATCATACCCACGTTCATAGGTAGAGAGGCTATGACCTTTAGGCTTCGACCCTTGTCGGAGGGGGCTCTGTCGAACCTGTCGGAGGCCAGGCTCCGAACTGTGACGGAGGCCAGGCTCTGAACAGTGACGGAGGCCTTGACGGGGGGGTGGGGGGGGGGGGCTCCGAATAGTGACGGAGGCCAGGCTCCGAACCATGACGGAGGCCTTGACGGAGGGGTCTCCGAACAGTGACAGAGGCCTTAACGAAGGCCAGGCTCCGAACCGTGACAGAGGTTAGACACTATGAGTGCTTTGGGTGTAGGTTGGCGGATTCCCTTGCGGTAGCCATTGTGAATGACTTTATGCCAACATTATGTGTAGGACGAAGGCATAGGCTTCATCCTTTAGGAGGGTACATCATACCCTTTGTACAAATGGTAAGCTAAGTACCATAGTGACGATAACGCTCGTTAGCAGAGCGGAGGGTACGTCATCACCCGCCAAAATTATTTGACCTCAAACCATCATAAACAACCACAAACCACCACTTTTATGCACCAAAATCATCACAATACATCAGAATCATCAAGAATCACCATAACTCAATCAAATCATCATCAATCAAACCATAATCAAACAAAATTCTGTTACAAAATCAGTTGCAAATCAGTTATCATTCTTCATTAACAAAAGCTTCACAACAACACTAAACACCTTTCTTACACAGCAATGGCACCATCAGAATCCAGTTCACAACAAACTGTTACACCACCACTTGATGATGTCTCATCACCACTCCATCCACTGTATTTCCACCCCGAATGATCATCTAGGCATGATTCTTATCTCAAGAAAGTTAACAGGATCAGAAAACTACAACACCTGGAAGAGATCAATGTTAATAGCTCTCAGTGCCAAGAATAAGGTGAAACTGATCAATGGTGATTATGAGGAACCACCACCATCATCTGATCTCAGAGCACACTGGGAAAGAGCTAATGACATGTTAATTTCATAGATACTGAACACAGTCTCTGAGCAGATAGGTAATAATCTCACCTTCATCAATTTTGCATCTGCCTTATGGAATGAGCTATTTGATCATTATTCTCAATTGGATGGGCATAGAATTTATCAGTTAGCAAATGAAATTGTTGATCTTAAACAATCAAATTGCACTATTGAGGTATACTATCAAAAGCTGAAGGGTCTTTGGGATGAGCTTGATGCAATAGAAGCACCTTATGCATGTACTTGTCAATGCACTTGTGTAAATGGTAAAGAAAATGGTGAAAGTGAACAGAGGAAAAGATTGGTTCAATTCATAATGGGGTTAGATGATTGTTACACCAAGTGGTGGTGTAACAGTTTCACCATCATCTAACCCCATTATGAATTGAACCAATCTTTTCCACCTTCTCAGAGGACTACTCAAGGAAACAGGAACACTAGATCTATTCACATGGTTGCAAATGAATCACTCCAACCAATGGAATGCCCATTGGATGCTGCAGCTCCCTCTACTTCTAGGATTTCAGATGACTTGGTCAATGCTAGGATGGATCAACTACAAAACCAGCTAAATCAAGTGCTTATCAGGATGCAGAACACCCTTCCTAACAACTTTGATGGTTCTGCAACACCACATGTGGCAGGTATACTTTCCTTCAAGACTGGTTCAATTCCTACAAAGCTTACTGGTGTGCATTCTTTTACAACTAGTGCTAGTATTCATTCATTCATTGCTTCAAATATCACCCAAACCACACTTCATATATGGATTATTGACAGTGGAGCCACATATCACATTTGCATATCTTTATCACTCATGCATAACACCACAAAGCACATCACACCAATAACTGTATCACTACCCAATGGCCAAACCACCAAGGTACATATAACTGGATATGTCAAACTTAGCCCTTCACTCACCCTCCACAATGTACTTTACATTCCAACCTTCACTTACAACCTTATCTCCATAAGCAGGTTACTTCACAAAACACTTTTTTCTGTCACCTTCACACATAACAAATTTACCTTTCAGGGCCATGATAGGAGGACTACTCATGGTACTCTTCATGGTGGACTCTATCTCCTCAACTCAACATCAACTCCAACCACTACACATCCTGTTATCCTCTCAAGTTCAAGCAAACCACACCTTTGGCATGCCAGAATGGGACATACACCACTTTCTACACTCAAGAAAATCAATAGTCTTTCATTTCATGTATCTTGTACTTCAAAAACTAGATGTAACATTTGTCCATTAGCTAAACAACATGTTCTTCCATTTCCTGTTAGTGAATCACATGCAAAATCAAAGTTTGACTTAGTTCACTTGGATGTATGGGGACCCTACAAACATTGTACTATGAATAAATGCACATACTTTCTCACAATTGTTGATGATTACTCAAGGGCTACACGGACTTACCTTTTACCATCAAAACATCATGTTTTTTCCACCTTCAAAACTTTTCATCAATCCATACTCACTCAGTTTAACACATCAGTTAAAGTCCTCAGAAGTGACAATGGCACAGAGTTCATTAACTCATCTTTTCTTAATTATACCCAAGAACATGGTATCATTCATCAAACCTCATGTCCATATACACCTAAACAAAACTCAAGGTTTGAACGAAAACACAGACATTTACTAGAAATGGCAAGGGCCATACATTTTCAAGCTAACTTTCCTAAACATATGTGGGGTTACAGCCTTTTAGCATCCACCTATCTCATAAACAGAATCCCAACAAGAGTTCTAAATAATCACAGTCCATACCAACTCCTATACAACAAAACACCATCCTTAGATCATCTTAGAATCATTGGCTGTCTAGCCTATGAATACCACCACACCACAGACAAATTCAATCCTAAGTCCACACCTACAGTATTTGTTGGATACCCACACAATAAAAAAGGATACCTTTTATATGACCTTCAAACACACAAAGTCATCACAAGCAGAAATGTACTCTTTGATGAAACAATCTTTCCATTTCATGCATCCCCAAAACCAACAAGTACATCTCAATCTCCCACTACAGCACCTCAAATCACATCAACATACCCCTTCATACACCTTCATCACACACTTCATCCATCTCAGAGCATTCACATCCATTACATACACCCTCACCACCTACCCAAACACCCATTGCTGACACACAGACATCCAACTCATCCACTAATCAAACACCACTTCACTCCTCACCATCCTCTCCACCTTCAACATCCCATGAACAATTTTCAACCAACAATACTCCACCACCTCCTGACCCTCCACCATCTCCAACAACAACACCAAGCACTACAACAATCACCATTCCACCCACAGATCTAGTTACCACAACCACTCCATCTAATCCACCTCCCACTAGAGCTTCTACAAGACAAAAACACCCACCTACTAAACTTAAAGACTACCACTGTCATTTTCCAAAATCAACCATTCACAATCTCACAGTCTCAAAACATCACCACACTCACTACCTAAATTATTCCAATCTCACTCCTACATCTTTACACTTCATATCTTCCATTGATAAACTCACTGAACCAACCACATTTTTACAAGCATCCAAACATCCCAAATGGGTTGAAGCAATGAATAAAGAAATACATGCATTAGAACAGAATCACACTTGGGAGCATGCCTTATTGCCACAAGGGAAGACACCAATTGGGAGCAAGTGGGTTTTCAAGATCAAATACCATGCTGATGGGACTGTAGAGAGATTTAAAGCAAGGCTTGTAGCCAAGGGCTATAACCAGAAGGAAGGAGAGGACTTCAATGAGACCTTTGCTCTAGTGGCCAAAATGGTCACAGTAAGAACCTTACTTGCTATTGCAGTCCACAATCACTGGATCATTGAGCAATTGGATGTGAACAATGCATTCCTTCATGGGGATTTACATGAGGAGGTCTACATGAGTGTTCCACAAGGCTATGACACCAACCTTCCACCAAATACTGTATGCAGACTCAAAAAGTCCCTTTATGGCTTGAAGCAAGCTAAGAGACAATGGTTTGAAAAACTCACCACTTTCCTCATCACACTTGGCTTCAAGAAGAGTTATGTTGACACCTCACTCTTTACACTTCACAAAGATGACCACTCTACAGTACTCTTAGTCTATGTAGATGACATTCTCCTAGCTGGAAGCAGTTCTCATCTAATCAAAGAAATCAAACAAAGTCTTCATGATAAGTTCAGCATTAAAGACTTAGGGCCTCTACATTACTACTTAGGCATTGAGTTTCTCAGAAATGACAAAGGCTTAGCAATGACTCAGAGGAAGTATGCAATTGAATTGCTTACTCATGCTGCACTACTTGATACAAAACCACCTGGTTAAACTCTCAATGGACACTGGTGAACTCCTCTCTGATCTTTCTTCCTACAGAACTTTGGTTGGTAAATTACTCTACTTAACCATCACAAGACTAGATCTTGCTTTTGCTGCTCAAGCACTCAGTCAGTTCCTTCAATAGCCCAGGACTTCTCACATGAAAGCTCTCATCAGGGTACTCATATATGTCAAGCTTTCAATCACACAAGGTCTATTCTTACCTGTACAAATCAACTTATCTCTTCTAGCCTATTGTGAAAGTGACTGGGCTAGTTGTCCTTTCACAAGGAGATCAGTTACTGGTTATGGTATTTTCCTTGGCTCAAGTCTTATCTCATGGCAATCTAAGAAGCAAACTGTAGTCTCTAGATCCTCCACAGAAGCAGAGTATAGAAACTTGGCAGACATCACTTGTGAAGTTACTTGGCTTCAGTGTTTGCTTAAAGAGTTTCACCTTACAGTTCCAACTCCTACTCTAATAATGTGTGATAATGCTTCCTATATTGCATTGGCATCCAATCCTATCCATCATGCTAGAACTAAGCATATAGAAATTGATTGCCACTTTGTGAGGGACAAGATCAAAGCTGGACAAATTCTACCCAAGTACATCTCCACAAAGCAACAAGTTGCAGACATACTGACTAAAGGGCTTAGCAGACCTCTACACTACAACTGTCTTTCCAAGTTAGGCATGTGTAATCCTTACACCATGCCAACTTGCGAGGGGGATGATGATACAAATAAAAAACCTGTATCCATACACTCAGTACAGAGCATTCACAGATATCCAAACCAACTCCACAAGATGAGAGTAATGATGAATAGAAGCATGATAGCATGTCAGTCCATGTAAATACTTGTACAGTCAGTTAATTAGCTTGTATTAGTTAGTTAGATAGCTTATTCAAGCAGTATAAATAGACAGTCATGTATCAAGTCAATGTAACAAATTCATAATTCAATAATTCATTTCACTTTCAATTTGTTTTCTCTCAATTCACTATATGATCTTTATGCAATCTTTCTATCCTAGTATGCTTTCATCTTAAACCTCCTAGAGCTCCCCTCGAAGCTTCAGTTATCCCTAAGATCATCATCTTCTTCTCTAAGCTGAAAGACAACTTTGAGCCAATCTTATCCAAACAGACCTTTTGTCTAAACGGGCCTGTTCATGCTAGACTTTTACGACCCGCGCAAATTTCCTAAATAAGAAACCCCTCTTACATGGCATTTACGCTGCGTTCTTGAGTTTTTTTAGGTGGGAATAGAAATGATGTGTAAAGAAGAGAAAAGAAAAGAAAAGGAAAGGAAAAAAAGTTGATTTTATATTTCATGTTCTCGAGTTGAAATGAAATGAAAAGAAAATATATAATATTGTGTTCTCGAGTTGGGAAGAAAAGAAAGAAAAAGAGACATAATTACATTTATGCACTTTTAAATATGTTCATTTTATCATAAGAGTCGAATATGAGCAAATACTGGAAGTTATATTCGTCATTATATACTAGGGCAAATAATTGAAA
This sequence comes from Chrysanthemum seticuspe, assembly GCA_019973895.1. Classification (NCBI taxonomy): domain Eukaryota; kingdom Viridiplantae; phylum Streptophyta; class Magnoliopsida; order Asterales; family Asteraceae; genus Chrysanthemum; species Chrysanthemum seticuspe. The sequence continues at coordinate 278,415,950 of BPTQ01000001.1, read as the reverse complement.
AAAGTATCATACTTGTCACCATTTTCTTTTGTGGGTAGCGAACAAATTTTTTTGCTTTGGTAGGTACTTTTTTTTTCAAATTTATCATTTTTAGGGTATTTTGCAAAAAATTTGGACATTTTTGCCCCTCTTAGCTAATAGATTTTTTTCCCCGAAGGGCAAAAATGTCACATAGTACCCTAAAAAGGATGAATTTGAAAGAAGAGTAACCACAAAAGCAAAAAAATTTGTTCAGTACCCACAAAAGGAAATGGTGGCAAGTATGATACTTTTTTCAATCATTTGCCCTATATACTAAATAGTGCGAGTGTAAAATTGTTTTCGTCCAAATCCGCCTATATTTGGGCGGAAAATTCTTATGGGAAACCTAAGAATTTTTCTGTCATTTCCTTTAAGTTTCCTTTTCTTTCTGTTTAAGAAAAACTCAAGAACACAATAAAATTTCAGTTTCCTATCATTTCTTTTTCTTTCCTTCTAAAAATGAACCTGAGATCGGAGCGTAACGCTATTCGTCCCTTCACGAACATCCGATAAAATTGAAGCGATGCAAAGAAGAATAGCATGCCCCTGCATAATGATCCTAAAATAATTAAACTAAGCTTAATTCTTTTCTTGCTCTTTTCTGTGTTAGTCTGATTGAACTTAGAAAAGTTATCATGTGAATTGACCTTATTAGACGCTTGTATAAATCAACTAACGTTTTGTAAATCAAAAAATATTTAATTTATACCGCGTAAGAACGTGAAAATCCAATCATCGTCATTTTTTTCTTGTTCTCTTTCGAAGACATACAATGGTCCCTGTAATGTGGATAGGTCTGGTCCACGTAGCAATCTTTCATGGACCCACTATCGATCTTTCAAGATAACCGAGTCCGGCACTACTACACAAAAATCTAATTAGGTACTGTTTTTAAGGCCATTTAGTCCGCGGACGAGGTAATGAAATTGTCGACGGCTTTTGTTTCTATTTATATACTTTTTATCATTGGTCCAAATGTCCACTATTTTTTCATTATTCTCTAAAAAAGAAAAAGAATAAAAATTGAGAAGCTCTTCACGTATAACTTTATATATAGCATGTTTTTTCAATGCCATGAAACGATAATACTTTTCTTGTTATTCACATGCATGTGCAGGGTCGTCTCGTGAATTTTGGGGGCCCTGTGCTAATTTTTGACAGTATAGACCTCTCGAACAATGCCAAAACTTATATGTGTAAAATAAAGAGGGAGAAGAAAAGGCAAGTATTCAAAAACACTTGTGTACGTCCAACATACCTATTTTTGTCACATTAATGAAAAATCTAAATTTTTTTTCTAGAAAATCTATGAAAAAAATCATTTAAAAGACATTTTAAAAACTTTCATAAACTTGGGTTAAAAATGTAACTTTGTAAACCCATTTATATTTATCTAGGTAAAAGACCAAAAGACTAGAGTAAAAGTGTAAAGTCCATAAAGTCTAGGGTGCAAACTGATTTTTACGCAAGTTATCATCTTCTTCAACCTCTTGGTCGTGTATCTCTGTAGTTTTATTCTTTTCGTTTTTTTTTTCAATCACCTAAAACTAATGTATGTTTCACTAAAGCAATCGAGCTTAAGTTTTAGAGTACGTTTTCATTAATTTTACCTTAATTTCGAACTAACAGCCCTGCGTTATAACGATCCGAGGCCCCAAAATATTTGGGGGCCCTGTTCGATTGCACACTCTGCACATCTTGAAATACGGCCCTGTGCATGTGTATATGTAAGTCTAAAACATTCAATTCGTTCAGATCAAACCTAAGACTATCAGATAAAAATAAAAATAAAAATACCGGTATTGTATTTTTAAGATGGTTCAGGTTTTTCACCAAAATGTTATGATGTTAACCGAATTGAAAACTCACACCCTCATATTGACACGAGGTGGAAACTCTAAATTTCGAGAGCCCCAAATTAACCTCAAATGTTATTATAATTACAAAAGGACATGTAATTTCTTTTTTAAAAAGGGCAAATCGCATAAAAAAGTATCGAACTTATGTCTAATTTTAATTTAAGGTACTCATCTAATTTTTTCTTAATTTAAGGCATCAAACTTTATTTTTGTTGCAATCTCGGGCAATTAATCGGTTTCCAGTCACTTTAAAATGCTAGCCGGTTACCATCTTTCTTTTTCTTTTTTTCTTGTCCTTTCGACGATCTCATTTTTGGTGGATTGTTTCCGGCTACCCTCATCTCAGATCTGATGAAAGCCACGTGCTTTTCGGTGGCACCAACCTTTTCTGAGCACCCCATCCACCTTATGTGTCAATGATGATCTTCCTTCCTATCACACCCATGTCTCCATGGGACCACCGATCCACATATTTTTCAGATGGAAATGACAACATTGTGAACACGTGTGGGGACAATGGCATCGTTATTATTGCGGTAGTCTCGACTATCACTTTGGTAGTTGCACCATTAGCACTAAATCTTGGTTGCAAGGACATGAGTCAAAGGCATAAGTTTGGTTGTATGTGTGAAGGAGAGTAGGAGACTAAGAAATAAAAAGGGTTGCCTGGATATCTCTCTTTGAAGAAGATAAAGAAAACAAATATTGTTTGACTTTTTCTTGTTAAAAATCGGGATTATATGCCAGATCACCATACATATTCTTTGTTGTGGATAAATGACCGGCAACTGGATGTACAGGTAAAATCTTTCCAATATTGCAATAAAAATAAAGTTTGATACCTTAAATTGAGAAAAAATAAAATAAGTACCTTAAATTAGAATTGAACACAAGTTAAATACCTTTTTATGCGATTTGCCCTTTTAAAAAAAATGCTATGTGGTCATAAATTAATAAGTTGGATTTTATATCTCAATTAATTAGATTAATAGCTGCCTCTAATGAGCTTTTGTATGCTCAAACACAATCATTCTTGATAATTTGGGGGCCCTAAAAACAGCAACATGATCAATGTTAAAACTATAAAAGCATTTAGTATAGTCTAGAGGTGACAATTGTTTTCAATTATGCGTTTTAAATAATTGATGTATAACATTTAGTTTTTGATTGAGTTCTAGAATTTTTTTATCATGATGTGCTAAAGCTTATTTTCTAGTCGACATGGTGAATCATACATATGGGCCAGATAGATTAACATAAACATATTCATATGTGATACATTTCTAATCGGGTTTATTGTGTATCGTCATTTAGCTAGCAAACCAAAACTTCTTTGATTCTAGAAGTTTGATTCATGCACAAAGGAGTGAGATATAACACATGCAATTTAACTTTAGCTTCTGCAGGCTTAAATGTTTGATTTCGAGTGGAAATGAGTCGAGCCGCTCGTGAAAAGCTCGGGATCGGATTGGTAAAAAGCTTGAACGAGCCGAGCTTAAACGAGCTCGAGCCCAAGCTCGAGCCTAGGTTGCAGCGCATTTATTAATCGAGCTTAAGCCCGAGCTTTACATACAAAGCTCGTTTGGGCTCGCGAGCCTAAACGAGCCTAAACTATATTATGATATTTTAAGTATAAAATTTTTTTATACGAGCCGAGCTCGAGCTTTTAAACGAGCTCAAGAAATATATATTACGAGCCGAGCTCGAGCTCCAAGCTTTAACTTTGCATTTTCAAATCGTATAAACGAGCCGAGCTCGAGCCGAGCCCGAGCTTATATAACACACCACGAGCCGAGCTCGAGCTTAAGATTTAAAACTCGAAACGAGCCGAGCTCGAGCTCAAGCTTTTTAAAACCTAAACGAGTCGAGCTCGAGCTCTGACAGGCTCGTGCTCAGCTCGGCTCGTTTCCACCCTTAATTTCTATACTTATTCTAGATACGATTAAATGTAACTTCAATGGCATGATTGAGGACTGAGGAGAACATATATTTGTTATAGACACCCGTAACAACCTAATACGTTTTGGAGTAAACTACACCGTTCGTTTTTATGGTTTGCGTTGACCGACGAGTTTCGTCCTTTGACCAAAAAAAGTGCACCATCCATCTCTAAATGCGAAATATTATGTATCGTTGGTCCTTCACTTTAACGAACATTAGTTTTCTCCGGTTAAATTAATCATGCGCAAGTCACATGCGTGTATAATAGTCATTTTGCATATCTTCTTTCATCACTTATCAATTATTAATAAAAGTTAAATAAACAAACCCCAAAAATCCTCACCAACCACAACTAACACTTATTATGCTTCTCTCTCATCTCTCTCTACAAACAAACACCTACAATCAAAAATCAAACATCTCATTCTCTCTTCCTTAACTTCATCTCCATCAATTACAAAATTTTCACAATAAAAACAAAAATCACGGAAAATCATCTTTCATCTCTGTCATTTACTTATTCTTCACAAATTCACTAATATCAAAAACACTAATTTCTAAACAATAAAAACACCTCTTTCTAAACTCAATTTCACTTCTTCCACCATTGACCAACTTAAAAACACTACCCTTCGTCTTTTTCCCAAGTCTTCTTCAATCATTCACAAACCAATAAACTCAAAATTGACAAAACCTAGATCCTTTAAAATCTTTAAACAAAACAAACAAATAAAAAAAAGGTTAATATCAAATACGACAAAATGAAACCACCAAAGTGCCTATGACCATAGGTATCATCTAGCGTATACTTCTTCATTTCAACAGTTATAATGTGTTAATGTCAAATGTTAACCTACGAAGTGGAAAGTAAAGTAGTAAACAAGTTAGATAATAGAAAATAATAAAAATTGGTTTGGACTTTTGTTTGTGGTTATCACAGAGGGATAACATTTTTGTCATAATTGCGGCGTCTAGTTTTTACATTTTAGGATAGGTTAAATGGCCATTTGGCATTTTTTATATTTTACATCAAAACTATAGGTCGTGCGAGTTTTGTTTAAGAAATTGGTGATGGGTAGATTTATGGTTGTGGTTAGTTGCTGATTTGATAGTTATGGTGATGATGATGGTTGAATTTGTGGTCATGGTGATTCGTTGCATGTGGTTTGGTGGTTTAATTTGTTACAGTTGGTGGTTTGTAAAAGGAGATGGTGGCCGGGAATTTGATGGTTGCCGGATTTTGTTGAATTTAGAACTGAAATTTTCGATGGCCGAAAGTGAGAATGGTTGAAAGTGAGGAAGATAGTGTAGTGAAAAAGGATAAGAGAGTGATATAGAGAGAGAGAGTGAAAGCAGATGATGGAGGTATGGGTGGGGCAGGTGGTGTTCTTGTGTTTAAAAGACCAGAATACCCTTACATGTGGGAGTATAACGAGAGTTAGTGTGGCCTGTTAAAGTGAAGGGCCAACGATACATAACGTTTCGAATTTAAGGACGGATGGTGCATTTTTTTATAAAAGGACGAAACTCGTCGGTTAACGCAAACCACAAGAACGAACGGTGTAATTTATTCTAGAGTAAATTACACCGTTCGTCCTTGTGGTTTGCGTTGACCGCAGGGTTTAGTCCTTTGACCAAAAAAATTGCACCGTACGTCCTTAAGTGTGAAACGTTATGCGCCATTAGTCCCTTGACCAAAAAACGTTAAGTTTGACTGTTAAACTCGGGTAAAAATACTAAAATACCCTCACTATCTTCTTCTCTTAACCATTACCACCATCATTTCTCTTTTATTTGAGATCCTTCACCATCAGGTGCTCATCTCTTTTATTTTCAGCACCAACAATCACTAAATTAAAAACAAAATTCATAGTAATCTTTAAGAAAGTGAACTAATCACTATATGAAGTAATATGTAATAAACTAATATTAATTTTCTTTTTTAGCTTTATGAAACTTTTAAAAGATCTAATGAAATTTATTTTTTGTTTGTTAAGCCCACTGATTATTATTTGAATGAAAAACCAATATACAAAAACTATGCCAGGTAAAACACAATTGACCCACAGATCACTTCTACAAACACATCATAAACAATCAATATACAAAGACTTTCCAAGTCAACCATATATGGTAGCTTCATTGAAATTTCATTCAAGATAGCTCAATTAATTCAAGATCCACAAAAATACCCACACTAAAATTTCCCAGAAACAAATCTATTTATAACGACAGTGATAGATGCATGAAATCGAAACCGATTAATTCAAGATCCACAAGAAAAACACTCACACTATCTTTTTGAAAAACCCCAATTTATGATGAACCCTAATTTTTTTACTTGTGATACTTGAAGGTGTGACCATCTTTGTGGCTGCGTTCGGTATAAATAGAAAAGAGAGGAGAGGACCTTCACCAAACTTTTCTTCGAACTTTGTGAAGATCCGTTATAAGCAAAGAGACACATCCTTGATAACTGGGAAATCGTGTGGGAGGAGAGCAGGTAGGATAGGGATGGATGTATGGGCGGATGGTGATGGCGGTTTATCATCAGGAGAAGGAGGCGAGGCTTTGGAGGTGAGAAAGGGTGGGTTTGACTTACCTTTCTTTAATTATTGTTAATGGGTTTTTAATAATTGTTAAGGGGTGGTTGTGTTGGGGAAGATGATAAATAGTGGTGATAAGATTATTGTGATGAAGATGATGAACAATTTAGATGGTTTGGATGAAACTTTGGGGAAGAAAGAGTTGGTGGGGGAAGAGAATGAAAAATAGAAATAAGAGAAAGAGAAAGAAAAATCCGGTGGTTTTGTGGGGGTTTGGAAATGACGGATATGCCCTCGTGGGTTAAGTGACTTAACTGACGTTAGTGTGAATTGGTGGGCCCAGTTGGATGGAGGGACGAACAGCGCATAACGTTTCACACTTAAGGACGTACGGTGCAATTTTTTTGGTCAAAGGACTAAACCCTGCGGTCAACGCAAACCACAAGGACGAACGGTGTAATTTACTCTTTATTCTATGTTTTGAGATATGCTATATGTATCTTTTAGTACCCATAATCATCTTTAGGGGGTGTTTGTTTTAGCTTATATAGCCGACTTAGAGCTTATTTGGTTGTGAGCTTATGTTTTATAAGCTCATTTTTTGAGGCTTATTTTGAAACTTTTTAACTTATGTAAGCTTATTATAACATAAAAAAACTTATATAAGCCAAAAAGATTAAAAAATAAGTCAAAAAATAGCTATTGAAACATAAGCCATACACCGTCTATATAATGCGAAACAAACACCCACTTAGAGACAAATAAGATCTTGACAAGTGTATGGAAATGGCAAATGAGGGGTATTGATCTAAATGTGGTCCATGTTTAATTAAAGAAATTAGACCTATTTTTGGTTTAGTTGTTGATATTGACAAATTATATATTGCAACAAGTTATGCGTTGGAAGATAAGGGATTTCATGGAAATTTGTATTTTGAGAGAACAATGAATGCCACATGGCCTTAGCTATACTCGATGTCGATAAGCTATACAAAATAACGATATAGACGTACATATGCACATGGTATATGTGTATGTAATAAACGTCTGCAAAAGACCTATGATTTTATTTAGGTTTAACACGTTCGGAAATACGCTTGAAAACCTTTTTCTATAGGTGTTATGATTGGCTTTTATAATTTTACGTAAAAGGTCACGTCTAGCCTTTAGATAGACCTTTAGGTACATGTTAAGAGCAACATCGCACTTAAAAACAACTAATATGTAGAAAGCTAAGAATAAATCAGATGAAAGTAAAATAGCATTGTGAGATTTATAAGACCACTCAAAACAATTAAGAGTACAATACCCATGCGTTGCTCGAGTATATCGATACAATAGTGACACTCTTACATATTTTGTCTTTAGTTAATATTCTTGGGAAGCCTCTTTATAATATTTTTAGCAAGTAATCTAATTATTTGTTTAGCTAAATTATTTGTTTTGAATAATTAGCTTTAATAAGTGGTTTTAATAAGCAGTTTCAATAACCAACCACAAACACCTCTCAATATATCATAATATGTTTGTGACCGAAACAACTTTCTTAATTATTATATATAACCTAAATTTATCTTTATAACAAAAACCATAAGCTTAAAGATATATTAGGTAGTTCATAAGTATTTTATAACTGAAAACGCATATACCTATATGGTTAGTGGTTGGTTTTTTAATTAGTTAGGTTGCAGTTTAGGAAGGTACTTTACCAGGTTTCAAATCCTTTACGATAAGCAAAAAGTAGTTAGTTTTAGGTATTAGTGTCTTGTATGTGTTAGTTTATGGACACATTTTATATGTGTATGACCGGATTCGAACACGAAACTATGAGATTGCACAAATTGCGTATGAGATTCGATGTTTAATAATTAATATAATAGTTATATTTTAATGATTAATTCACAATAATGACTAACGGACGTTAAGTACTTTAACGGAAGTGATTAACGGTCGTTAAATAAAAGATTGAAGGACTAGAAGTGAAAACAAGCCAGAAGAAGGTTCTAGAACCTCTTGGGCTTGTATGTTCGGCCTACTAGGGATCCCTAAAGGGATATCCTACTCAAACTTGGACACCAAGTTTACCGCACTATAAATACAACACCTTGTATCATTAGTTGGTTAATCTTGTGTCTCATTAGCTAACCCTAACTTCTCTTCTTCCTTCCTCTTTTTCCATAACCGATCGTACACCCCTATACCTTAGGGATACAATTTGTTTTGCTCAAACTAAAGTGTTTTGGTTAGTTATTGTGATTCAAGGAACTAGCATTCGCATCGAATCGATACCAATACGTGTGCACAAGCTCATAGATTCAAATCCATCTTGGATTTGACTTTGCCCTAATCAAAATTTGTATTAGTCGATTCATACTAAACCCTAATTAGGGTTTATAACTTCATTTGATCATTGTTTTGCTTGAATTTCTAAAAGGTACGCTTACGATTTAATTTACGGTTAATTATTAACACATATTTGTTTAAGTCTTCCGTTGCGTGCTTTCTTTCTCTTCTTTTATTTTCCTTCGACTAATTTCAGCTATGACCAATATTAATGGTCGGCTTCATTGGTAACCTTTCGGTATGCGTTGCGAACACTTTCATTTTGAGCGTCTCATCTTCTCTATAGAAGCAAAACGACTACTTCTTGGACTGTGCCGACACCCGAGAAGACTAATTAGAGATTTGCTAAGCGAACGAGCCTGAAAGCGCTTCTCCTAGCTTGATCTTAAGTCTTATACATTAATTAAGCAATCTGACTTATATGCTCCTCTCCCCTTGCTTTATTACACCGATAACTGCAAATGAATAAACGTGCCTACACCCCATCCCGTCTGGAGAATGATATGATTGACCAAGAGTACTTATGAAACCCGGCATTGAACTAAGGGTTTGATCTGCGGTCTCCTGAACTGTTCACATCGCTCTCTTCGGTTCAAGCGATATAATTACAGTTCTCTATGTGATATAGGTTTATAATATGCATGTCATGATTATGTAATTCTAACACTGGCATCACGAGCCGTTAATATTGTGTAATTAATTACCTAAACGCATAAAAATCAAATATTTGAATGATTATTGCATGTTTACAAGGTTTAATTTTGAAACCCTAATTATTGTTTTTGTTTTATGGGTCGTACGATCTATGGTAATAAAAAAAAATTAGGTTTTGCAAAGTTGTAGAAACCCTAGGTTGCATGCAATTTTTATGTGTTATAATTATGATTAATGAGTAATTGATTTATGTCATTATGTAAGCGTTCTTGTTGACTTGATTATATGATAATAAGTGACTATGTGGGGATCCATGATGAAAACATGCATGTTTAGTCATGGATATATAATATTTGATATGGTTATGCCTTAATTGTTATTTATTGTTTGCATGCTTATTGGAAAGGTTTATTAATTAGGGTTTTAGTAATTAAGTATGCATGACACGTAAATGACACAAAATTTAATTAATTGTAAAATTCGGGAAGACCTCATTATGTATCGTTTATTTAATCAAATTTTGTGTGTTATTGTATATTTTTAACGTGGGACTTACGCAATCGATATATCTATGTATGTGATCAACTTGTACCTAGATCGAAAACAAGTGGTAGTCTTAATTCAAAATATACATGTTAGTTGATTTTATTTAGGCATGTTTATTATTAGTTGGTTATTTTCTTGTTTGCTTTCATTATTGCTTGATAAGTATCAAAGCAAAGGGTGTTTTATATAAGAAAATTAAACCGGACTAATAATGGTTTTAATGTCTTTTTAAGAATGAAAACTTTAACTTTTAGTCGATTGATGTAGTTTGTATAAACAGTTAGAAAGGCTCATCCAATTTTGACAAACTATAAGAGAGGTATAAGGAGGGTTTATCCCTAAAGAAGAAGAATTTTAATATGCTTCGTGCTGACCCGCTTTTCCGCTTCTTTGTCAGTCAAAATGGAGTTACCTACGACTATTTTATTGACAAAAACATCTTAAGGGTGAATTACCTTAATTCTACGCGCCACTTTGTGGTAATTATCCGAATAACTTGGGTCTTTTGACTCCTGAAGTAGTACGATATAGTAGATGATAGTTATTGGTAATTCTTGGATTGGTTTACCCAATACCTCGATTAAAACTTTGTTGTTTTATTCTGAATAAGAAAACGTAATTGAGTAAAGTTTTATTTAAACTTATGATACGAAGATGTATGCATGCTTCTAGTACATATTTGATTACACACAATCAAAAGTATTTGTACCCTTTGGAATTTAAGTTTATGTCATCCAGTTAAAGAAACACTTGCAGTTGCAATTTACGTTACGTTAGACGTAGCTAGATAGTAATCCCAAGGTAAATCTCCACGTTATGTTAGATATAGCTGAAATAAATTTACAGTTTTTTAAATTGGACAACTTAATTGAGTTAGAGTGAGATCTAGTAACCCAATGCATAAGATGGGATGAAACATGCTCATTTTGCAAATTTTGTGGCAATTAGTAAGTCCCATAATTATCTAGGAATTGCAACAAGTTTGGAAATTATTGTTAGACTATTACCTTGTTAAATAATATCATTACTAGCAGATCATCTGATGTAATGGTACTATGTTAATTTGGATCCTAGCTTTATGAAATTTTATGCTTTATATGAATATTAACCAATGGGTATTTAATTTTCTTTAAATGAATTATCGAAAGTACAAACTTTTGAGCTTTTTTCTATAGAATGGCTCAACCTGATAACCACACAATAAATTATGCTTTCAAATCTATGATTGATCGAGAAAAATTGACTGGCGATAATTTCAATGATTGGTATAGGCAGCTGAGGATCGTCCTGCGAGTTGCTAAAAGAGTAGATGTATTGGAACAGCCTTGTCCTCCAGCTCCTCCTGCAAACTCCACAAATGAGGTTTTAGCAGCGTGGACTACTCAGTGCGACCGTCACAATGAGATCGCGTATCTTATGTTGGGCAGCATGGTTCCCTTGCGAAAACAATTTGAGCATCATTCTCCCCTAAATATGCTTAATGAGCTCAAATCTACGTTTGAGAAAAAGGCAGGTGTAGAACTATATGATCATATAAATTCACTACATAGATGCAAAATGGAGGACGGTAAATCCGTGAGTACTCATGTACTTGAGATGAAAAGTTAGATTAATCAAATTGAGCGTCTCAACTACCAACTTCCGCAAGATATTTGTATTGGCCTGATCAACAGATCCCTTAACAAGGAATTTGCTGGATTTGTGCGCAATTTTAATATGCATTGCACGGGGAAGACAATTAGTGAGTGACATGCAATGCTAATTGACTATGAGAAGGGTTTACCGAAAAAGGCTCCTACACCTCAGGTACCATCAATACAAGGTGGTAGGATTCATAAGCCAAAACCGCAAGCGAACAAGGGGAAGAGAAAAGGTAAGGGTAAAGGTAAGCAACATGTTATGGCTTATCAACAAAATCCTAAGAAGAACCCTCCCAAGAAGAAAGACCATCCTGGAAAGGATATGACTTGCCACCATTGTACCGAGGTAGGACACTAGAAGAGGAACTGTTCACTCTACCTCTCAGAATTGTAAGAAAAGAAGAACAAGAATGCTGGACATGTTGCCAGTAATTAAGGTATCTTCGTAATAGAATTATTTGCTTTTCCTTATAAAATTATTTCCTAGGTGAATGACACTGGATGTGGTATTCATATTTGCAATACACTAAAGGGACTTAGAGGAGCAAGGAAGCTCACCTATGGAGAGCAATACCTGTACGTGAGAAATGGAGTACGTGCAGCTGTTGAAGCCATACGAACGTTTGATTTAGTTTTGCCTTCGGGTTTAGTACTAGTTTTGAACAATTGTCATTATGCACCTTCTCTAATTAGATGTGTTGTTTCAGTTTATTTGTTAAAAGATATTGGTTTTGTTCATACATTTACTAGTTATGGAATTTCTGTTTCTTTAAATAATGTTTTTTACTTTAATGCAATTCCTGTAAAAGGTGTGTTTGAGATTGATATGCGTGGTCTTGTGAATGATACTAATAATTCTCTTTTTAGCATCAATAATAAGATAATCAAGTCTGACATGGATTCTACTTATCTTTGGCATTGTCGACTTGCTCACATAGGCAAGAAAAGCATGGAAAAGCTACAACACGATAGGCTTTTGAAACATATCATGATGAATCATTTGATAAGTGTGAATCTTGTATATGTGGGAAGATGACAAAGAAACCTTTATCGCATCGAACCGAAAGAGCTTCAGATCTACTTGGAGTGATACATACAAACGTATGTGGACCACTTAGACATGTGTCAAAGAAAGGTGGTAGCTACTTCTTAACCTTCACAGATGATTTCAGTCGTTATGGTTATGTTTATTTACTTAAAAATAAACATGAAGTGTTGGAAACATTTAAGGTTTTCAAAAATGAAGTAGAATTGCAACTAGGAAAGAAGATTAAAGCTCTTTGATCTGATAAAGGTGGTAAATATATTAGCCAAGAGTTTAAAGATTACCTTAAAGAGTGTGGTATTGTCTAGCAACTCATATCTCCATACACACCACATCAAAATGGTGTATCTAAGAGAAGAAACCGTACATTGCTAGATATGGTACGATCAATGTTTAATCTTACAACTCTTTCCTTATCCTTTTGGGATTATGCTTTGGAAACTGATGTTCACATTTTAAATATGGTTCCAACTAAGAAGGTTGATAAGACTCCATAAGAGTTATGGTATGGAAAAGCTCCTAACTTTTCTTACTTAAAGGTCTGGGGTTGTGAGGCATTTGTTAAACGTGACTCAGTTAATAAACTTCAAAAGAGATCTGTTAAGTGTATCTTTATAGGATACCCAAAGGAAACAATGGGTTACTATTTTTACTTCCCACCTGAAAACAAAGTCATTATGGCTAGGTATGGATATTTCCTTGAAAGGAATCTCAAATTTCAAGAATTCAGTGGGAGAGTTTATGATCTGGAAGATGATCAAAAAGATACATTAGCTTATGAAAATACTAGCCAACTTTAAGTAGAGCCTGCAAGTCTTTCACCTCCACCTGAAGTTACTCCCATTCGTAGGTCTGAAAGGACTATACATGCTCTTGAACTTCTATGTCTTAATGTAGAGGTTGAAGAATATAGTTTAGGGGATCTTGGAGAACCCGCTAACTATAAAGCTGTCATGGCTGATCGTGAAAAGGACAAATGAAAAGCTGCAATGATTGGGTAGATGCAATCCATAAAAGATAATGAATTCTGGATTGAAGTAGACCTTCCTTCTAACGCTAGAGTTGTTGGAAGTAAGTGGCTCTTCAAGAAGAAGACGGACATGGATGGCAAGGTACACACCTATAAGGCTCGTTTGGTAGCTAAAGGCTTTACTCAAACCTACGAGGTTGATTACGAGGATACTTTTTCTCCTGTAGTAGACATTAGAGCTATTAGGATTCTCATAGCCATAGTAGCATACTATAAATATGAGATTTTGCATATGGATGTCAAAACCGCCTTCTTAAATGGTCGCAGATGAAGATATCTATATGGCGCAGCCTGAGGGGTTTGTAAATCCACTATTTACAAAGCGAGCATGCGAACTTCAAAGATCCCTTACCCATTGGTGATTTTTGGTGATCAACAAATCCATAACATATGCCTTATTGGTCAATCGTTAATTAATTATTTTCTCAATTGTTCCATCTAAAGTGGGTCGATTGTTTTGATAATTTAATTGTTGATTGCACTCAGTAGGGCCATTTGTTATTTTTTATTCATCGCTAAATTTGATTCCTTTGTTGATCGTTGGTTGGTGTCTTTTGATTATTTAATTATCAAAAATGTTCATACTTATTGGGTTGATCTCGCTGCTCTGCTTGTCTTATCATCCAATCTTTATCACTAGCAGATTTCATTATGTAAGGTTCTTTGGACATACCGATTATAAAACCCTAATGCGTTAGGGTTTTTTCCGCGTTTATTGAAGATAAGACGTTTTCTAGTTCTTATGGTTTTATTCGTTCTGTATTGCAATGATGAAGGGTTTTTTTGGATTCAGGTGGAGAGGGTGAAAAGGCTACAGTGTTGCATGATCATGTAAGTGGTGTGGATGGGGATGGGGCGGTTAATACCAATAAGGCGACTGATCTAGGGGCTGAACATACATGTAATCCTAATCAATATACTTCTATTCCTTTTGGTTCATCACATACGCCTGTTGTTACCTCTAATGTTGAGGGTACTCAATCGACTCCTGTTGCTGCTACCCCTTTACCTACTATCGAGCTAACTCATCCGGTTGGGGTATCTTCTAAGGAACCACCTGTCTCTAATGCTACGAAGCCGGTTTCGTATGCCAATAAATTGAATCCGTCGCTTAGGACTAAGATCACTTTTCGGAAAGTGATAATGTGCCTCAAGATGTTGATTACGATGTCAGTTCACCTATAGATCCGGTTCTTGAGATTCATGAGAGGTTGAAAAATTACCTATACGGGTAATTCATTGTAAATGTCTTGCCTTCCCCATTTTTGAATGGTTTGTACGTAATAACTGGAAAAAGTATGGTGTTGAGAAAGCAACAATGAACGTGAAAGGGTTTTTCTTTTTTAAGTTTTCAACTACTCATGTTGCCGAATCTGTTCTTCGTGATGGTCCATGGATGATTCGAGGAATTCCAATTATTCTCAATGAGTGGTCTCCTGAGACTAGCTTCCTGAAGGAAGATTTATCTTGTGTTCCAGTCTGGGTTAAGTTCCATGATGTTTCAATTGTTGCTTATTCTTCTCATGGTTTGAGCTCTATTGCCTCTAAAATTGGTAATCCTATGCTTCTTGATTCGTATACTAATGAGATGTGCTTGGAATCATGGGGTATAAGTAGTTATGCTAGAGCCTTGATTGAAATAAATGCGACCAATGACTTTCGTGATACTTTGGTTGTCGATGTCCCTAATATCAATAGAACTGGTTATAAGAAACACACCATTTGTGTTGAATATGAATGGGACCCTCCTCGATGTAGTAAATGTTCGGTATATGGCCATCTTCTTGAGGAATGTCCTAAAGCTCCTCCTAAACGTGTTCCCAACTCTCCGGGAGCTAGTAAGGGGGTTTTGAATGAAGGGTTCACTACAGTCAAGAGAAAGGGCTTCCAGTATAAGCGGGTGTTTGGAGTAATATGGAATTTCAGCCGGTTGCTTTTAAGAATACAAAGAAGTTTCCTTCTACGACTAAGGAGACATCTAAACAACCAAGTAAGGTTGTTGAAGTGATTACCACGAATAATGCTTTTGACGCCCTTGGTGATTTGGATGAGGATCCTGTTATAAGTAAACAGGCAAGTGTTACCGTTGATGCATTTTACAGTCCAAGTAATACACCTCTTGGTGAAAAGATTAATAAGCTTGAAAGTCAAATTGTTTCGGGGAAGCTTGTGCTTCTGGGTGATGATGGGAAGCCAATTCTATGCAAAAGGAGGCTAATCGTAAACCTGTTATGGTTAATGAGGAAAAAAGGTAGGCAATCCGTTTTCTAAGGTTGAGAATATGGTTCTTTCGGATTGTGATAGTGATGATGAAGTTCAAGATGCTTATGATGAGACTTCTTATTTTATTACGAGTGGAGGTTCGTATAATGATAGTTTACATGAGGATGAAGATTTTGATCTATATGACACTTATAACCTTCAAGGTTTAAATCCGGAACAGCTCGCGTTTTGTGACTCAATAGATATAAATTTTCGTGGTCAGAGTAAACGTTAGTTTTATTCTTATGTCTTTATAGTGTTTGATCATAATATTGGTTTTTTTTTTTTTTTTTTTTTTTATTATAATAGCTTAGGTCTTATGCACTGTAAGTGTGTTTGATTTGCCTTTTTATACTATTTTTATCCTTGTATACTCAAAAACCTGTGCCTCCAATTTGAGATTGCAACAAGTGTTTGCACATGCAACTTTATAATGAATTTTGAATTGGAGCCCATCAAGAATGTTAGGAATCATTTAGAAACCTGAATTCCCAATAACAAAAAGAATGCACTATAGATATGTTAAGTGTGGGGATACGTATTGCGTATTATGTAAACCTTTTCTCTTTCTGAAATTATTTTTTAATTACTGTAATACTGTTTTGGTTTCTAGTCAAGAGTGAGTAATAGTTATATGTCTTGATGTTCAAACCTATAATCCAGGATAATATATGTTGCAATATTTGATATGTTTGCAAGTATAATTTTTTTGGATATATGCTTGAAAGAATGAATGCAATCATAATTCGTGGAGCAGTACTTTCATATTTATAATTTGAATCTTTACCTGCAGTCATGCACTACAACAAAAACCGATCGAAAACATAGTACATTCCATTGCAACACGCAGAAAAGTTGTTACAAACCGTGAGCCATATGTAACGATCTAATATATGTGTAAATTGAACAAACATAAGAATATTGATTGCTTTCCATGATATAGTAAGATCAAGATTTCTTGCTCCGTATTCATCACTTTCTCGATGCAAGACATACATGATACACCCCTTTATTTTGAACTTACCTACCATCTAAATAGAAATACTGTTAGGAACCCCCATACTAGTCACACCAGCTTCCGAATAAGGCTTTAAAAGGTTGTAGGGTACCACCCCGACTCCATTCCTGTTCTTCCTAGTCTCATCAGCATTCCTGGAATCAATAATCCCTTCCAGTTCCTTCAACTTTCCAGAAAATATTTCATAAGCTGCTTTTATTTGTGGAACAGCCTCAAATGCTGGCTCCATCTTCTCCCCGATATACTCTTCATCTGGAGAATGATTCGATAACACATCCAAAACTGCCATAATTTGTGAGGCTTGGATTTGCGAAGGAAATGTAGATAAAAGTTCATCTTCGGGCCTGCGTTTAAAAGCATCCCATTCATCATCAGTAGGGTCTTCACATGGCATTTTGACTCGGGCTATTGTGGCCCGGTTAGGAATGTAGCCTGCGTAGTCATATTGTCCAAAGTTGACAGCTGCATGGTGACCAGATGCTACCCATATTATTGTTGTGAGAATACCGATAAGGTCTTGTGGTGTTTTGAGACTGGGCCACCATGATTCGTCTTTCTTGTCTGCGTGCCCCTGTGTCCTGATCTCGGTCCACCATGCTTGAATCTCTTCATCAGATTCTACAAGATTTTCTTGTGGGTAGTAATGGTTTACGTAGTTTGTAACCCAATCTTTGATGATATCCCATAGGACTAAACCGTCATTTGCATACGGATAATCTTCTACAGATAGCTTTAAACCGTGTGGTGAATCTGGGTCTTCCACAGCCATGCCCCTTCAATCAGTCGTGGCAAAATGGGAGGGTGAGTTTGGTCGGGTAATTAGTCAAAATAAAAACTTTGTTTACAAACTGAAAAAGGTTAGGCTGGATAGGTCTGGAACCCAGGAAATGTATGATTAGTGTGTCGGACACGATAGCAAATACATAATACAATAATCATTTTAGATAAAAATGTATCATGGAGGTAGTGTATGCATAAAAATGCAAATTTTCTTTTGCGATTTTGGCCTTTTTGGCTTCTTAATGATGAATAGAACCAAAATCGACTCATTTATTAGTAAATGGGTCGAAATTTGTTGGCTTAATCTCGTCCCAAACCGAAGTACAAGGGGCTACGTGTACATTGCAAGAGACACAAGGACCAAATAGGTTTATATTGAACCTAAATACCGAATAACGGTTATTCTTGTGTGAAACGACACAAACTCAGAAACATCACAACGTTTCAATGAAGGCTACAGGCACAAGGGTGTCGTTTCAACCTAGTATAAATAGGGCTAGATGATTTCAGTTAGAATCATCAGATTGTACAAATACATTGAAAACCAATTACGTTTATAATACAAGTCGTTTAGTTATTTGTTTCGTTTTACTTAATTCATTCGAGTGCTAAAAACCCCGCTGGGCAACAAAATTAACACAACTAATTTTAAACAAGAGCATGGATTAGTTACCTTGCAATAAGGTCAGCTGGCAAAGCTTCACGGTCAAAACGCCAGAGTTGACCATATGCTATAGAACTCAACTCAATGCTATACTTTCCAGGTGAAAAACACGATTCAATAATTCCACCACAGTTTATGAGGGATTCTCGAGCCAAAGCATTGATCTCCATTGTGTATCGAAAATGAGGGTGCAAGAGATTATGTATAGGGTGCATTTTACTAAGCTGGCGATTCGTTGCAATTATATATGGCTCAGTGCAACAATGTGTCCTCAACCTGAAAATCAACCATCAAATTGTAATGATTATTAAAAAAAATATAAATATTGTTTAATGAAGCATTTGCTGCTTACCAGTGACTAACGAGTTGATGATAACCACTATCATGAGCAAGTGCATGCATCTTAGCGAGCTTCCAGAGCCAAGCCCCGGTTGCATCCCAACATGGAGTGAACGCTCGCTTCCATTGAGGTTTGCCATTACCGGGTGGTCGAACCAACTCAATAGCTAATGGCCTCAGTGTTCCAGTTGGAGTAAGGTACATGATTGTTCTTGATCCGTATAAAGTTGTTCTCAAATTTGTGAGTTCTCTAACTTTGTTGACATATGGTAGGAAGATATCATGATAATCTAGCATGAAAAGCTTCTTGTTCTTTAATGCCTGTATATGATATACCACTCCATGTTAATATATATTCTTTATATTTCTATGACATGGATAAGTACAATCTTAAGAATATTACGGGGTGTTTTGTGATTGCTTATATGAAAAATGCTTATGCCTTTTGAAATAATCAGATATACACTCAAGAATAAGCAACTTTAGCCTCTTTATTCGAAACTGCTCATTTTTCTTTCGGATAATCATATCAGCAGTTTGGATAAGCAAATTGAAACACCTTGATAACTATTTATATGTAGTGTCAAAAAGAAATAAGCATTTCTAATAAGCAGTCGCAAAGAGCCCGTACTCGTACCTCCTCAAGCGTACAATAGCCTCTGATTTGTCTCTCAATGACCTCGTTGGTTATTGCCGATTCAGGCGGACCATACACTTCAGGGTCGAGTTTACTTGTTATTGGCCATTCCTGCACATATTTAAGGTTTTATCCACTTTTCTAAATTAAGTCTTTTTATGATAATCAAACATTCATATTAATTAGTTGTAGAATTAATATCTAACAAGTTGGAATTCATCTTTATTTTCACAACACCTAGCTGTAAGTATATATTTGAAATTTTCCGTGAAAAGCATACCGTCACCAAGGTAATACTCAAAGGGTTAAGACCAGAAAGGGTTTGTCGACAAAATTCTTCATCCCTAACCCATCCAAACTTATCTCCTGAAAATCAATAAAGATAAAAAAATTTACAGTGATAAAACATATGTGTGTATGTGTGTCGATCTGTGTATGCAAGGGAGAGATTTAGTTACTTTCAATCATTTCCGGAGTCTCAAAACGCAAGATATTATTTTGGGCATCTTCTAAAGACTTCAAAAGTCTAGGAAGAATATTTCCAAGGAATCCTTTGCTGTCCAGCGGTGGCAAATTAACTCCCTCGTTGAACAAAGATTCGATGGCTGTGAAGTATGGGAACCCAAGATCTTTGTCAATCATAGTTGTCTCTAACGAAGGCAGGACTGCATGCAGAACTGAGTATACAGTCTTGTACGAAAATGTTAGATTCTTTACTTCTGAAAAGGATTCATCCCTTGGCACGTAAACGTCACTGCTTCTAGATTCTGATAATGGATCTGAATTTGCAATTATTTTCAGTAATCTGATTAAACAACCATCCTTTGAAAAGAACTAATTTTGATAATCGATTATTTAGGAGTCATTTTACATGTAATATTTTAACCACCATCAAGTTGGCCTAGTGGCCAAGCGTTCAATTAGATATACGATTTAGTGGCCAAGCGTTCAATTAGATATACGATTTGCTACACTTGATCGATCACCTCCATTGCAACAATAAGAATGCACCGTAAAGAATACAAATGAATACCTGCTTTAGTGCGAGCACGACCAGTTTTGCAACGCCTAGGATAAGGGTAATCCTTGGTACCAAGTACTGGGCGTGCTAATTCTGGATCCTTGTCAGGATCACCTAGATCATTATACACATCGTACTCATAAATTCTATCTATCTTTTCTCGCGGTTTAACAGCTACACCATCCCCTCGAAGAATAGATAGTTCCTTTTCTCGGAAAGTTTTGAGACCACTCGGTGTATCGGATGGTAGGCATGCTACCTGCGCCACACACACAATAAAATGAAGTCCCACGACCACATAATATCAATCCCGCCACCAAAATTAACTTAAAATAATTTTTAGATTCCATGTAATAAGCAGCTACTCATTAAATTAAATTTATTGACTAATTAATCAACAAACCATTTCATTTAACACGTATGAATTTGTATTAGGTAATAGACCTGTTTAGAACCAAATCAGTTGATGTAATGTATCACCTTTTTTATTTATTTAGGTCAGGATATGTCAACATTAATGGACCAAATTGAGTTAATAAGACCATAAACTTATCACAATGACTGATAATGATGGTCCAAACTAATTATCTTATTATTATACTTTAACATTTTGTAACTATTCCTCACCCCACTATTTATAGTTTCTTACCTCAATCTAGATCAATGATTAAGAATACTGAATACCCTACACATGTTTGGCAATAGATAAACTATAAGATGCATGTATACAAATCTCATTCAATTCGTTCATTCTAATCGATCAATTATTGTCCTTTTTTCCAGAATGAAAAAGAAAGTGATAAATTAAGGCCGGACACTGTAAGGGAGGGGATTGACGACCCCCCATTTTACCCGTCACGTTAGCTTTCTTTCTTTAGCGACCTACATGCGATTTTTTGCCGCAGTAAGATAACCTACACTACAAAAAACATACCCCTACAAATATTCTTTTTTTTATTAAATATAACACACACAAAATGGGACGATCGACGGTCGCAGGGACGACCACTTCAACCAAACCGACGATCAACAATGATTTTTGTAGCACAATAAGGATGATCAATTGTTTTGTAGGTCGAGGAGTCGATCTCCATGCTTACTGCATGCAGTCTAAATATTAAGGCCTTAAATTTATTTATTTGTAACGATTCATGGTAAGTATAATTAGTTGCTAACCTTGTCAAGGAAGAAGACGCGTTTGTCGGGGTTATCAAACTTGGAATGAACCCAAGAATTGCAGGCCGCGCTGATTGTGCCTATGGGGAGTCCTTTAAATACAACAGATTCCACAAACATTTCTTTGTGGTGTTCATTTTCTATCAGAACTGCCCCGATTGAACCAAAATCCTCTGGTACTTCAAATTCGGCTAAATATGTTAAATCGTCTGCCTTTTGACCAGTTCGGTGTGCATAATCCTTAATCGTGTCCTTGGTTAAACCCGTTTCTTCAAGAATCAAAGTTCAAGGATGAAATAAGTGAACGAAAACATAAGTTACTTAATAAACAGTTATTTTACCAAAACTTAAACCATTAAATTAAAACGATTTCCTCCGCATTTTTGTTATTTGAACATACAATTTTATGCAAATAATGTTAGGATTAAAAATGGATGAGTTCTGTCAATATTATTAAATATTAATTTTAACATACAATGTTAGGATTATCTCGATTCATATTAGTGAAATATTCACAAACAATAATGCAATACCATGATAGATCAAGATTTTAAGTTTTTAACAGGGTGGTCTTTTTACAAAAAGATTTTAGATTTTAAGTTTTTTAAATTTACCGGAAAAACTTTTACTAAAAAAACAAGTGGTCTTTTCGCAATGTATTGGCATGCACTTAAATATAAAAGAAACGTACAACCAAAATATTTGGAAAAAAATAGAAAAAGACAAGTCTTCATGACGTCTGTTGAAAGTTCAAAAACTTAATTTTTTAGTAGGTACATGAAAATGACCCATGTAAGCTCCACCACGAAAAGGATACATGGTTTTATTTTTTAATCTAAGATGTATTGCAAAGTCATTTGATTAATCATATATATGAATGGTCAACTAAACAAGTTATTGAATGAAATTAAGAAGATAAGATACTATGTCACTGATTTTTTTATAGCACCATTCATTTTTGTTTTATTGACCTAACTTGCGAGCAAAACCAGATGTAATTTTCACCCTTATAACAAATATTTAGACGTTGAAGCAAATATTTATTTGCTTTTGGAGAAAGAAATATTTACACATTGAAGGTTCATCTTATGCATCAACCAAGACTTGAACTCGTAACCTCTTTACTAACGAGTAACTCATATACGTATTAACACAAGCCAATATCGTTTTGGTAACTAAAGAGTTTATATTTGACCAATAAAGAAATAACGCCTGCAACTGATTCAGCTTTCGCTAATGTCTCACTTTTTACAAAAATATATAAGAGTAAAAATTAGTAATACTATATTTCAAACAAGTTTAAAGTACTTAGGTAATTACGACAAAATTACTATGTTTTGATACTAACTTTATTTTTATGTGGATATAATCGACATATTGCTCCTTCCCTAAAAGTTTAAATTTTGCATTGCTCCAGAAACTTAAATATGCTAAATTTAATGATATGCTAAATATAATTTTCGGTAACGTAATTGTGTTTGATATAATTATATATGCCTAATAATATTATGCAGTATAGTATATATGCAAGATTTTCTAGGTTACGGTCATAATAACACCATCCACCGTGTATCAAATTTTATCCGCGGCGGTATGCACTTACTAGGGTCAGTCTCGGCTGCAACAAGCTCCAAAAGAATCGACTTTCCAAGCATATCGGTGATATCATCAAGTGGTCTCGTAAAACTAAGGTTCGATATTACCCCACCTACAGTCATTTGGACCGTAATCACAGCTTTCACAGTAATAGTTTTTACCACACCATCCGTGCTAGATTCACCCGCCAAAGCTTTAATTTGGCCAACTGAGTTTACGCTATTTCGCTTAGAACAAAAACGTTTAACAGGAAATGCTAGAGTGTTATGAGATAGAAATGAAGTAGGGTTTCCACTAGCATGACTACCACTACCATCTCTGGCGATAAAAGCCTTCTTGGCACGTGTGATTATTGGTGAACAGAGTGTTTGGTGGTGGTGGTGATTGAGGTGTGGTTTCAACATGTTTTGTGAGGTAAGTGATTTACATGAAGTACCATGCAATGTCTTACTTTATATAGAAATAATGATAAGGGCTAAGGATTGAATTTACAATATTGTCCATGGGTACATCATTATAACTCGTGGATTTGTCTATTATTTTTATAACAAAATGATCCGCTAACCAGAACCCTTGGTTAAACACAATCAACTTAACGTGTTATTAAAGTGGGTTTGGTGCATAGTGCTTAACAACATTTAGGAGGGTCAAGCGTGAACGTTGTGATTTTTTATGCACATTTGGCAAGCATATGGTAGCTTTATCATTTTTTTTTAAATGCTTATTTTTCAACGCTTCATAAGTAGCGTTTAAGAACGTTGAACATTTAAGAACTGTTTTACACATTATAATTACTACAGTTACGTTAACAAACGTTTTTATAGGAAAAAAAAAGCTAATACTTACAGAGTCACAACTACTGTATTAGTCGGTGCTAATGGCACAACTACTTTCGTCAAACACACTAAAAATGTTAAAGATCTCAAGTTCTAATACTTGGTGCAAACAAAACGACCACGTCAACCTTTTTAGAAAAGAAAGATATTATCTGATTTGAAGTAGTGACATTAAGGTCATTGGGTTAGTTTAATGATTCTTTTCTTGAAAACATATATATTTATACTAAATAAAATACAAAAATGGTCAACAAATCAAGAATTGAAAAAGTGAAATATGAAAAATGAAAAATGTGGTTTGCCTTGTAATTTTGAAAAATATTCATGGTTTGCAAAGAAAACTGTCATTAGTGAGCCACAGTTTCAAAGCATCAAATTCAACTTCAACTACTTCTGAACTACCCAATATTTATTTAGATGGAACCCAATATTTATTTATAGAGTATTTTATTTTAGATGGAACCCATTATTTATTTCCTTCAATTCATTTTTGATTTCGATGGGACCCAATATTTATTTCCTACCATTCATTTGTATCCAACTGCATTGTTTTGAAGATTGTTACAGTATGTGCATAGCTATAAGTGTGATATCTCATTATAACCCATAAATTCTCATTGATAATAAATTAAAAACTACATTGGGTGTTTTACTTGCTTTACTTTGACAACTCACGCCCAAAGATATCTATACTTCATGTCAAACTTGATTTCTATTACTTTGCATGGTTTGTATGGTACCTTTGGAAAGTATTTATTGTTTAAAAAAAAAAAAAAAAAAACTGCCATACCATATACACTGAATAACCTATTCGTGAATGTCAAACCCATTGTTTCAATGTATTGGAAAGTATTCATTGTTTCAAATGGAAAGTATTGAAAGTATCAAACATTGGCAGCTTCTGAAGACGACATGTTCCCTTTCAAACTAAAGATAACACAATTCCCCGTGCGCTTTAGCTTTGCGATGACTATTAATAAAGCTCAGGGCCAAGTAATTCCAAATGTGGGTGTCTATTTACCAGATTCTGTTTTCTCGCATGGCCAGCTTTATGTGGCATTATCTAGAGGGATATCTCATAGAACAACAAAGGTATTGGTTAAACTAGTCAAAGAGTTCCGTCAAGCAGGAATCTATACCTCAAATGTCGAGTATAAAGAAGTTTTACGCGACGAGTAACGTGTGTTGTTAGTTAATATTTCATAATTGATGTAATGTTTTCTTTTTCAGTCTCACTAAATATTTTTATATGTCGTTTGATACATGTTAAGAATTTTTTGTTAGAGTTGAATTATCGGATGTTACAACCGTTTGCAATTACATTTTGGTCATTTCACGTTCTATTTTGAATGTTAAACGAAACACTTGTCATAATATCACATATCGTTAATTGTCTACCGCTAAAAACTGATGCCGCCAGACGCGGGTACTCGCCTAGTTAATATATATATATATATATATATATATATATATATATATATATATATATATATATATATATATATATATATATATATATATATAATCTAGATCAAATAAGATCAAACTTAAAGTTGTTAAAATGGGATACAACTAAAATTCGACAAGCGACACTCTCCTTACAACAAAAATAAATCTTTTATTAACTTCAACTAAAATTGTTAAAGTTTCGATAGATTCTTTTTAAAATTTACGAAACCTAGGTGATACACTTTGATTAGAAGTGTAATGTGTATTAGGTTTTGAAATATTTATTAAGGTAACGTGTATCAGGTGTATCATTAATTCAAACTCATGTATCATTTGCTTATTAGTTGCTAAAATGTTAATTTGTATTAAAATATTATTTTTATGTGTATTATTGCAAAAATTGTTATTTATAAATGTTTTAATGGTTTTTTAGACTTGTTCTTATTTTTACAACTTTAAGTTTGATCTCACGTTAACTCTCCCATATATATATATATATATATATATATATATATATATATATATATATATATATATATATATATATATATATATATATATATATATATATATATATATATAGGGGCGCGTTCTATGCAGTACCAATATTATATACAGTACTTTACAGTACTCTTTTAGACCAATAGTAATTTAGTATTATTAAATCTTTTTAATTAATTCAAAGGGTAAAATAGTAAAACACATTTTTATTTTTATTTTGTATTTTTTAATTAAAAAACGTTTTTGTAAGCCCCTTGATTTTCGAAATTAAAAAAACAAAAAGTTTTATATTTTTCTTTCGCATACGTGTTTTCAGAAAAATCAAGTGCATATATGTTTTTTTTTTTTTTAAATATTGTATATTTAAATATATTTCTTGCGTTTAATTGTTTCGACGTCAAACTTATTTTGCTTTAAATGGTAATTGCATATATGTTTTTAGTGTACGTTCTTTGATCTTCGATATTTATGACCAAAACAAAAACATATACATGTAACCTCTAAAAATTAAACAACAAACCAAGAACATAAATAGTATACACAAAATTCAATAGCAAATAAAATACAATACATATACAAGTATCTTGTTAAATATAAATGTGAACGCCATATAAAAACATGTGTGCACTCTTCACTTTCTCATCAAATTCATCAAAACATATGTGCACGCCTTCCAAAAAACATGTATGTTTGTGGTGTCCACGTTGCGCTTTCTCGTCAAATTTATTAGAACATATGTGCACACTATCCAAAAACATATGTGCACGCTACACATTTATTGTAGGCAACTGATCTTTTTTAACTGCATATCGAGAAAAACATACATGATTATTATAGTTATGTCAACTAATTTTTAAACATAACAACTATGAGTATACTCTTTTATACACAAGAGCAATAACGACACCAATATCAAACCCATTTTGAAATACTTGAATAAAAGTTAACAAACCTGCACTTTTAATTAATGATCCACATCCATCATGAGGAGGCGCCACAAAGTCGAAAGACAAACCACAATCTCTATCTGATTGATTAAGATTTTTTTTTTTCTGTTGATGGTTCTTTAAAAGACGGCTTACTAAGCATAAATAAATGCTAAGCATAAATATATAAATAAATAAAACACATATTAAGCACAAATAAATAAAACAGCTCATGACCAATATTGAAACATATATCACGAACCTTTTAGAAATCGATTCCAAGACAAAATGTTTGAAACAAGAGAAACAACCAACACTAATTTAAAAAAAATATGCATTATTTATTGTTTATTTTATACTTAAAAAACAAAAGATACATACCTTTCATTTCAAAAACCAGTTGACTACATGAAAATCACTAATCATATATCCCACATGCTGAAATTAAATAAAGCATCACCAGAATACCTTTTTATCCTCAACATGTGTGGTAGATGCTTGTTTTTAAAACCCAGATCTGCAAGCAAGTTGAAAACAAAGCCACTCAAATCTTGTGACGATTTAAAACAATCGCAACCTTTTGAGAACCATCACGAAAAACAACATAAAATAAATCACAATACTACACACCTCTTTAATCTGTGGCGAACTCCATCAATAGAGAGAGGTGGCTATGTTTACGACAGATCCATCTTCTTGATGTTTCATAAAATCAGGTTGCGACAAGATTTGGTGGTTGGTTGCTCAAATTTGCGACAATAAGTGGTGGTGATAAGAAAGCGGCTAGGGTTTGGTGTGTGGAAGAAGGAGATAAAACTGAAAATGATATGAGAGAGATGGTGAAATACGGTTTATGAAAAAATATTTTAAGCAAAATTCCACTATTACCCTTTCAGCCTTTTGTTTAATTGAATAAATCACCCTCATCTTTTGTTCAATTGCAATCTTGGCACTTTTAATCTTAGCCTTTGATCAAAGTCATCCAATGGCCTAGATTTATTTTAAGAGTACTGTAAAGTACTGTATCTAATATTGGTACTGCATAGAATATAACACTATATATATATATATATATATATATATATATATATATATATATATATATATATATATATATATATATATATATATATAGTGTGAGGTTATTTTCAGAACCAAATAAATTGCGAGAACTGCGAGAAACAATCTGAGCCTTTCATTTTTTGATCAATGGTTATAAATTTTGATGGCATAATTGTAATTAAATAAAAGACCATGTAACTTTTCATAAATGACATAAGGGCAATATTGGAATTTGGCATTCTAACTTTTTAATAACTGATCATCACAAATTTAAGTAAAAAAAACCTTATCATTCTCTCACATAAAAAAACCGCCGTCTCTTTTTTTCTTCTCATATGTCTCTCTCAATCTCTAATTGAAGATCTATTAAGAAGGAATCACGTATCATTTTTTTCTCTCGTTCTCACGTAGCCGGCCCACACACTAAACCTTCGATCTATGAAATTTATACCCCAAACCACCGTTTTTGCAAGAACAGGAAGTTTGCATATGTGTTGTTGGTGGTTGTGTGGTTTAAAACTTTGTTGTGTTAGGTATGAGATTTTTTTGTACAAATATTTAATTATTTTCATAGCAATTAATAGCCGTCTTGTTGATCTCTCGTTCTGAATCTACACAATGATTATTTTTATTATTATGTTTTTTTGTGAATCGGATAATCCGTTAAATCTACGGATATGTGTGTGGAAAGTTTTAAGATCTTGATTTTTTTAAACCTTTTTTTATGTGTTTTTCAGTTTTGAATGGGTTAGTGTATAAGGTTTAATATGAATCTTGATTGAGTACTTGTCTTTCGTGATATATATTTTAATTAGTTAATTGCTTATTTAGGTTTTTTATTAATTAATTGTTTTGTTCTTTGTGTAGAAAATAAATCAGAAGAATATGTGGGAGTTGAATTTGATTGATCATTTGTGCGATGTTATTAAATTTGAACAGGGGAATGACGTCGAAACCAATTTCCAAAAGGTATGGGATAAGTAATCTTTGATTGTTTCAATTCCAGTAATTATACGTAGGGACTTGGGGGGAACGACTTTAGGGAAGTTTGTGTAAAAATAGAGCATGGGTTTTAAGTTGTAACATGGTTGATTAATGATTTAATGTGATTATATATATCGTCAATTGTTACCGAGTTAGTGAGTTAATGAATTAGATTCCACGTTTAACCATTCTATAACTCTTCCATGTCAATTAAAATTATCACGAAACCTTTTAAAATACTGACACACTTTCTTTATTGTTACTTTGAGTGTAGAAGTTAATGAATTCTAAAGCATGTCTTTACTACATACGCTAAATGAACATGAGTTCTAAAAGTGAAGTGCATATGTGTTTTTATAGTTTATGGTGAATTTAATGTCTTTTTTGTATATGTGTTTTTAAAGTTTCATTGTTTCAACGTATTGAAAGTGCATATATGTTTTTGGTTATAATATAAGGATGTTTTGTGTTTAGTTTTGATATAAAGGTGCACTTATTTGTTTTTCAAAGTGGATGCATATTTGTTTTATATTTGGTATAAATTCAATGAAAATACATGTCCACAATGGTTGAAAATACACGTGCAAAAATCATAGGTTTAGGATAGTAGATGTAGTCAAACATATGAAATATTTCTCATTTAACAGGTTCTATTCTATTTTTTTATGTGTAGATCGACATCAATTTTCGTCCTTCAATATGTTTAGTATATAATCTATTTTTTAACAAATGTTTTAAATCTATTAAAAAATAATTAAACATTCAACAGTTTGTTTCAAGATTTGGTGGAATTAAATTGAGCCATGTGCAATCGGTCGTTGGCGAGTGGTGCGAATAGCAAAAATAAGGCTTCTGAAGGTAGTTATTTTTGTTTTTATTCAATGCTTTTTATTGTCATGAAATTAGTAATTGTCATGAAACTCACAAAGGAGGTGCACATGTATTTATTCAATGCTTTTTATTAGTATTATTGCTAAAACTATCTAATGCCTACTGTGTTTGTTAAAACAAAACTGAATACGTAAATGATCATGCAACAATTTTTTTGTCTTTTATTCACGCTAGCTACTTAGGTTTGGTTTGGTTTGGTTTGATGGCTGTTGTGAACATCCTCGGATACATGTGCACAAGTACCATGTGTGCTTGATAAAAGAGTAAACATGATAGTGCATATGTGTTTTTACCGTTTTTAGTGAATTTGATGCCTTATGTACATATGTGTTTTTACAGTTCTAGTGAATTTGATGCCTTCTGTACATATGTGTTCTTACAGTTTCGGATTTTAAATGCATTGAAAGTGCATATATATTTTTAGTTATAATATAAGGATATTTTGTGTTTAGTTCTGATTTAAGGGTGCATTTTTATTTTGTGTATTAAGGTTGTACTAATTTCTCAAAGAAGTTAAGAATATAGTCTTATTTGCACAAGTAGAAATATATTATGCATATATGTGCTTAAAGGCTGTATAAATCAAGAAAAGAGGTATGCATTTATGTTGTAAATTGTGCATATGTATTTGCTACTTGCTTATGATAAAAAAAAACATTTTTTTGTAGTTTCAGGTACCAAACATGTTTGATAAAGATGAGGACCATGATTGATTGATATAAAGAGTGCACATGTGTTTATAACAAGTAAGATGAGCGAGACGATAAAAACATATGTGCACAAGGATTAAAAATACATTTGAAGATTTCATGGTTTCTTGAACTAGGCGAGGAATACATGTTCATGCCTAAAAGATGAACCAGCTGTTAAAGACATTGGATTATGTACATATGCAAGCTTCATATATGTGTAACAAAATTGAATTCAAGTGTAAATATAGTGATGTTTGTGATAAATTTGAATATCATTTCACTTGAGTAATACAATTTGTAAATTTTGAAATTGCATAAATCTATTATTAAAATTTTATTGTTTGTATTTATATTAATGTAATATTTCTTAAAAATACATGTGCAAATACAAAACCCCTATGCATAAATGAAAAATACAATTGCCATATAATGCAAAACACATGTGCACATAGTGTTTTTGTAAACATGTATAATGCAAAAAAAAAAAAAAAAAAAAAAAAAAACCAGTATTTAGAGAACTAAAAAAAACGTTTTTAAAAAAAAAATCAAAACTAAAATAAAAAAGTATTTTTACCATTATACCCTTTTGAATTAAATAATAAAATTTAATATCCAAAAAAATCTGATTGGTTGATGCTGGTTCTCGCAGTTCTCGCAATTTATTTGGTTCTGACAATAACCTCACCCTATATATATATATATATATATATATATATATATATATATATATATATATATATATATATATATATATATATATATATATATATATATATATATATATATATATATATATATATATATATCATGCACTTATGATCAATGAAAAAAATTGAAGTTGACAATTCTTGTATAAAAATTATTTTGATTCCTATCCTTGATTCAAATGTAATACTTTCGTGCTAAGCATAGTGTAGATATGGTTTATACATGCACTTTATATAGCAAACACAAATTAGTTTTTAAAAACAAAGTATATTGCTTGCCACGGTGATTGATTGCTTTTAACACATTAACATGGTCTAACTTCAAATGAACTGCAATATATAACCTATTATAATTTGTTTATCATTGTATGTTTGATAAATGATCAAACTTAAACCGAATATCCGACCTCCAAACTCCCTTAGGGGGCGTTTGGTTGGGGTATTTTGAAATTCCGGAATTTTAAATTCTAGAAAATTTAAATTATTGAGAATTTAAAATTCCGGAATTTAAAATACCTTCGCATGTTTGGTTGACAGAAATTTATAAATATTTTTTTATTTTTTTTAATATAAATTCCATAAATATTCTACTTAAAAGTTTATAAAAAAAGTTTATAAAAAATTTATAAAAAAAAGTTTATAAATAATTTATAAAAAAGTTTATAAAAAATTATAAAAAAAAGTTTTAAAAAATTTATAAAAAATTTATAAAAAATTTATAAGAAATTTATAAAAAAAAAGTTTATAAAAAATTTATAAAAAAAAAAAGTTTATAAAAAAAGTTTATAAAAAATTTATAAAAAAAGTTTATAAAAAAATTAATAAATATTTTATTTAAAAGTTTATAAAAAAACAATAAGAAAAAAAGTTTATAATTTTTTTTTCAAGCAAATTAAAATTTCTCACTTTTTGGAGGCATTTTGATTCTCTCCATTTTGGCAATTCGGGGAATTTTAAATTACTTCAAATGCCCACATTTGAGTTACCAAACAGGGCATTTGAAGGGAATTAAAATGCAAATGCCTCCAATATCCTTCAAATTGCCCCAACCAAACGCCCCCTTATAGAAAAGCATGAAAAATACTAACAGTTTATATCAATTATTATTAGGATAGAAGAAGAGTGACGAATATTCCTTTTATTATTAACTTTAATTATAAACTAATTCTCTCTCAATAAATGAAATTTATTTGTCACATTTCGTTTTTTTTATCATTTTTCAATAATACACGAATTGAATAAACAAATAATGCAATCACGTAATTCACGTGTTACTGACATTATCGCATCTTATTATTTTAAGGGCAAAATCGTTTACACAGGACATCAATCTATTATAAAACTGACAAATTCAGAGAACTAGAAGTTTCATATCAGGTTCCAAATAAACAATATTTATTCCAAATCACAGGAAATACGCACAAATGTTATAAACATCAAGATTACTTAACTATTTACAGAGATTATAATATGTACGAATGATCGATCTAGATTTGAGGGCTCATCCAATTTTAGTCTGTGTAACGGTGATTGCAAACCTTGATAAACTAGTCGGCCAAAAAAGTCCAAATCATAGTCATCCAAGAAAAAAAAAGCATGTTACAGAATCCTCTTATTTAATTTTTACAATCCAAATGTAATGTTTAATGGTGAGAATATCACATATTTGATGTTCAAGCGTTTTTATTGGTGGCGTGGAAGGTTGTGGTATTTTTAGTTTGTATATTGTAAACCCTCATGAAACTCGATTGATTAGTCTAATGATAATTGATGAAGTGAGAAGGTAGCAAGTTTATTTTTTTGAACAAAGAGAAGGTAGCAAGTGGTGTTCAACTATATATATAAAAACATCAAGATGGTTATTGTTTTTCAATCAACAATATCAAAGATAACTTAAAAAAATTAGAAACTTTAATCTCGCTAGGACATATATATATCTCGACAGATTATAAAACTTTCACACATTAGTATGGTCTTCATTTCTGTCGGGCAAATTCAGAGCCCAAAGTTCCTTAGCATAGATTTGAATTATAAATAACCTAAGCGAATACAAGTCTCTGATGTAGTGTGATACATCAAGGAGTCATCCTCAAGATATTTTTCATAGTCTTTACAAAAAGACTTATCACTACCTGAGGCGGAACTCAAAGCGTGAAGATAAGAACCAAGATCAGGATGATGAAATATGTGTGTGATGACAATAACACACTGACTTCCTCAAATATGTCATTGATGACATTCTAAAGACTTCTGATGAACAACTAAGACTCTAATAAATTGGCGGGAAACTCCTTGGGAAGATAAGTTTAAAAAGCACTTATCCAAAGTCAAAGAGTACTATAGTTGGTAAAAAGTACAAGCAGTTGTCAATACTTTTCCACCAAAAGTATGTCTGGTAGCATGCTAGGAATATAAGCTAAAATACATTAATGTACTTTAGCTTATCACGTGTTAACATGCACTCTTTACACCATGGATACCCATATTGCCTTTGTCTATAAATAGATTGTTGTTATGAAGGAAAAAGGTATCTCTTGTATTTAAAGTTTCTAACACTTTCAAGGTCTCGTTTTCCTTCTTCAAATAGAATTAAGTCCTAGATTTCATATTTATTGGTTTAACATATTTCTTGCTTAAACACAATAACTTTGGTGTTGTGTTAAAGTTTAGTGAGGTGATCATATACTTACATTGTCATTCAATCCCAAGTATTTTTTGGGCAAGTACTTGGGTACAATTCTTTGATATATATCTAATAAGAATTAAACGTTGAAATAGAATTATTGTACCTTAAATATGTATGTTTAAACTTCTTTAGTAGACATGTTATTAAAGTGTTAACTTTTATAGTTAATAATTAAGTAAACCGAAACAACAATTCTGTAGTAAATTATGATAGATCATCTCTCGTTTAATAATTTGGTTACCAAATGTTGCTTTAGCTTGATTGTTAAGTTGTTTGTATTTAAATGAAGCGGTCAAGGGTTAGAGCTTAACATTCAATGTTTTTTCTCACTACTAGAGATTGTGAAATAGAGCCCCTTTAATAGATCCCGATTTTAGTGAAAAACGGGCTCGAAAAGAATTCTGTGTTCTTGATGCAGGATTTCTGACCAGGTTTTAATATTTATAATAGTCTCGTTTACATTTGGTCTACCTTATGCACTCACGGGCAGTGTACCCGGTCGTGTGTAGTGTAGTATTCGATAAAACTGAGGTCGTCCCAAGAGCTATGTGGATGGATTCTATTAAGTCTAAGTGTCACTGGTAATAAAATGGTTTTGAGGTTGAAATGATTAATTGAACTAAAAACAAGAAATAAATGCGCAAAGTAAATAGAGATTGTGATCAATGAAGAGAAAGTGTGCTAACCTAATTACTCATCCTATCATGTAATGTCTATGTTTTAATTACTTCCAATTGATTCAAGTGGGGTTTTAAGTCGCTAGGACAACATTTGATCAATTCGTCCTAACCTATCAACAAAGGCTCCTACCCGACGTCAAAGGTCTACCCCTTGGGGAGTCGAAGGTTTTAAGTCACCTAAGCCAAGTCATTAAGTACCCTACATGCAAGATTCGAAATAATGAGTGCCCGAGCGCTAGCATCTTTGACACTCATCCCTAACTTCTTAAGTTCATCCGTACGAACGGTGATCATTTGGTCAGTTCGCACAAGAGAAGAAGGGTCGTCAGTTGGTCAATTCTTACCCTTCCAAACACTACCTACCTACTTATGGTCAGTTGGTCAATTCTTCTAAGCAACTAGATACGACCGCATTTCAAAACTACCAAAGCTAGGGTAACTACCGTCGAACTATGCATGCTGTCACACCCCCAAATTACCTGTTTTGCAGCGGAATGGAATTCCTGGGGGATGACTGTCATAGCACCACAATCACAGTTATATTGAACGACCTAAAGTGTCGTTTGAAAAGCACATCATTTGATATAATAAAACATTCAGAGTTTACAAGTATAGGTCCCAAATGAAAATCATCATGTGCGGAAATCAGTTTGATACAATCCAAACGATGTTTTAAAGTGCATAAAATCCATGTGAGACGCGTCGTCACCGCGACTCTGTGATAAGTCCTTATGCATGTCATGAAGTATGTGCCTTAATTACCTGAAAATACATTGCTAAAAGTGTCAACACAAAGGTTGAGTGAGTTCATAGAGTTTATGAAAATATTTTATACGACTACCACAAGTATAGGCCATGTATGACAAATATGTCACATAAAAATGTTACAATTGCTATAAGCACATGACACCGAAGCTAGACTGTTCCTGATGTTCGCCCCAACAGAGTGTTTTGCCAAACAACTCAAATTATGATATTAAATGAAATGCATCCGTTTGACCAGTTGGGACCACCAACCCGGATGGAGGAGTCACCCTCAATAGATCTATTCACTCACCCTCGCTTCTTCCGGAATTAACGGTTCATGATTATGAAATGGGGACATTCAATTGGCAATGAAGTAACTTAAGCAATGTAATGAATTCGAATATACTTGGGCTCGTAATAAAATGTTGTGCAATGTATTCTCCCCCGTAGGTTTGAAATAATGTATAAACTTGTAAAACGGGGCTATGAAAACTCACTTGGACAATGATGCGATGGCAAAAGTGAGTACACTGAAATGTAGCGCAAATCTCTAACTGCGACCTATTATGAATGATATGATCTATAATAAGTCATGATGTATGTTATGCATGCAAACTCATATGATATCTATACCACTTGTGAATTTTGAAAATAAAGTTTATCGTCGAAAAATAATCTTATAACGTCTTGACAATTTATAAATTACTTTACAAGTATTTTCGTTGAAATGATATCCTACGATAATCATTTAGTGATTTATTATGAAATTATAGTTTTTCGTCGCAAAACAATATAATTTGACAATTCATGAAAGTGACTAAATGGCCTCGAAAAGCTAGTCGTAAAATAGTGAATATCGAGTGTTAGGAAACAAACTCAACGGTTTTGGAAAGCTTGTAACATTATCTCAAAGTCTTAGCTTTAAAATTTTTATCATAGAGGTCTCGATCATGGAGAAAACATAGGTGAAGTAGGGTACTTGTACTAAAAATATTGTTTAAATGTAGTTTTTGGCAAAGTTTGAGTGACCGTATTTTATTCGTTACAACTCCGTTTGACGAACGGTTGGACATTTTGGAAAATAGGCTAGGCGAACTTACTTTTACTAGAAGACATCGTTTTCTAAAAAGTACTCCATCGATGTTAAAACGACTCTCAACATGGTCACTAGTGACAACTAGTTTTGGCTATTAGAAAGTATATTAGTGTTCTACTTGTGAAAATAGTTACGTCAACCTTATTTAAACGCGTGTAGTTTAGTCGTTATAAGTCCGTTTTCTACGTTTTATATGTCCTCAGCTTCGTGTTAAAGTATACTAATATATTTTTAATAAATCGACTCATTTAGATAACGCCTAAGACTCATTTTTTACTCTTAAAAATTTGGACAGCATGCTGATTTTTCCGGAAAAATATAGTTTTCGTCGTTAAACTTGAAAATAGCATAACTTCTTCGTTATAACTCCGTTTTAACCCGTTCAAGCGACCACGTTTTCGTTTTAAAGTATATTTTCTGAATATCTAGCCCAAATTATTTTGTAAACTGTCTAAATTTCCAGATTTAGCAAAATTGATCAGACCTTATATTATAGTTGTCGAAATTGATTTTTCTCGCGTAAAACTTATTCTAACCACTTCAAATCAACACCAAAGCTATTCTAAACCTACCATACACCTTCTTAGGGTGTCATGGGTTCCTTGACATCATCCAAAATGATATGTTTCAAGGGATAATTATAGGATGATATATATTCATTATAAGTACTTAAAAACAAATAAAGTGGTATAGATAATCACATAACTTGCATGTTTTCTTTCAAGCACAATAAAATGACCAAAGTATGAATATGAAAGACTAAAAATGATCATGAAATGCTTACTAGTATGATGATGAGGTTTATAGAACAATGTTTTTCCTAATACCCTAGGTTTTTATTGCAAAACCTTAAATAAGAGTATACTAGAGTGTATAAAATAACTTGATTCTTGAAAATTTTTGGCTTTCTTCTTGCTCCTCTTCCTTGGCCGGTTTATACAAGAGAAATGGAGAGAATGTTTTTAATTTTCACCTTATGTTTAGAGTATGTATGTGTAATATAAGATAGTTTATAATTAAATAAATACAAGTGTAGGTCTAGTAGTGTATAAGTGTTAGTCTAGTGTAAAGAATTTTATGTCCAACTTGTTGAGTCATCTATTTGGTCGACAATGGGTAGGAAGAAAAAGAGGTAGTGAAGTTTTATTAATTAAATGTGTTAAAGTATATGTATAGTTGGCAACTTGTAAGCTAAAATAGATATTTGAGGTAGCGTTAGCTAGAAATAAATTTTAACGAAACAAAATAAAATATATCGATGTCATAAAAATTATAAAAATACATTTCTTACAAGAATTTAGTGAAATAATAATTACCGAGTAGTATTTACGAAAACCGTCGTAAATATATATATATAACAATTTATATACAAAATAAATTTAAAACACCGGGTAAACTAATATTATAATTTTTATAGTATTAAAATGAGTATAAAAATATATCAGGATAATTTTTTTGAAAGTGTCGGATCAAATGTTCAAAATAAATGATTACGCGATAGCGTTTATTTAATAGGAAATTATACGTTTAATGAAAAATGCAAAACCATGCATGAACTAATATGATGATGATGTTACTAATGCTATGTAGACTAAATCTAGTCTATATGAAATTTCCTCAATGATTGTTCATGAATTCGCAGCTAAACCATTAAGGTTACGCGAATTTGATACTCGTAAACCTAGTTTACGATAAATTATGAATAGTGAAGCATGAATAGTGATTTTCTCCGGGAATGAATAGTGTTTTGTGAATAGTAAAATTTTGAAATACGTTCTCAGAATATCAAATCGACTCCGAAAACAATGAATAGTAAAACGATGAATAGATGAATAGTAAATTTCCGAGATGAATAGTAAATTTGAGAAATGTCCTGAAAGTAAGAGTTGTCACACATGCATACACTAGAAATAATTATATGAAAGCATGAAAACACAAACAATACATTCAAGGAATCATAACTAGGCTAACACCAAGGGTGCTTAGCCGATCATATTAAAAGAAACAATAAATTCAATGTTTGACATAATGAAAGACATGAATTAAAGTAAAAGATAGAAATGATCGCTAATGCTTATCGATATTGAGTGATTTCTCCCTTGGAGATGGCTCCGTATGCTCCGTATGATCTGCCTTTGGAACCCTCTTCACTTTCTCTACCTTTGAGTTGTGAGTGAATGATGTGAAATGCAGAATTTAGGGCTTGTATTTATAGGCACGATCATAGTTACGGCGTAAATAAAGTTGAGAGTTACGCCGTAACTTAAATATCTTCAAAATATACGCCTCGTTAAGTAGAATGACAATAGGGAAAGGTTATGCCGTAGTTAGCAGCTCCGCCGTATAGTAGATGTAAGTTACGCCGTAACTTAATTTTCTTCAAAACCTAACTCTCGTTAAGTAGATTACGGCGTAATGCTTGTGAGGGATTACGGCGTAGTTGATGGAGGCGTGAAATGCTTCATGACCTAGATGATTACGGCTTAACTTTAGTTGAGAGTTACGCCGTAACTACAGCTGAGTAGGCAATTCGAGATAAAACACTAGCTACGGCGTAATGTGAGAGAATGAGTTACGCCGTAGCTTCTTCATAAATAGTATACTATCAAAAAATCGTTAGAAAAATCTCCAAATCCGCGTCTCTAAGCTCCAATGCTCATAATTTACCTGGAAATGAAATATAAAGGAATACAAGCGTAAATCCATATAAATGACATAAAATATGAGCATAATCGAAGGAAATTGACACTAAAAAGTCACGACTATTTGATGTTATCAAATATCCCCCCACTTGAACTCTACTTGCCCTCAAGTAGACCTTATTAGAAAATTTTCTAAAAAGTTATCCCCCAATACCTAGAAGATATGAGTTTAAAAATCCCTTACGCTAGAATAAATCAAAGCCGAACACCTCACGAAATGGGAACAAACACTCAACTTCTCTCATCTAGTCTAAGTGTCAATTTCGGGGTGATCACTTAAAGCACAATCATAGCATGTATTCTATCATAAGCTTGGTGGTTACACAAATCTCCACCACTAGAGTTAAGTACTACATAATCATTGAAGGCAATATG
Organism: Chrysanthemum seticuspe; assembly: GCA_019973895.1. NCBI lineage: Eukaryota > Viridiplantae > Streptophyta > Magnoliopsida > Asterales > Asteraceae > Chrysanthemum > Chrysanthemum seticuspe. The sequence goes on along the minus strand of BPTQ01000001.1, from coordinate 278,376,498 downwards.
GGTGGACACAACATGAGGTTAATGGTGAAATGTCATTACTAACGTGTCACGGAAAAGTGGACACAATCAATGATACATGACTAAATCCATGGCCAAGACACCAAAGATTGCTCGCTTCATCCACGCTTCATGACTAAAAGGTAGGATAAGACATGGGAAATAATTGATGTAAAAATAACAAAACAAATAGTATTAACCTATAACCAAGTTGTCACCACCCACCGTCCATCCAAAGTTCAAGCTTTATGGTGAAGAAACCGGATCATGATATGTCAAGTAGATGTGCCATTAGCGGACGTCATAATGGGCACATCACCTTTTCTCCAACCGTTGGCGTAATAGAATCACCAACTCAATTCTTCAAATGTGACCGAGGTGGCCTCCTCGATACTAATATCCAATGAGCTTAAATCATAGTGCTGATAACATTGCACTGAAAAACATAAACAATAAACTATATATATATATATATATATATATATATATAGGGGGTGTTTCTTGTGAGAAGTCTAATTTTTGTGAGAACGCGAGAAGAGATCCTAGCCCTCCATCTAATCCCTCCTTTTTTTAGATCTAATGGCTTAGATTAACCCATATACAAAACAAAAATATTTTTTTTAAATTAAAACATCACAACTACTATATAAAGAAAAAACACACATATCTCACACACCTAAGGTGAAAAACAATACGATCTCTCCAATCCACCAATCCAACTACCATTCTCTGATCATAACCATCACTACACCGCCGGTCAACGCCGTTCAAACCACCGCTGTTCACCACTACATCGCCACAATTATAGCACTCTCACTGAACCACCATCACTTCCAATCTCCACCGACCACAACAAGACAAACCGCCATTGGAGTACCAATCGCCGCTATAGCAGCACCTTTCTGTCACTAATATCGATCATCTCCTTGAGCTTATGATTGTCATAAACCGCTTATCAGGTTAAATTTTGCTCTTCAAAAGGTTCAATTCTTACACTTTCATCATCATTCACATGTTCAGTTTGAAGATTGCTTGTAATAGTTTTTCATTTAATACTTTTATCACTATCATTGCAACAAATTGATTCAAGTTTATAATGCATATCAACTGTTTGATGAAATGCTTGAACCAATATCGTGCAAGCTGTGAAATTTATTTGTTGATTCGTTGTTTTAGTAGTCTTGATAGTACTTACAGTTATGCTTTGTTATCTAAAAATTTAGTTTTTACTCAAAAAAGGTATAGGTGAACGACTTCAATAAGCACATTTACAACTACAAGTATTATAAGATTTGTGAAGAACCTGGTCACATGTGAAGATATACGTCTTGTAGCTTTTTAAGGTGCGTGAACAACTTCATCACATGTGAAAATATACGTCTCGTAGCTTTTTATGAATATCGTCACATGTGAAAATATACGTCTCATAGCTTTTTAAAAACTTCGTCACATGTGAAAATATAGGTCTTGTAGCTTTTTAAGATGTGTGAACAACTTCTTCACATGTGAAAATATACGTCTCATTGCTTTTTAAGATGTGTGAACAATTTCGTCACATGTGAAAATATACGTCTCGTAGCTTTTTAAGAAATTCATCACATGTGAAAATATACGTCTCGTAGCTTTTTAAGAACTTCATCAAATGTGAAAATATACGTACGATGTGTGAAGAACTTCTTTACATGTGAAAATATGCGTCTCGTAGCTTTTTAAGAAATTCGTCACATGTGAAAATATACGTCTGATGTGTGAACAACTTCTTTACATGTGAAAATATACGTCTCATTGCTTTTTAAGATGTGTGAACAATTTCGTCACATGTGAAAATATACGTCTCGTAGTTTTTTAAGATGTGTGAACAACTTCTTCACATGTGAAAATATACGTCTCGTAGCTTTTTCAGAACTTCGTCACATGTGAAAATATACGTTTGATGTGTGTACAACTTCTCTACATGTGAAAATATACGTCTCGTAGCTTTTTAAGGCGTGTGAACAATTTCATCACATGTGAAAATATACGTTAGTTTTTAAGATGTGTAAACAACTTCTTCACATGTGAAAATATACGTCTCGTAGCTTTTTAAGAACTTCGTCACATGTGAAAATATACGTTTGATGTGTGAACAACTTCTTTACATGTGAAAATATACGTCTCGTAGCTTTTTAAGACGTGTGAACAATTTCATCACATGTGAAAATATACGTCTTGTAGCTTTTTAGGGTGAGTGAACAACTTCGTCACACGTGAAAATATTTGGAGCATGAGGATACTGGATACATGTTACACTTAAGGGGTGTTTGGCTATCTTATCCTATAAGTTTATGGTTCTTGCAAAAACTCATTCTCAAAGTTCTTATATAACAAGCCCTTTTTTATAACTTGAATTTATCATTGCTTAAGTTTAGTTTATTTGTTATTGTAATCAATGATGTGATGTAAATATTTTTATACAATTTGGACTGTATATATATGAATACGAAAGCTCACTTATCACAGAACTATTTGCGTATTTGCAGTCACTTTCGATTTTAAGTCAGCAGATGACTATTACTAGAAATCAAGCAGCGCGGATTCTATAAAGCATTTATCCACGCCTTTACTTTGCATCCAGGTAATATTCTATAAAGTAGCTTATTAGAAGTTTCTTATGCATTACTCCATGATCTACAGGCTGCAAATGATCCCATTTCCCCAACTAGAGCCATCCCTCGTGCATATATCGAGGTATTGATGAATTAGTTTAGATTAGATGTGGTGGGAGCCCACTTATGTGAACATAAATAACTCTATATCTTAAATAAATCGTCCATGTGGTTTCGTGAACACAAGGGAAATCTCTTTCGTTGAGGCTATCTGCATATGGTTAGCACATGTTGCTTTCACCTTTGGGCCTCAAGTATGTATTTTTTTTCTTCTTGTCCCCTTAAGGTTAACGTACAAGGGATCAAAAGACCATTTATGAAAATAGTTGATGGTGTACGATATAAGAATGGTATTCGTGGTGGGTTTGGTTTGAAAGACAACTTGAGGTACTGATTGATAATGGCAGCAATGTATAGCAGTACAGAACTGATGACTCGTATAGTTGTACAGGACTTATGGCTGATATGAGGTACACAAGTTGTTTTCTAGATGTGTAAAAATTTTGTAATGTAAGCAGGACTTTGTATGTTCTGTTGTTATAGTGTGTTGACGTTTTAATGATCCGTAGTGGTGGCAATTTCAAATTCAAATGAAATTGCTTCGATCTATAGTTTTGTACACTAACAGTAGTATGCTTGATATAAGTGCAACCACATTATGTGCAACCATCGCCATGAATGTCTAGGAACCGAAGCAATAAACACTTTCCCCTATTCTGTTTCTTATGTCTCATCTCAAACTTCAACTTCTTGGATTCTAATGGAGGATCTTCTGCACTTGGAAACAGAAGATAGTGATGGTAAAGTCTTTGATCAGTTCATCACTTTTGGGTAAATCCCTAGATACTTTTATCAGACTTCTACTTTAGGATGTCTACAATGATATATCCCCTGGTGACGAATATGCCCCGTATAACAATTTAACATATATGCATCCCTTTTTTATTTGAAATCTGCATATGTGGGCAGGTGCAAAGCGGTTCATTTCTAGACATTGTTGCCCCAGATGGTCTTTTTGGGCTCGGTTTAGAGAAAATATCAGTTCCTAGCATTTTATCAAGGGAAGGTTACATAACAGATTCTTTCTCAATGTGTTTTGGTCACGATGGAACTGGTAGGATTAGTTTTGGTGATAAAGGCAGTTTTGAACAGGAAGTGACTCCCTTTAATTTAGATTCATCACAGTAAGTTTCAAATGCTCGTTTGGTGGGATTTTTATTACTTTTATTTGTTCTAAATTTTTGTATGTTTTGTCTCATGCAGTCTGACTTATAATATTACAGTAACCCAACTTCGTGTTGGTTCCTCTATTATTGACTCAACTTTCACTGCTCTTTTTGATTCGAGTACCTCCTTCACTTATCTGATTGACCCACATTGTACGAGGCTCACACAGAGGGTAAACAATCTACCAATCAAAATAAATTATTTTGATTGGTGGATTGTTTACCCTCTTTAATTTTTGGGAAATATTAGGGGTGGCAAATCTTGCCCATATTGTAATTTTTTGGCGTTTTTTGAAGCTTATATAACTCGCTAATATTTCCCTCTTGTAAGTAACTTCTTGTTTCTCCATTTTATGCTATTTTCTTATATGAATACTCATAGGTTTGATGAGATGAACCACGTTGCTGTCATCAGGTATCATGATATGTTGCATATCGTAATGTTGCTAGTTATTCTAATATAGATATAGTCCATATGTATGTCTTGAGGGCCGTTGTAGTTTTGTATCGATAAAGGTTTTAATTGCTCGTTATCCAGCTCAGGGACTTCAGTTTGAACTTATCTTTTCTGTTTGTACACTTTATGTCTGAGTGCACGAGTGCACGACGTTGTGTGGATCAGTTGCCATAGTAATTTTCTTTTTTTTATGCTCAAGATTGTTCTCCCTTTATACCGCCTCAATGGTTTGAATCATTTTTTCCATGTATAATGGTCCATTTACCATTAGCAGATGATTTCGTGTTTAAAGCTCAATCTTGGTAGTATTAATTAGAGGTATCATGGTTAAAAATTGCAGAATTATTTGCCATTCTATTGAATGTATCTAGAAAACTAAGTTGCTCCTTTCATATGTCGGTGCTTAATTTAAGCATTTCAATATCAGTAACTATACAAAACTGGCAGCTTTACTTCTTCTATGACTATCGAGTCAACTTTTCAGTGCTCGTATGTCAAGTTTTTCACAAAACTTGCAGATTTATAGAGCTCCGTAATTGTGTGTGTTAGTTCATTCCACTCGTTTGCTTCCCAGATTGGTACCCGGGCTTAAGTAGCCATTCTTTCACATGGTGCAAGTGCATAATCCCAAAAGTTGAAATAACCTTAGTTATTATGAATTTTCACTTTATCAGAAGATAAGAAGGCTTCTAACTCTGTGCACCAAGACAACTAATAGCAATAATTGTAAATCATGTTTCTGTGTAGTCACATATACATAGTTTAGTCAAGTTGGTCCATAACATAGGTTTTTATTGTTGGCATTTCGTATCTTTATGACATGTCTAATCATTTTATTAGCAATCTGTTATTTAAATGTGCAAGGTTGATATATAATGGCTAATTTATGCCTTGGACTTTTTATTAGCAATCTGTTATGACATGTCTAATCTTTAACTTTTAAGAGCATCATGAGTTGATGTATAATGGCTAATTTATTCCGTAGACTAAGGTCTGTGATAGTTGATCTCATGTAATATCTTGTAGCAAAGGCCAAATATGACACTACTAACAGAGAACTTTTGTCAAATTCATGAGTTGCAAGGTTTAGTGTCACTAAGAACAATGGAAATATATACTGCCCCAGGAACCAGTGTTTTGTTATGTTTGTGTTTAGCATGCTTGCATTTATGTGTTTTATTGTCTTTGCATATACGACAATAAATAAAAGTGTAGAAGTTTAGGTTCATGTGCACTCTTTTCGTTATGTTCAGTTTCAGCTAGCCCCAACGCTACTAGTTTTGCGTTATTTTGTTGATACATAGGATTTAAAATGATTAGTTTAGAGAAGTTTAAATGCTGGTGCACACGTTTAAGTCTCGTCTTAAGATCGCTTTAGCAACAATCTGTTCACAGTTTGGAATAAGTTGTTGTTTTCTCGATGGTAATGAAAGACTATAGTATGATCATACATCCAAACACGTTTAAGTCTCGTCTTTGATCAATGTTTTAACTGAGTGATTGTTTTTATCATTCAATTGCAGAATCAAGGATCCAGCGAATGGCTTGTTAAGGCTTGTGAAGAAAACATGACATCGTGTTGCATGATTTGGGAATAAGGAAAGAGCGCGATCATTAGAAGTTCATAGTGAGAAGCTTGCTGTTGCGTTTGGCCTTATTAGTACAGAGGCTGGAAGTAGTATTAAGATTGTGAAGATTGTGAAGAATCTTAGGATTTGTTTGGACTGTCATGAGGTTATGAAACTGATCTCGAAGATTACAAGACGTAGGATTATAATTAGAGATAGAAATCGATTTCACCATTTTGTAGATGGTTTGTGCTCCTGTGGAGATTATTGAACTAGAAATTTATAACATACAGTAACTTTCTGGAAATTTATAACTTGGGTATTACTTTTACCAGGTCTTATTTTATATCAGACTATGTAGATACATGTAAAGAGTCAAAGATGAAAGATGCAAGCTATTGAACTAGAAATTTATAACCTACAGTAACTTTCTGGAGTAACTTAAATCACTATAATCATACAGTTAAACTTATATACATGAATACATTACTAATACAAATTAAAGAATCTATATAACTTGGGTAGTACTTTTACCAGGTCTTATTTTATAATTCATGTTTTTTAAATAGTCCGTTTGACCCATGCTCATTTTGACCCGTGCTTGTTTGGTCCGAATCACAATTTGCCCGTTTTAGCCCGTGCCCGTTTGGCCCGTGCCGTTTAGCCCGATTTATAATTTGCCCGTTTTGCCCGTGCCCATTTTAGCCTGCGCCCGTGCCCGCCCGGCCCGCCCGTTTTGCCACCCCTAAAAATAATGTTTATTGACCCACATTTCTTTTTCACCCTTTTTGCTCCCTATCTGATGCAGTTCCATGCACAAACGAAAGATTCACGACATCCATCTGATCAAAGGATTCCTTTTGAATATTGTTATGATATGAGGTATACCTTTAATTTTTTTTAAACTTTTTTGGTTGTTAATTTTTTATTTGATCATCTATTTATTATGTGTCTAGTCCTTCCGCAAATACTAGTCTGATCCCAAGTATGAGCTTAACAATGAGAGGGGAAGGTCAATTTTATGTCTGATCCTGTAATTGTTATCTCGATTAACGTAAGTAATGTAATCCCACCTAAATATTTAGAACATATATTTGTATAATATTAATTTTAATATTTTTGCTCACAATCACCATGCCACTCATGATGCAGCGCGAAGTTGTATACTGTCTGGCTGTTATCAAGAGTGCTGAACTCAACATCATTGGTCGTAAGTCCTAACATCATTGGTCGTAAGTCCTCAATTACCCTCAATCATTGTACCATGTGTGTGTATAGATAAGACTAGGTGAATCTAAGTATACATATACCATGTTGTTTTATCGGTCCATACAGAGAACTTCATGACTGGTTATCGTATTGTATTTGACCGAGAAGAGCTAGTTCTTGGCTGAAAAAAATCAGACTGTAAATTCCATGACATTCAATTTTCCTTATAAATATGAAACATAAGGCAACCTCTGATGGGTGGTTTTTGATAAAGGTTATGACATTGAGAATTCAACGTTTGCAAGTTCAGAACCTTTGAAACCGAACTCAGTCCCACCTGCGGTTGCAGCTGGGCTAGAAGGTCAACACACAAGGACAAGAAACACGGCTTGGACGTCAGATGGTTGGACATTTTATAATAAATTTTTTTGTTATTGGACTCAAACGGGGCTTTGGCTTTTGGTTGTTTTGTTATAGTATTTTTGCTGTAGAGTTGTATGCATGAAAAGTAGATAGGAAATTCATATACGATGCTTGTGAATGAGTTAGTCGATTCATGAATAGCAAATTAGTATAAACGAGTTTTGGATGCCCGAGTTTAAACAAACATTATTTTTGTAAATGGCCTTTTTGATTTGTGAATATGTTACTTTAGTAGCAGCGAGCAACATCATTCTGGTAGTCTCATGTAAATTTGGCCAGCTTAACTGCATTGTTAGACACTTATTTACTATACAATAATTACATTCAAAGACAAAGAAATTAAAAAGTGTGTGAAAGTAATTACTACTGTGAGACATGTAAAAGATGCAACCCTTAGTGACTCAATGAAGCTACTTGAAATCTCACTTTTCTAGCACTTGTTGAGTAGCCTTTAGTACGAGTCTCATCGATAAGGCTTACTTTCTTTATCAGTTTTCTTAATAAGTTACAGTAACGTGCACGGTTGAAGGGCCTAAGAGGTGCAACTGTAAAAAAAAGACAGTATTCCACAATACCATGTATCAAAACACTAGTTAACTGTTATTGGATTGTAACAAATTTCATGTTTTAGTTACATAAAGTTTATCTCTGATTACCTTTTCAATTCATTCTGATGATCATCAAAGAATATAAGAACACGACTCAGATCAGTTATGCCATGTTTCTTCATTACTTTTGCCCAGTTAACTTTCCCAAAGTCAACAAAGTCCTTTCCAGCAAAATACGTGCAGTTCCCATCAATATAAGCCGGGCTTTTCTTAAGGTATTTCTCAGGATGGCAAGGCGTAACTGAGATAATTCGTGTGCCAGGCATTGCTTGCCTTTAACCCATGTTGAATGTCCCTTAAAAGCCCCACTCTCAATCATCATGTCTGGTTTCAGCCATCGTGCTATAAACCAGAGCCCAAATCTACGGTCAAAACCCATCCCGAACATATTATTCTTGATGGGTCGTGTCTCATATATTGGTACGAACTCTTCCAGACCTTTGAGCAAATCCTTTGTTGTCAATTCAACAGTTTTTCCATGTTTCGATCTGCCTTTTAAAAAGGGTACAAAATTAGAATTAAAAAAACAGATAGATTGAATTTTATAACCAAGCTTAGCATATACTTATCAATAGTGTACTACTGCACTACGATTTTTATAATTACTGTTCTGCGCGTAACAATCTAGAGCTGTACATGGAAATAGGTGAATTAGAAGACATATTATAGAGCCGGGAACTAAAATACACACTCCGAATAGATACATATATGACTGTCAACATGGTGGTATATTTAGCATATTGTAGAATGCAAAATGCAACTTGGCAAACAAAGCTTAACATGTTACTTTCTAAACCTGCAAAAAGCATACATATATAATTAGCAACTGATCAATGCCTGATTTTTCTATCATCCCAAAGGGAAAATGATCAATCTAGATAGGTAATGCCCAAAAGCTTGAAATATGGATTTCGATATATCAAAGTGTTCTGTGACCAAAACATCATAGAATGTAGGACAAGTTCAACTGTTCAAGACTTATAGAGCGACTAACTGAAACATCAACCTAACATCTAACTATACGGAATTTCTAACTCCTTAACTAACTGTGACACATGGCAGCACATACATATGCCAAGTGTGAGCTTTAAGATGGTTGAGATAGGATCACACAGTCGATGACAACAGTGGAACAAGAGACCTATATTACTAACATGATCAGTAGCGCCGCTAAACCTTTTTACAAGGCGGAAATTAGATTCTTGTATTCTGTATGCACGCCTTCTACCGGTCAAACGGTTCACAATTACAAACTTAAATAACTTAAGATAAGTTGCTTAGTAAGGTGATCGATCAAACGAGAAACTCCACTTTCTCAGCCTGAAAACCTGTCATTGGACCATACTTAGTCGTATATTTTCTTTGGCTCTAACTACACCTTACCTCAATAAACTCAGACTCGAATGTAAACTATCACATTAAGGTGGCACGAACCTTGTTTGCAAAGTTTGCGGTAAACTATCACAGTAAAGCTTGAGCTGCTAATAAGTCTCGTTTTAAATTAATAGCAATGGTGCAATATGCAAACAATATTGATTAATATTTTCATTAAGAAAAAGTACTGCAAGATATGCAAACAAAGTAATTTCTTTATGACTTCTAGAGTTCTAGATCTAGTAGTTGTAATAGGTTTGGAAGCAAACCTGATAAAAAAGAAATACGTTCACTAAGATGCAAAGAGAAGTCACTATTGGAACCCATGGGCAAGATAAACCTGGTGAATCCATTTGTAGCTACAAGTAGGGGTGTCAAATGGGCTGACCCAACCCGATTTGAACCCAGTAAGGTCTTATAGGGTCGGGTTGATTCGAATCCAACTTAGCTTATCGGGTCATATAATGGAGTTGCTGATATTATTCTTAAAAGTATGATCAAGTAACTTAAATTGGATATCAAAACATGGTGTGCGGATAAAAAAGCAAGGGACCAGAAGGATAGAAACATGAGAGAATAAAACAGAGGAGGTCCTAATAATTGAAAATGATGTAAAGAATCCAGAGGAAGCAGTTATGGACCTTATTATTTGCATTGAACTATTGTTAGAAAGCTTCAATCTCTATTCGGATAAGTGACTGTCCTCATCAATGGGATCCATATCATCGTCAATTAAAACTTTGGGTAAGCTTTTCACTGGCTTTTTGAGAGTAAAAGATGAACCAAGCTTCCAAGTAGGTTTCTTAGACTTAATCTGTTGACAGATTTAGCAGGAGATGCAGATGAACATTTAGTGTGATCGTAACTGCTATTACCAGGTCCAAACGACAACAGGCCCTCCATTGGCCGCCTGATAGCTTGCAGTAGTCTCTGCCGCTGATAGCTTGCAGCCCTAATCCATTGGCCACCTGAATCAATTTGAACAAAGTAAACACAAGTCAAAAAAGAAGGCATTGTTTTTCTTCTAATAGTTATCAGATAAGGTTTTAATCATGCAAGACAAGCACAATATCATTAGAAAGAAACACATTAGTGTACACGTGGTTTATGTACAATGAGTTAGTTAAATATAAAACTTTAACAAGTCAACACTACAAATCATTCTATCCTTAAAAATTAGGCCAAGACTCTATTCATTTTTCTATATCATGTACACATCTTATCAAGTACTTACTAACCTACAGATATTTCCTTGATTTTGACATAAATATTGACAGCACTATGCATCAGAACACAAACATGGTCCAACTTAGCTATTTATCTCAATTCTTTGCTATTCTTACACACATTATGCCTCCCATCAACCTAACACAATCCAATAAGTAACGTCATTCCCCTAACGGACGACTCAATCCAACTAACCAACGATTTCAGGTCTTAAAACTACTTAGCAAGTACTCTATTTTACTAATAAACATTACAATTTGACTTTGTAATCACTAAACTGAACAAAAGAACTCACCACACACTTCTGTAATCCACTCTGCAAAGTCTGCAACGCTTTGATTTCTTCATCCGAGATATTCAACGTCCCGTATACCCACAAATAAACAACACACATCAAACACCATATTAGAGAGACTATTTTCACTTGTGACAATACCATTTGTACAATGGTTTGGAAAATGACAGAACATAGGATTGCGAAGTAACCAGAACCATGCAACATCAACAGTTTCAGGGTGAGGTTCTATTTACAATGTTATTCAATTTATGTTAGGTATTACAATTCTAAATGTTGTTTTCATATGATTCCTAGCATTCTTTATGTATTACAAGCATTTCTACAAGTGATTTTGATAGGAAGCAACGTCGTTAATTCAGATTTTAAATGTGTTCTGAATGGGCTGTTTTTTCAGTGAGTCTAGTGTATCTAAAACTTAGATGGGTGAAACTTCTAAGTTTTAATAAGGTATCAAATACCCTCACATGTGAAGAAATAAGGCATCGAATACCTTCACATGTGAAGAAATGAAGAATCGAATACTTTCACATGTGAAGAAATGAAGCATCGACCTTCACATGTGAAGAAATGAGGTATTGAATACCTTCACATGTGAAGAAATTAGGTATCGAATACCTTCACATGTGAATAAATGAGGTATCGAATGCCTTCACATGTGAAGAAATGAGGTATCGACCTTCACATGTGAAGAAATGAGGTACCGAATACCTTCACATGTGAAGAAATGAGGTATCGAATACCTTCACATGTGAAGAATTCTGATTATAAATCGATTCGCGTTGATGGCTTGAAATAAGGTATTGAGATTTATGAGACTTTAACCGGTATATATGCAATTTAAATTTAAGGCAAATTTCATATTCAAAGATCGGTCATCTATTTGAACCATTATATTTCATGTAACTTATTCTAATGTTGGTGTTTACAAGAATGTTGAGATGATAGCAAATAACCCAGGAAGGCATATCACCTTCGCACACAATTTTAACAATGCATAATGACACTCAACTATCGAGTTTGGTGGGGCCAATAAGTGTTTATAGAAACTTAACCCCAATTTGCAAGCCTAATGACACTCAGCTATCGAGTTTGGTGACGCGAATTGTAATTCACATGTTAAAAATAGCTAGGAATTTCATCAAACACTTGGTGTGCAATAACAAACCACCGGCTAAAGACAAGCTCATATGGATCTATATCATCATCAGCTTCTACAAAGTCATCTAAATTATTCATCAACATAACTAAAAAACATATAAACTAACTCATATTACAAACAATTCTGACTAGCACCGAGTACTTATATTTGAGTGATTAAAGTGTGAGAATTTGACCTCTTTACGGACTAATTTCAACAAAATAACAGTCAAATTGCAAAATTCAGCACCAATGAATGTAGTCCTGAGCCGATGACGAGAGTAAGTCTGATCTGATGCGCTGATCTAAGTAGATGACTGTTCACGGATTCAAGGTTCTTCAATGGTGGAGACTAGGGGCGATGGTGGTGTTCGTTTTTGTTTTTGATGGTAATCGAGAGAAAATTGGGATTTTCACCGTTCGTGTGTGTGTTATTTTTGCAGAGTTTTGGTTTTGTTTATGATGATTTTTTAAAGTTACCGCAATGCGTGTAATTGTTTGGATTAATCCCGGTTGTTAGATCAAATATTAGAGAGATTAAATGGAGGGCCAGGATCTCTTCTCGCGTTCTCATCAAAATTATCCTTCTCATTTGAACGCTTGTCTATATCTATCTATATATTATATATAACAAGAGGCATTTGGCATTAAGGCCACCTCAATGTCACCTAAGCATTTTTGGTCCAACTAAGCAATTAATTGTTAATTTTCCGAATTTAATTATTTTTATTTGTATATTTCGGAATTTTATTATTTTTATTTGTAATTTTCGGATTTTTTTTAAATATTTTTGAAAATTGTTTATAAAGCCACCTCATCAAATTTCATGCCACATAAGCATATTTTTTTTGGTAATTTTCGGATTTTTATTAAACATTTTTGAAAATTGTTTATAAAAAAAGTGCCTTGCAAGGATTGAACCTTGGTTGTTTTGATAAATAACTTGTGTGTTTACCACTTAGGCAACAAGTTATTTTGATAATTATGTTGCATATTATAATCTATAAATGGCTATAATCTATTAATACCTAATTTTTTATTTAAATCCCATATATCACGTAAAGAATAAATCTCTGCATTCATAAATCTCCAAACCCTAATTTAATCTTTTCCTCAGTTTTTTTTTTTCTCAATTCTCTCATGTTGATCTTCTTTTGTGTTTGTAGGTTTACGATAAGTTATCTCAAATAGTTGGAATGGTTGCAGAGGCTTATGGATTCATAATGACAATCACTAGAATCATATCAAAAAATTTATCTTTGTTTTGGCTTTATATTTTTATATGTTTACTGACATGTGCCTTTTATTTTTTACAGGTTAGTTTGCTAGAAAAGAGAAGAATGCATCAACTGTAGATGTAGGGCTTTTAATAAAATATTAGCAATGGCGTGTCATCATCATGTTTAATATTTTATTGGCAGGTTAATTGGTATTTTCGTATCGTTAGCAATGGCCGGTATTAAGAAGGAAACCAGATTCATCCCCGAGGTTCCTAACTAATAGCCAATTCTTGCAGGAACAAGCGCATACAAACAAACTTTAGCATCATCATGGAACCTTCACAACTAGAACTAAGAGCTTCGGCAGAGAAATACGTAGTTGAAAGGTTTCATGTAATACCACTGATATACGATACACTTTCAAACTTGCAAACACTGATAATTGTTTATTTTTTTTACATTCCTTTACCTCTGCCTTATTCCATATAATAGTATAATATGGGTACGCAATATTCAATATAGTTAGTAACTTATAACCATTCTTTCATGTATTTTTAGGTGTCACCCTATTTGCCTATATATGAATATCGATGCGCCTAAGCAAGTAACTCTACAAGCAAGTAGATAATTCTGAACAATATTGACAGTGAACGGCCCCTTTTTATAATTCAGGTATGGTCTTATTTGGTTTATTAAAGGCATCTATAGTGTAGACTTATATGTATACACTATATGAACCATCTTGCATTTGTTTCACAGGCAAATCCATTTAAATACTATGATTCGCGTTGGAGGAGTTGTGACTCGACGATCTGGAGTTTTTCCTCAATTGCAGCAGGTGAAGTATGATTGTAACAAATGTGGATCAGTGTTGGGGCCTTTCATCCAAAATTCATATTCAGAGGTGAAGGTTGGATCCTGCCCAGAGTGCCAATCAAAGGGGCCGTTCACTGTCAATATTCAGCAGGTGAGTTATATTGCTCCTTCTTTTTGTAACATGAAAACAAATTCGTATACTAATACTCTCTTTGTGGTAGACTATATATAGGAATTATCAGAAGCTTACCCTTCAAGAGAGCCCTGGCATTGTTCCAGCTGGCAGATTGCCAAGATACAAAGAAGTCATACTTCTGAATGATCTGATTGACTGTGCTCGCCCTGGGGAAGAGATTGTGAGTTACTTGTGTATGTTGTATGGTTTAGTTGTTTTTCTCTTATATCAGGAAACACACTAATGTTCTGTTGCTTCTTTGTCTTCTAATTTCCAGGAGGTTACAGGCATCTACACAAACAACTTTGATTTATCATTGAATACAAAAAATGGTTTTCCTGTCTTTGCAACTGTGATTGAAGCAAACTATGTTACAAAGAAGCAAGACTTATTCTCAGCTTATAAGCTTACCCAAGAGGATAAGGAAGATATCGAGAAGTTGTCTAAAGACCCCCGAATTGAAGAGAGGGTATGTTTTCATATGGCCATTTACTAAAACTGTTAGAAGTTACATTGGAAGTCATATGCATGTGGTTAAGGGTTTTGTTTTTCTTTTACTATCCCATGGTGATTTAAATCATATTTAAACCTTTGAGAAGATTCAAATTGACTAAATTTTGCTAAGTTGGGCACAGTTAACATCATATTTTTTTTAACTTGGAGTATAAGAAGATGCATTCATGGTGTACAGATCATTACATTTCAGTCCTCTGTGGTGTATCATTCATAATGACAGACAACATTACAATCTTCACAATGAGATGCAACATTACAATCTCATAATTTAACTAACAATATTTTAGTTTTTGACTGTATACTTAAAAAAATCTTAATGTTTAATTAGATTGTATCAATTGTTGTATAAGTAGTTAGTTTTAAGAGGGATATAATGTAAGAAAAAATATATATATTAGATGTTTAAATGTTGGAAAGTATGCTTTGGGAATGAATAGATGTTTTCCATACTTTTGAGATGTGATATTCTACCATGATGCTGCAAGTTCTTCTATGCAGTGCTGTTTAAATGAGCCGTTTTTTGGGTAGCTCAAAGATAGTTGCTGATGTGTGTTGTCTGTCTTCAATAAATAAGTTAAAAAAAATGAGGCTGAACAAATCTTATGGAGTAACCAGGGAATGATAGATCAGTTGATGTCGGTAACCTGATGGTGAATTTAAGGACCAACTAGAGAATGGTCAGACTCAAACAAGAAGGGTATAACTCAGGGTTTCTAATTGGGAGTTATAAACTCTTAGAAATCAATTTCATTAACACACTTCCTGAAACCTTATGGTCTGATCACCTACTTCTATATACCTAAACATACAGGTCGGGACTGATATTGGTAAAGGTGGATTCGAAACGGTCTTCCGTGGATCTATTGGGGATAAGCAAGTTGCCGTGAAGATTCTTTCTGAATCATCAGCTCAAAGGTACAAGGTCCTAACTATTTGTCCATTTAATATCAAAAGTTATTGCTTCTCATTATTCTGAGTTGAAGTTCTATTACAATGTCCTAACTATTTCAGGCTGTTATGAAACACAAAGTTCAATTACTAATAACTTTGAATAACTTTCTCAGATTGTTTTTTTAAACGCACTCACACACCAAATTTCCACTTGGGAAGTGAGGTCACAACCACTGGGCGGGGTTATAGGAAACCTCATATACACCTATAGATTACTTCTTTAACATTAATGCATCTATATTATAGGACTAGCGTACATGCATCATGGTTGCAGGCCACCGATAGTCCACAGAGATGTGAAGTCTTCAAACATATTGTTAAATGAAGGTTTCCAGGCAAAATTAGGAGATTTTGGCCTGTCCCGAGCATTCACAGCTGAGGATGCCACCCATGTGTCAACAACAGTAGTTGCTGGCACTTACGGGTACATTGATTCCGAGTGAGTTTTTCTCTTCCAAGGTTGAAAATAGCTTTTTAAAAAAGGGATATCGAAAATGGAAGCCACCTCATCGTTCTACTATTTTCATTCAAACCACCAACTATCGAAACTACTTTATAATTGACGCACGTATATATTCAGTTTCATTTATTTCAAATGGTCCAAATTTGAATGAGAATTTTGCACAAATTTTTGTCTTCTCCATAATTTTGTACTTTGCAGAATAGAAAAAGTGACCATTGTATTTTCTGCTTTCAAATTATTTTTAGATTATCTGTCATCCAGGTTGTTTTGAAAAAAATATTAATGTATGTTGTTTTGGAGCTCAACAAAAAGTCTGACAGTGAAAAGTGATGTGTATAGCTTTGGTGTAGTACTCCTGGAGTTGATTACAAGCCGCCGGGCAATATCAGAAAACATAAACATAATTGACTGGGTCAAGTCTACTGTTGCAGAAGGACACGTTGAACATATTATTGATCCTAAGTTGCAAAGGAGCTTTAACACAGATACAGCCTGGAAGGTAGTAGAACTGGCTACTGCCTGTGTTTCCTATGAATCAGTCAAAAGGCAAACCATGAACGATGTAGTGATGGAGCTCAAGAACTGTTTGCAAGCTCAGCAGACTCATCGTTGCATACCAGATTATGAAAGTCTATCCTTAAACTTAGAAAGTATGAGTGAACCAATGCCAAGATAGTGAATTGTGCAGGTGGTCATGCTTACTTGACATGGGCTGCTAAAATGGTTGTTCGTTTAAACACCGGTGTCCCTCGGGTTATGTGCAAGCAAGATGATGCTCCAGATCATATTGTGTGTACTTTTTACTCATAGTCAGCATTCTGGTCATGTGTTTGTGACAAAAATCCTTTTTGACATGACTCTTTACTACAAATTTTTATTAGTAAGATTATCATTATTGATCAAAAACTAAGAAGTTACTCAAGAAACTCAGAACCTCAATACCACAAATGCTGCGCAGGCGGACGAGTTGTTTTGAGGTCACTTAAGGGATATCCAGAATACATTAAACATGATCTACAAGAACATGAGGTATCGTTATCATGAATTCAGTGTACCAATCAGTTTTTCCATAACGACAACTGATATAGGTATTAATGAAGAATAAGATAAAAGCACCCACATGCATTGGAAATGGATTAATTAGAAGCTGAACTTGAATTTGAGCTACTGAAGCTTCATGTGTCCACAATAAAGAAGTGTTTATGGTAAATGTAAGCATCTCTTTCATGTTTGTTTATATCTATATTTTTTCGAGATGAAATTAGATGTAATTTTGTACTTCAAACATACTGCATTGCTTCTTTGGAACTAAAAGTCAATATCAGTTCACACTACTACTGTTAGCTTCCATATATTAAGTTAATGTCACAATTGTGGTATTAGTTTTTGTTTTTAAATGATGCACGTAAAAGCGAGTAAATTTAATTATGCTGCAATTAGATTAGATTTGTGAAATTACTGACAGCTTATGTGTGGTTTGTTGCTGCAGCAGGGGAGTTCCAGTGTGAATATTTACATATGTCGTGCACCATAGTAAGTATCTCTTAAGTTTGGTGAGAAAGGGTATATACGTGATCTTATTAATTTGCTCGATAATTAGTTTGGCCAGGCATGGAAAATCAAACCTAATTCAAAGCATATATGGATTGATCGTTGTAGCCTCCAAGATTATGATGATGGATTGATTGATATTACCCGTCAAAGTACATATATTACTATTTCATGGTAATTACTCTAGACCAAGTATATGGCATATCTGTTTTGGCCTTGCTTTTTGCATAAAATTATGTACTTTTTCATTTGTCACGTTTTATGAAAGACTGTTTTCATGGGATTTTGGCTACAAATTGACTCAAAGGGGCCACAATGCCATCTTTTAATGTCTCATATGTAAAATAACGAAAAAGTACAATGGATCTTTTGATTGGTCGATTGGTTGCTCGAGTCTACTCTTTAAAGGACAGCATCTGCCTAAACTGCAATTATTGTAAGTTAGGATACATTAGAGGTGGCAAAATGTGCCCAAATCTTTTAAACGGGCACATATAGCCCACTGAAAACTTAAATGGGCACTAACGGGCACATTTTTTTTCCTCGATTGTAGAACATTACGATCGTTTTAAAGAATTTTTTTTTATATATAATATCTTTAAGTTTTTTAATATAAATAATATACTACGTTTAAAGATTTTATTTCGTTGTTTTAGGTCTTTTATTAAGCGATTTGTATAACATGTGCCCGTTTGGCCCTTGCCCGTTTAAGCCCGTGCCCGTTTTAGCCCGTGCCCATTTTAGCCCGTGCCCGTGCCCGCCCGGCCCGCCCGTTTTGCCACCTCTAGGATACATCAATAACGTCTTTTATTATTCATTTATCTTAATTTTAATGTGCCTATAACAACGACTCACTGTAATGGAATTGTTCTTTTGTATGAATCACTAAGGAATAAATGAGGATAACTTTGAAAGAGATTATTTCCTTTAATTTAAACTAGGATAGACAACACATGTTTCGGTCGTAAAGCTGCATTATATATAAGTCCACAATGCTACATAAGGTCCAGATGTGTAGCAATTGTTATCACACTACCATGCGATATACATTACTATCAATGCAAAAGAGATTTAGTTAAGAACTAGATTGTTTGATGTATTATTTAGCTCATAATAATAACATAGGCATATCAAGGCAACAGACTCAGTAGGGGTTAAGCCAAATTTATGCTTCTAAAAGTAACCACGTTGTTTTTTAACTTTAATAAGGCTGTCCCAACCAAACATGATTCTAAGTAAGCTCTAAAGGTTTAGAACAAGGTACATCACATTAGGTGCATGCCACTATTCCTTAATATGTTTTTGATGATCAAAGGTGTTCTTTTAAGTATCAGTTCTTTGAAATTTTAGTTAACTATTCTTTTTCTTGGATTAGTTGTCATTCTTTGCCGTTGTTTAATGGTTAAAAAACATCACAAAAGCCTAAGGAATTCATCTATTTTCTTATTAGGGTATACTTCAGAAATAGCTTTAGTTCCAGACACCCACTTTTTACTGTATTTTGAAGTGTTTACTTTTTATTGTATTTTGAAGTGTTTACCTGGCGTTCTTCTCAGTGGATCATGTTACTATTCAATATGTTAGATTAACCTATAACTTGACATATTTTCTATGCTCATATTTACAGCCAATGAGCATGGTATTTTCCTGGAGTTGTTGGCTTCAAGTTATCAAGAAAAATGCAAGATGGTGTTACAGCAACTGATTTGGTTTTGACCGTCTCCCAAATGTTGATGAAGCATGGTGTCGCTGGAATATTTGTAGAGTTTCATGGTAGGTAAACTTAGTTGTGGCTATTAGCAAGACAGTAAAAAAAATTATATACAACTAATAATATATTCTATTTATAGTGATAGGTGAGGGCGTGAGCAAAATTTCTCTTGCTGACCGAGCAACTATTGCCAACATGTATCCTTTCACACAGAGGTATGGTTTGTTTACCTCATTTAGTTAACTATCGGTTTAGAGTTAGCATGTATGGACATGGTTTCAATCGTGGGTAAGGATTGTAATAGCCGGTTCAAAGAGGTAAATAGCAAATTTGTTTCATGTTCAGATTTTTGTGTGTGTGCACACTTCTGATGTTTTACGACCCTAAAATGTTAGGTAACAGTTTTGCAATCAGATATATTGCTTGATCAAATTTATCAAAAAGCTCAGTTCACCCTAAACAACTTTTTTTTAAGAGTAACAAATGTTTCACATACGATTACGAAGATCATAACATTAGAGTAATAATCTTTTTTTTTGGATAAAATCATTGAGATTATTTTTGGTTCGAACCCACAACCTTGTGGTTAATGGGACTGACTTGGTGATTGCGTTTTTTATTAAGGAAAAACATACTCTGCGACTTTATATCGTGTACAATGAAATTTTATTTTGTATATGAATAAAATGATCATCCATTTTTTTTATTTCCCTATGACGATTAATAAAGTTAACGTCAAACATTGTCCCAGATTAGTTTGTTTCTACAAAAGCCGGTATACTTATATTATTTAATTGTTTCATTATCTTTTATATGTATTACACTAAACTTAGTTACTTATAGTTTGTATGTTTTTATAATTTACATCCACGCAAACCATACAATTATTTATAATTCTTAACAAAAAAAAAAATACCAACAACTAAAAACCAAAGAAACAATTGTTTTATAATATTGTTTGACAATTCTGAAAATGAATTTCAGTTAACAAAAAACAACAAACAAATAATTATAAGTCATGCCCGCCCATTGGGCGGGCTTCGAATACTAGTGTATATATATATATATATATATATATATATATATATATATATATATATATATATATATATATATATATATATATATATATATATATATATATATATATATATATATATCATTTATTTTTTTTTTCATAACAAAACTAAAAATATAACATCCCCCCACTTGAGATGAACATATAATGAGAATATGAGGGGTCTTCGATGATCTTCAAATATAAGTCTTTGACGAAAGCGTGATTTCCGAACCTCTCTACTTAAACCTTGAACTTGGGCAAACAGTGACTTCCTGATCACAAATTTAGACTACACGGTAGGCTAAGGTGAATGGGTGTAATGAAACAAACATAAAAGGGTATGAAACGAAAGGAAAGGCTCTGAAGGGTGTATCCAGGGGTATCTTGCACTAAAGTTGAGTGAAACAAAAGGGTTTAACATGGGGGTCGAAAAGTTGAGGTGACTAATCGATAGACACACAAAAATAGGCTATTTGGGGTGATAATCCTAAAAATATTGCCTTCTCAAACTGATTATTCCATATATATTAAGCGAACTCAACATACCTCGTTTATGGTCTCAAAATGATGCAAATGCCAAGTTCTAAAGTTTACAAGCTACCGACACACTCATAATTTGGTGGATTTGGGTAAATAAGTGGAAACGGATAAGGCTAATCTCACCATAAAATATCAAGGGTTATAATATACTCGGCTAAGGTCTAATCTAGTTAAGTTAAGAAAAACATGTCAAAATTCTAAAAATGCATAAGTTTTCAAAATAAACTAGAAAAACGAGGGCAAATAAGTTCAAGTAATAATTATACTCCCGTCCCCCTACTTGAGATGTACAAAGTCCCTTTTGTACTAAATGTTAAATATAGGTGAAGAGAAAGTAGAATTAGAGCGAGAACTTCCCTGAAATTCGCTCCAAAAAAGAAAGAAGGCCCACGAAAAAGATCGTGCCTTCGTTTAAGCATCAACGAGCAAACTTCGATCCCTGAAATCATAACTAACCAGCAAGCATAATTCTAAAGAAAGAAAACAAAAACAAAAGAAATCTAACTCACTTTTGTACGAATCACGGTTGCATTTAGCATATGCAATAAACCTTTTAAACCACTTGGTGTCCCAAGTGGACGGGTGTAGTCTCGTGAGGGCTTACAGGGAACATACCCACAAAGTTCATTTAAAACTAATACAAGGTTATCGTGCTAATAATGGAAAAATTTAGACTGCAGGATGAATTACGGCGTAACCATAAGGAGGAGTTACGCCGTAATTTTGGTTAAACCTGGAATATATCTACAGAAACCTGTTACGGCGTAATTAGGATTTGAGATTACGCCGTAATGGTTGATAACCTGGAGAGTATCAGCTACTGACGAACTTGTTACGGCATAACCATAAAGAAAGTTACGCCGTAACTTCATAACAGGACAGAACAGGTCCCTATTTTAATTGCTGTGAATCTATCTCCAATTCCTGCAAAAATGTTAAAAGCACAAAACCCAACAAATGAAAAGAAACAGAAATGAAAAGGATAATTCGGGTTGTCTCCTGAAAGAGCACTTTTTTTTATTACAGAGTCTTTAAGTTAGACTCAAAGCCATGGGGCTTTATGTTGGCCTTTGAACTTGGCCAACCTCGTCCATCTCTTTCATTAGGTTATGTCTGATTCATGCGATGTTAGAAGCGGTGCGAAAAAACTCCTTCCTTTCAATTTTCCGAACCTTGGAAAAATTTTCATCCGGCCCCAAATGATACTTTGTAATTTCAAAATTTTCAGCTATAATGGGTGGCGGTCATTTGTATGGAATACCAAGAAGTTTACATCTCCGTTGTTATTATGCCTCATCATCTGGGTCAGTGAACCCGTCATGCCCTTGTAGTTCAAGGTAGTCCATAATTCCTTCAATAGCATCGTCATCGGACTCCGTTCCTTTGAACCACTCGTCATTAAGCAAATCCTCCACAAGCACACGCTTACAATCTTCTTTTCATCTCCCCATGTAGCCTTGTGATCATCATTCATCTCCTCACTAGTGTATTTAGGAATCTCTTCCTCACTTGGGTCTTCTTTACTCATTAAACCCTTCCAAAAATTTTCTTTAGTGGAAGTGTCCACTTTTCCATACTTGATTTTAACCCAATCATCGAATCCTAACTTATCTAACCAAGGAAAATCTATTCTTTCGTTGTCGTTAGTTGAGGTCCACAAAAAATCATCATCCCCAACTCTAGCCATGAAACTCCCCCCGTTACAATCTTCGTCAAACGGGTTACAAGAAGCCCAAAATATTTCACCATCGGTTTTTATCTTTTCACACCAATGCTTCCTTATTGCCTTATCGATGGTCTCGCTTGAGTAGTCATCTTTACAGGAGATATCTTCCTTGATTGATCCTTTATCAATGAACTCCTTATGTTGAAAGGCTATATTCTTCATAATCGAGCTTGAGCTTCTTCATTAGACCTGCATTAATATTAGCATTCCCAGATCTAATCATATACCAATCTTGGAAAGATAGGTTCCCAAATTTGATATCATGTCTTTCAATCTCATTGGGGCATGTCCATTCTTCAACTTTTTTTTTGGGTAAAAGGGTTAATTCACCCTGGTAAAATTCAATTACACCAAAAAACATTTAAGTACAAATTACATGGGTGAATCCCATGCCCTCAGCCGATCAGGGCGACAAAAAATGCACAACACGTGCAACTTGCATGTAACCACTATATAAGAATGACATGCCATTATTATAACTTACAACTACAATGACTATACAAGAGATATAAAAATGAGAATTAAACGCTAACATCTGAGCCATAGTCATTATAGTACTTCCAATAAACTTCCATGCGAACCAGAAAGCTCGTAGAATGAGGCACATCTGACATTCACATTGACGCTTGAACCACATGAAGAAGCCCTAACCACACACGAGCATCTTCAACCACTAACAAAACCATTAGTACGAGAAATATGGTAGAAGAAACACGTCACTAAGTACCAAACATCCAAGAAAGAGCAGCCAAGCAACCACTACAAATCCAATGCAACTTAGAGTATTTACGCAAGATAGCATAATATCCACCATATGGGAATGAAACACGTAGTAGCATGGATCAGAAAAACAAAGAATAGGGTTTAGTAAAACCCTAATGTCCCATAAAATTAGCCCCAACAATTCCAAACTCTGAAACTATACGAAACAAAGAAAGAACTAGTGAATAGGAAAAGATGAGCCATCCGATGATAGATGCATCCAAACAGGCTTAAGAAAGCATGCCATACCTTACATCGAAACAGGAATAGGGTAAAAAGACCCTAACATACCCTCGACATACTACCATGGTATACAAGAAAAAGTAACTGACCCTACATAACATGGCAATAACGAACAGCCCCAGCAATAATATCATATGCATGTGAATCAAAAACAGCCCGGACCATCAAAGAAACAAGAGATAGGGTTTGTGTTGAGAATCGTTTAAGCTCATCTAGGAATAACAATAACAACAATAAATAGAATGCACAGCAGAATAAATCAAAACATTATTGTTATTGCTAAAGATTTCTTCGTCATCATCATGTGTTCTACAAAACACATCTACAGCCCCAATCCTAGACGATCAACTCTAAGACGGTTACAATCTAACAGGGATCCATGATCCTTGAGGCTGACCAACTACATGTCGACATACACTATAGTCTAGGCGTTCATAAACTCACGCCCTAGACACACACACACACACACATATGTCTGATGTTTACATTGTTTGACACTTGTATATGACCTACGTACCCTGCATCTCTTTATATACTAGAGAATGCTAGGGTTTACAAAGAGATAAATGTGAATATACAGAATATCTTCTTTAACAAGTATATTGATCTTGTGAATATTCTCTTCTTTGAAGTTATCCTCCTTGTCATAAACAGTCCTTCATCTTTCATACTATTTTGTCTTATCAACTCAAGGAACCTAATTCCCAACAATCTTCCCCTAGTTGATAATGACAAAACCACATAAGCATGAACTTCCCCGGAAGCTAATATGAATGAAAGATAAACGAACTTCCCCTTAACCATGCAATCACCAAGAATCTTCAAGTTGCAGCTTCCATGTAAATATTCTTCCCCTTTTTGTCATCTTCAATTAGGGATCATAAGTGAGCAACCTTGATCTTCACAACTACGAATCAATATCATACATCCAATCCATCCTTCCAATGTTTCAAATTACCCACCATTAAGTTTTCCGCATCTTTAAATGAACTTGAAACAATAGAAATCAAAATCAGCAGTAGTAATAACAACTAGCAGTTGTAAAAACCTTCACCTCGAATGATGCATGCAAATGGTTAAACATTTTAACATTAAGCTTCCCCTGAAACCCATATATTAACCATTTTCTTGATTCTTCCAATCTGTAAGCTCCTTGTAATGATCACTTGTGAAGAAAACCAAGTATAACCAACTTGATGCTGAAGTAAAACAACCCAAACCTGTGTCTTATATCTTGCACTAAAGACAACATCGAACGTATACCCAATCATGGTGTATAGGGAGACCGCAATCTCTTGACAATAATCACTGAGCACAATAACGTAACTCCTTCAAGTGTTTTGCCAATTCATTGTCACATGAACGTACAAACAAGTTACCTCCTACCAAAAGGTATGATAAAACACAAACTCAAATAATTCCACTTCATCATCAAGTAGATGATAAACGCCTTTCTTCGTAATCAACTATGACAATAAGAATGAGCCATAAACCTGTTAAGAACAAAAACCAAAATCCTCTTGTGTGTGTGATCCAAATCCCATGTGTGTGTAATCACAGTCAAAAACCATAACCTGCCATATGACACCCAATATCAAACAATACAAATAATCTGCATGACTTCCCCTTACTGTTTGTAATTCGTGCCATAAAACCAATAATCATCTTTCAATCCATGCAATAGACAACATGAAGTGAAAAGCCACGACAACCCATAAATTTTAGTACAACCTGCTTGAATAACATACATCAACTGTCACAAATCAATGTTAATCAGTGGAAGCCAAACGAGCAGTTGAGTAGAACGCAGCAGAGGTAACAAGTTAAGTAGCAGTGGAAACGATGTAAAGGTAGCAGTGGTTTTGAGAAAACTATCCGTGGTTACCAAAGTACATCAGTGGAAATCAAAGTACTATCCGTGGTTAGACACATACCATCAGTGGAAATCAAAGTACTATCCGTGGTTAGACACATACCATCAGTGGATGAGCATAGCTATCAGTGGTTACGTTAACATGATTGTGTCTGCATCAGTTTTCAGGCACGTATATCTTTTGACTGAGACTTCAGATCAACAATCCCTCCGGTGGAAAGTTAGATGTGAATATAGAGAAGCTCCAGCCAAAATTTTAGCCCGATCCAACGGTTCACTTAAAAGTTATACCTGTTTCAAAACTGACCTGCAGAAGCATTACGAAAATTTAACCAGCTGTGAATTTTTCTTCCTCATCAAGAAACCTTGTGAAATCCTAGATATCAAGAGCCACCCGCTCTGATACCACTTGTTGAGAATCGTTTAAGCTCATCTAGGAATAACAATAACAACAATAAATAGAATGCACAGCGGAATAAATCAAAACATTATTGTTATTGCTAAAGATTTCTTCGTCATCATCATGTGTTCTACAAAACACATCTACAGCCCCAATCCTAGATGATCAACTCTAAGACGGTTACAATCTAACAGGGATCCATGATCCTTGAGGCTGACCAACTACATGTCGACATACACTATAGTCTAGGCGTTCATAAACTCACGCCCTAGACACACACACACACATATGTCTGATGTTTACATTGTTTGACACTTGTATATGACCTACGTACCCTGCATCTCTTTATATACTAGAGAATGCTAGGGTTTACAAAGAGATAAATGTGAATATACAGAATATCTTCTTTAACAAGTATATTGATCTTCTGAATATTCTCTTCTTTGAAGTTATCCTCCTTGTCATAAACAGTCCTTCATCTTTCATACTATTTTGTCTTATCAACTCAAGGAACCTAATTCCCAACAGTTTGCAAACCCTAACATCCACT
The DNA here is from genome assembly GCA_019973895.1 of Chrysanthemum seticuspe. Classification (NCBI taxonomy): domain Eukaryota; kingdom Viridiplantae; phylum Streptophyta; class Magnoliopsida; order Asterales; family Asteraceae; genus Chrysanthemum; species Chrysanthemum seticuspe. Next base: position 278,349,772 of record BPTQ01000001.1, on the reverse strand, counting down.
CAACCTCTGATCGGAACAGATGCAAAGACACACTATAGGGTTCAATCACCAACCCTAACATACCAACAAGATTTCTTATCGATGCACCAGATGTGATTAACGACCAAGTAGAGATTTGAGAACAGCATAAGCGGTTTTTGAATAAGAACCAACAAGAAATTTAACATCCATTCTCCCATAAACCCACGTAACCCCACATCCCTGAACCATTCAACGTGCAAATAGCCGGAAACCCAAACAAGGGTTACATTCAAACTGATAAAAACCGACCCATAAAATAGGGATTCGATTATCCATGATGAGCACTAGTGTAGAATCGACCAAAGAAAAGATCAGTAATAACATGCCAATCCCAACAGCAAGAAACAAATCGTACAAACTCATTTGAGATCCATCATATCTCCACTTTTAAGAACATACGATAAAGCCAAACAACACAAACCCTAATAAAACCATTCTTCAAATTTCATATTCCCACCCCCATTACAATATTCACGAAATGGATTACATGTGGGCCATGGTTGCGTAGATTCAACTTGCACGATCATCACCTGATTGCAGTAGTGCTTACTAGGAGGTTCTTCTACGTCCTCGATCGAGAAGTTCATTTTTCATTCTTCATCATTTGTCGAAGACCACATGTATTTATTATTTTTCACCCTTTCCTTGTCATTTCCTCCATCGCAAATGTTATTATGAGGGTTACACGAAGCCCAAAGGTCATGCCATTCATCATTGTCCACTGGTATTGCTTTGCACCAGTGGTATTTCTTCTTGGATGGGGATTTCGGAACCATATGCGGATTACCGGGCCAAGTGTCTAGGACTTTAGATCCTGATTCATCAAATTCAAGGAATTCATCGGGCCAAGTATTCAGGTTACGCCGTAATTCAGGTGGGGAGTTACGGCGTAACTGGCTTCTGTCAAAACCTTCAGCTTCATTTCCCTCCACAATGCTAGAAGTATCGTCATATTTACCTTTTTCAGAAAAAATAGCCTTGCATGCTACCATCGGTTTGCTTTCTTGTGCTTCATTCCTTCTTTGTACTTCATCGCTAAGTTTACCAATCATGGTTTCCAAAATTTTTAGCGATTCATTATGGCTGAAAAGGCTTTTGTTTGTGCTTTTTTGGAATTTTTTTAGCCATTCCTCCTGCTCTTTTTGTCTTTTAGTGGAGTCCTCAAGGTACTTGTTGATCGTATCCTCGAGATTAGACCTTGTATCACCAAAAGGTCCACGATTGTAATATGCCGGAGGTCCTCCACGATATCCGTTACCGTTTCAATTTGACCCCTGGAACGGTCTATTTGCTTCACCATACTTGACTTCTTCGATTTTACTATCTTCTTCAATAAGAGGACAATTTTTAGTGAGATGACCTCCACCACAGCTTTCGCATCCAACTTGGATAGCGTGCACACTTTCTTTGAGCTTTAGCATGTCACGACCAAGATTTTCAAGTTTGTTTGTAATGGCGGCAATACCATCAAAACTTCCGCCTAAACTTCGATGACTTCCTCCTTCGTGCCACTTTTGAGAATGGGTGGCCATATTTTGTATAGCTTCCAAAGCAAGTGTAGGAGTCATTCCAGGGATCAGCCCCTGAGAATCGAGCATCTTCCTTGTAGCAACTCCAATACCGTTGTAGAAAATACTGACCTTCTGTTGATTATTGAGGTCATGAGTAGGGCATTTGTATAAAAGGTCATTATACCGGTCCTAAGCTTGGTATAATGTTTTGCCATCTTCTTGTTTAAAATTGTGGATTTCTTCTAGTTGTTTAGCCGTTTTTTAAGGAGGGCAAAATCTTTGAATGAAAGCCCTTTTCAGAAGATTCCACGTATCAATGGTTCCACTGGCAAGTCTATCAACCCATCGACTAGCCAACCCCGTAAGTGTCATCGGGAAAACCAGAAGCATAACCGCATCATGAGAAACACCTGGGATGTTGAAGAGGCTTGCGATGTACAAAACATTTTCAACATGCTCGTACGCATCTTCGTCTCTATTTCCGGAAAAAGGGTTAGCACGTAGCTCCCTCATAAACTGGTCCTTGATCTCAAAATGGACCTCTGCTCCAATAGCCGGCCTAATGAGCCCCGACCCTTGTTCATCCCGAGTCATAGCAAGATACTCCTCGAGAGTGAGGTTATCAATGTCCACAACTGCCATGCTACCTGAAACTTAAAGAAGATCGTGATAAAACAAAAATTAAACAAAAAAAAAATAAAAGACTTAACAAAAATCCTAATATAGCTCCCGGGCAGCGGCGCCAAAAACTGGATGCAGGATTTCTGACCAGGTTTTAATATTTATAATAGTCTCGTTTACCTATGGTCTACCTTATGCACTCACGGGCAGTGTACCCGGTCGTATGTGGATGGATTCTATTAAGTTTAAGTGTCACTGGTTTTAAAATGGTTTTGAGGTTGAAATGATTAATTGAACTAAAAATAAGAAATAAATGCGCAATGTAAATAGATATTGTGATCAATGGAGAGAAAGTGTGCTAACCTAATTACTCATTCTATCATGTAAGTCTATGTTTTAATTACTTTCAATTGATTCAAATGGGGGTTTATGTTGCTAGGACAACATTTGGTCAATTCGTCCTAACCTATCAACAAAGGCTCCTACCCGATGTCAAAGGTCTACCTCTTGGGGAGTCGAGGGTCTTAAGTCACCTAAGCCAAGTCATTAAGTACCCTACATGCAATATTCGAAATAATGAGTGCCCGGGCACTAGCATCTTAGACACTCATCCCTAACTTCTTAAGTTCATCCATACGAATGGTGATCATTTGGTCAGTTCGCACAAGAGAGGAAGGGTCGTCAGTTGGTCAATTCTTACCCTTCCAAACTCTACCTACCTACTTAGGGTCAGTTGGTCAATTCTCCTAAGCAACTAGATACGACCGCATTTCAAAACTACCGAAGCTAGGGTAACTACCGTCGAACTATGCATGCATACACTTGAAACAATTATATGGAAGCATGAAAACAAAAACAATACATTCAAGGAATCATAACTAGGCTAGCACCAAGGGTGCTTAGCCGATCATATTAAAAGAAACAATAAATTCAATGTTTGACATAATGAAAGACATGAATTAAAGTAAAAGATAGAAATGATCGCTAATACTTATCGATATGGAGGGATTTCTCCCTTGGAGATGGCTCTGTATGCTCCGTATGATCTGCCTTTAGAACCCTCTTCACGTTCTCTGCCTTTGAGTTGTGAGTGAATGATGTGAAATGCAGATTTAGGGCTCGTATTTATAGGCACGGTCATAGTTACGGCGTAGCTAAAGTTTAGAGTTACGTCGTAACTTAAATATCTTCAAAATATACGCCTCATTAAGTAGACTACGGTGTAACAATAGGGAAATGTTACACCTTAGTTAGCAGCTTCGCCGTATTGTAGATGTGAGTTACGCCGTAACTTAATTTTCTTCAAAACCTAACTCTCGTTAAGTAGATTACGGAGTAATGCTTGTGAGGGATTACAGCGTAGTTGATGGAGGCGCGAAATGCTTCATGACCTAGATGATTATGGCGTAACGTTAGTTGAGAGTTACGCCGTAACTGCAGTTGAGTAGGCAATCCGAGATAAAACACTAGCTACGGCGTAATGTGAGAGAATGAAATACGCCGTAGCTTCTTTATAAATAGTATACTATCAAAAAATCGTTAGGAAAATCTCCAAATCTGCGTCTCTAAGCTCCGATGCTAATAATTTACCTGGTAATGAATATAAAGGAATACAAGCGTAAATCCATATAAATGACATAAAATATGAGCATAATCGGGGGAAATTGACACTAAAAAGTCAGGACTATTTGATGTTATCAGTTCTTAAAAAGGATGCAGAGCCATGTTTTGTTGCACAAGACTGAGCTTTATATTGAAAAACATTAGAGCCATGCTTTCTTGAACAAAACCGGTCTCTATTCCTCTTATAGAGCCATGTTTTCATTTACAAAACCAGGCTTTATGTTAAAAACATTTAAGCCATGTTTTCTTCAACAAACCGGGCTCTATTGCTGAAAATACTATAGGTAAAGTTAGGCTGTTAATTAAAATGAAACGAAAAAACTTGATTTTTTGGGCGCTTTATTTCCCTCCCTAGTATCTATCACTTTTTTTTATCACACCAACCTAGTTTTTTTCACTTTCAGCCTCAAACACTAATTCCTCCAAAATAGATCTGGTCTTTTGACTCATCCATTTTCTTCACGAATTTTTAAAGTCGAGCACTAATCAGGTATGTAAACATCATCCAACATTAGTTTTATCATCAACTCGAAGTTCTTGAGGGTTAATTCCATATGTTAATTAAACCTCTAACTAGGGTTCTTTCTTAGGGTTTGATATGAATGTAATTTAGATTTATTTATTTATTATTATTATTATTATTATTTTTAGTTCAAGTTTAAACTACTTCCTTAAAGTTTCTGGATCCATTGTGAGTACACATTCACAACAATTTGTATAATTGGTTCTTATATAGTTATATGACCTCACACTAGCAATTATTTTAAAATTAGTGTATTTTGGTTCAAGTTTGCATTTCTTTATTTGAAACTTAAGGTTTTAATTTTCAATTTTAGTTGTAATATCCTTGTGTCTACATCTTGCATATTGAACTAAAATTGACAAGTTTAAGACTTTAAATGGGTATAAGTGAGAGTATTTATCAATTTTGCTTGGTTTGTAGCTTGATAATGAATAGGTACTATCTACACAGGATGGTTGTAGGATCGTTATATTATTGTATTGATGATTCGGGTGGTCTTGGATGGTGGAAATACATGTTAGCCATATTTAGAGAGATAAAGAGATGAGAGGGTGTTCTTGGTAGAGACTTGGTTCACAAAATATGGAAGGTTAGATTATGAGAAGCACCACCCCTTCCATGGATGGAAGGGGTATTTATAGTTACAGACATAACGACCTTCTATCGGCCTGTGGATCAGGTATACATTGGGTAAAGACCCGTCCTTCCTCCACGGTGTTGCTCTAAACTAAACTATGCTACAAACTAACTAATTAACTACTTAATAACGTAAATAACAGCAAGTCTATGAGCTAACTTATGCTAGATAATAATTGGGGTGACCGACACTTTACTTATGGAATTTCCAATTCCTAACAATCTCCCCCTAAGGGAGGTCACCCCATGAAATACATTTTGCTTCCTAGCATTCTATCTTTGACTTCGTTCTTGAGCTCGTAGACTTGAATTCTTCACTTCCGCAATCTTTGTGCATTAGTAGCGATTCTTCAAAGTCCGCATTGATTTATACTTTTAGTGGAGGCCTTTAACTGATCCACATCTTTGATGATCTTCGAGCTTTCATTGAGATTATCAGCCACAATAAATCTCTCTGGATCATCTATAGTAGTGTTGCCTTCATGTGATGTTGTGACTTTCGGACCGACATGCTCACACTTTTGGATCATGACATCTTTCCATCAGAGTAGCGGAAGCTTTACTGGTTCATGATATTTGCAGCAGCGTAGCAGAAGCATAGTATAAAAATATCAGAACCAGGTTATGTAGATATGCACCAGTCATGATTTCTTCAATTAAGTGTGGATGTTGTGAGCATGCGGCTTTGGATTGACTCCTCAATTCTGATCAGCTGCAACCGCTCAAATGTACCTGCAAACAACAGTTAGCAATAAAACACACGAAAGTGTCTTTGATCACTTTCGTTGAATTGAGATACACGGCCCACAGTTCCCCGTTGATCAGTATAAGTACTGCCTGTGATCAGGTATAATTCCGAAGAATCTCCTTGACAGGGTTTCGCAGCTGTTCTAGCCGTTCTCAAACCGGAACGTTTCAAAGAAGACAACACGGAGTGAGTGAACCAGCGAATTGAGATTCACTGATTGATGAAAAATTATTTGAAAAATGATTTGAAAAACAATCGCGTATTGCTTGAAGAAAGAGTTTTGCAATACGACGAAGGTTTTATGAGAAAGATCAATTTTCAATCATAAATACTTTTTGTATTTGAAATGAGTACACATTCGATGTACTAGATAAAAGAAGAGATTCGCACATCGAACGGTTTTTCCAAAAGTATTTTTTCAATCAGAGATACTTTTTGTGTTTGAAAACATGAATACACATTCGACGTGCTAGAGAAAAGAAGTTTTGCACATCGAACGGTTTTTCCAAAAGTATTCATCAATTCCATTCCTGGACCAAGGTTGATTCAAGATTGAATCTCCCCATCGTTTCTATCCAGTTGTCACAAGCTTGATCTTACGAGAAGATCTCACATGTCACCCACCAAGAGCTTGTTTGATGTTGGCTCTAGAAGGATTTCCATCTTCATTGTGAATATTTTTACATATCACTCAGATGTTCTGGCAATACCACAAGGATAATGCGTAGGACTCTTAATATATTCTCACTTTCCACATTGTGTGAAACAGCAAGTCTTCATTAATTTAGTGTCCTAATGAGATATTGTGGATGATCTCTTGGCTCTAGACTCAAAAGTGCACATTTGGTTTCCTATGCCGGAGACTAGGGAGAGGGTCTCCTTCTTCAATATCAACCATCTCTAAGAGAAAGTCGATAGATTATGTCGGTTCCCCATGAGAATGAAACAAGCCCTTTTAAGAGGAACTTGAGTAGCTTGGGAAGTTTAGTGTAGTGCGTCACTGGGTCCATGACGTCTTGTCTTCAATACCAGTGTTACCTTAGTAAACACCAGTAGCATATGTATTGAACCCGGTTTCTGCCCTAAGGTTGAATTATTGGAGGGCTATTTCTTTTCACCCTTTTTCACATTCATTTCTTTTTCATTCTTCAACCCCTTCAGTGCTTACCGAGACTTCATTACTAGAACTTTGTTGGGTTTATTCCAGTTCTAGCTCAGACTCAGTCGGCACTCTTCCCATTTCTCATTTTTTTCTCCTTTTTTTTCAATATACCTAAGGACTCTACACTATCTAGTGGATTATCCCTGGGTAGATCCCTCCGGTTCTGGCGGATCGTGGGAACTAATACCTAACCTCACCATCCTTATAACTCCATACATAAAGTAAATGGTCGGTCTTTTGGTACAGTTCATTCTTCCTTAAAACCAATTGAAAAATCATTTGGAAAATCAATCAAGGTACTTGTGATACGAGATCAAAGCATTTTGTACCTTAATAGTTTTGATCATTTAGAAAACCTCCCCCTCAACATGTGCATATGATTTAGAAATTGTTTAGCGCATGGAGGCAAGAGGACTTTGAAATATTTTCTTTGATCACAATTTTCTTAGAAAAAGCCATTTGATTTTCTTTGGTAAAATCTCCCCCTCAATATGTGCATAGGATATTTGAAATCATTTTATCACATAGAGGAAAGAGTTCTTTTGAAGCACATCCACGATCACAAAAGCCATTAAGAAAACCTTTTGAAAACTCAATCAAGGTACTTTATGTTAAAACATAGAAGCTTTTGTACCTCGATAGTTTATTTTCTTTTGAAATGCTCCCCCTCAATATGTGCTTCGAGATTCGAAAGCGTTTGGCACATATGAGAGAGCAGCCTGCACAATTGAATCAAATGATCACCTTTTATCAGATTTCATAATTAAATCACAAATTCTCCCCCGATCAAAAATATCAAACCCTTTGAGATTTTGGATCCCAAGTGATTTAATAAGGTTTATAAAACATGGGAGAATATGTGGCCAGGTTTAAATACTCATCTTGTTTTTTGGATAAATCCTCCTCCTCAACATGTGCATTATGTATTTTAAATCGTTTGGCACATGGAGGCAGGAGTGCCTTTAAAGGACTAAAACCAATTCCATTTAAACAGACAAGAGATTTAAATCACGATCTCTCCCCCGATCAAAAATTTCAAACCAATTGAGATTTTGGATCCCGATTGATTTAAATCATTTAAAAGATTTTGGGGAAAGACGTGGCTTGATTTAACTTTGAAAAAAAGAATGATACGGATCAATTTTAGACATTAAAGATTGTTAGTGTCAGGTATGATTGTTTTAAGAGATCTTTAAGTAAAATAAAACAATTTCACAATCAAACAAGAACAGAAAAAGTTTCATTTTGAAAGACCTTGATTCAAAAAAAATCATACCATGACGTAACATTAAATCTTTAGATCACCACATTATAACGTACAAATGGACTTTTAGATGAAATATCGTTTGAAATATTTAATTTGAAATCACTTAAGATTTGACAAAATAAAGTTCGGTTGATTTCAAAACTTTGAATCCGATTTATTTTCAAAACAATATTTTTCCATTTTCAAAAACAATATTTTTCAAAGTTTTAGAAAAATGGTATTATCACTATTATCCCTGCACAAAGATACGTTAGGTGGTTGAGAAGCTTATGTTGTTGTTGCTGTAGGGTTTGGAAGAAAACCATCTGCTGATGCAGTGAGACTTCTTTCGTTGCATTCTAATGCCAACTGAGGTCAAATTAAGCTCCGTTTCTTCATTTGCTGATGAAGAAAACCATCTGCTGATGCAGTGAGACCTCTTACGTTGCATTTTTCCATGCCAACTCTCCATAGAAGTCCAATTAAGCTCTGTTTCTTCATTTGTCAACCCAAGATATAGTTACCCTTTCCTTTTGGCATCCAATCGTCTTCATTTGTGGGATCCGGATCGGGAACATTCTTATCAACCATGATATTTGCATACGTTAGTGAACATACGTACAAACATATGGTGGTCGACAACACCCAAACAGCAATCGACTAATCAAAGTCAATACAACATATCAATCAGATCATATAAAGTATGGGAATAATGTGTTCATCAAACTCTAATCATCTAATCCTAGCAATCATATCCTAGGCACCTAGTCCTTCAACATAGGTTAACATCATTTTTAATTAAGCATATTAGGATAATTAGAAAAGCCCGATAGATGATATAAATTTGAAAACATTCTCCCCCTCAATCAATGACTCATTTTCTGAAAATTTTAAAAGCGCTGAAGTCATTGATTGAGTTTGCAAATTTTTACGAAAAACTCTGAATCTGATTGTTTTTGAAGCAACTCATTTACCACCATTTTGTTAAAACAGATATTTTTCTGAAGAATTTTTGAAGGAAAAATATTTAAGTAGGAACAGCAGTCCTTCGACATACTTTCCTCATTTACTTTTAGGATAAGTGCACAAAATATTTGAAAATTGGTTTAGCGCGGCACTTTCCTTTCTTGAAGAGCGGGTTGCTATCTGAAATAATAGCAAGCCATTGTTTTAAGCACGGGTTGCAGTCTGAAATAACTGCAAGCCATATTTTGAGACATGTTTTTAGAAAAGAATATTTACACCTCCTGCTCGAACTTCATCTATGGTCCCGTGCCATTATTGAATGACATTTCTAAGACCGCAGATGTTATCGATACCAGAAGACATGTCTTAGAAAAACAATATTTTTGGTCTTTTTCAAATTTTCTGATTTTTATGGGTTTTTGTTGGTTTTATAATTTTCTATTTTCTTTTTCTGGTTTTATATTTTTGTATTTTGATTTTCTGAAAAATATATACAAAGATAGAATAGATGATATAGTTAAAGAAGATGATGATACAAGTATCGAGATAAGGATATCGAACAGCCCCGTTGAAGAAGACGATAGAAGTTATCATCTCTTAAACATTCACCACCAAAGCTTCTGAGGCTCCAGAATAGAAGATAGAACATGAGCCTTTGAGAAAGAGAGACTTTGGCAGCTTCCCCCCAAACCGAAAATCCATGTGATGAGCAGATTCGAAGCTCTATTTCAAGCTTGCCTTAGCCAGGTGCACAGAGAAGCACACCATTATCATAAATCCCACTGCTCCTTTTAAGAACGATAATCGAGATTCTCCATTCGAGGGTATATCATCCAATAGAAGAACAGCAACGTTTCATCCCACACTTAAATAATATTCTCAAATTCCTTTTCCATTGAAGTCTGAAGCGATCCATTCCAAAAGGTGTCAAGAGAACAATTCCCCCAAGTAGTTGAATTGATGCAGTCAGTCTCTTTGTATAACGCTCAAGAACTCTCCCGAATACACATCATGAGGGTAATGAAGAACACCTCCCCTATGTTCACATCTTTCGTCCCTGATGAATGTGTATGAAGCTCAAGAATCCGAAGTACACCAATATCCAAGAACTCTCCCGAATACACATCATGAGGGTAATGAAGAACACCTCCCCTATGTTCACATCTTTCGTCCCTGATGAATGTGTATGAAGCTCAAGAATCCGAAGTACACACATTCCCAACGAGAGAATAACAGATAACACCTCCCTCATGTTACACATATATCTCCCCTGAATATGTCGTACTTGTGTACCTCTTTTATCTTCCGAAACTATCTCTTCCATCACTTCCCCCACGTAGTTGGAATAAGAACACTAAGCGCCATGAGTCAAACCTTGAGTTTCTCTGCGGTAATGACAATCGTCTTCCCGGGATATCTTCAATCACTTAGAAGTATTAAGTTCATCAAAGTTTACTCGCGTTTAGATGCGTGTCTCCTTCCCCCTTGCTGGTTTTGATACTTCAGAATCAGCAACTCTTTGAAAGCCCAAATACTAGAAATCTGTTGAGAAGAACGCTTGAAGTCTTTGTGAGAATCAACATGCTGAATAATGTGAGCAAGTCTAATTGGGGATTAAATCTGACATTTCACCCTCCCCCAATTAGTGCTCTCCCCTAAACTGACAATGCCTGGAATATGAAGAAGTCTTTGGATAATCAAATGCAACTCGTCTTTAGTCTTCTAACATGCAGCAGAAAATGTAGAACAGACTGTAGACTCGACCTTCTTCAAGATTGTGCAGTTGGGGAATAGATAGTTAACATCTTCAACTCACCAAAAAATAAGAACATCACAAAAAAGCATCCCAATTAACTTACATCTTGCAAGTCCCCTTAACTAAGATCTCTCCCAATCAAACAAGAACAGAAAGATGTTCATCAAGGAAATCAGCAATCAGGCCGCAGCGAACACACGAGATGGTAACACCAAACTACCAATCACATCAAACAAGAACATAGAGATTGTTCGGAATCATCATGTTGATGTGTACTTAAAGCATTAACCGGAAGCACTTTGTCGATAGACTCATCAGTCCGAGTGAAGATGTCAACCAACGGCTCTTAGAAGAAACTCCATGTAAAGATGACCCGATAAGAAGAAGCTCAGTTCTTACATGAGTTTGGAGCCATATGACCATATATTCTCAGATATCGATCAACCATGCAGAATTATCATACTTCTTCTCCCCCTCAAGAATTGCATATAGAGATGCCATTCTTGATTAAACAAGTAAGTATCTTCTAAATGTATTCTATTCACACTTCTCCCCCGCAAAATTAGCACATGATGTCGCCATCGTCTTTAAAGTTGAGCAAGTTGAATAAGAAAACAATTAACAGTAGCCCGGTTCACTTGATAATTGAAAGCGCATGGAAAAAGCATGAAGCATGTTGATGAGAATGGTCATAATAAGAAGATTTCTCTTCTTCCGAAGATAATGCGCACTGAAGCGTACACATTTCTTTTCTTTAGAGGACGAGGCTTGAACTGTTGTGTTCAAACATCATAAGAAGATTTCTCTTCTTTCGAAGATAAAGCGCACTGAGACGTACACTTTTCTTTTCTTTACAGAACGAGGCATGAACTGTTGTGTTCATACGTCATAATCTCTCTCTTTTCAGCTCTCTTGGCAAAACATGTAATCAACCCATTATCATTCAGTAGGCTCTTTGTTGTGACAGCTGATGGACACAACCCAATATGATGAATTTGACCCTGAAGTAAACTAACCCGAACTCATGACTTAAACTTGCACATATGTAACAAAGAGCGGTGCCGAGACTTCATCCTCCATTGAATCTCTAAGTACTCTATACTCTTCAACCAACCAACCATCAAGTATAAGACGTACATCACCTCTTGAAAATCCACAATTGAATGTGAAACTGAGCACTACAATGTAACTCCTTAAAGTGATAGTTATTTTGCGGTGGTAAGAGCCCAATTCCCCCAAGTGGTAAAAAGAAAAGGTAAAAGTCACCCAAAAATAACTAGATTTCCAAGTCTTCGTTTTTGATAATAAGCTCGAACAAGGATCTTGAAGAATCTTCATCCATCCATCCCGGATACCTTCAGATACTAAGTACACTCGCCCGTGATATTTTACTTCAACCTCAAATAGATAATACTGAATTAACCCCGTTGTCACATCTTCTGGTTAAAAGCTCAACTTTAGCCTCCTTTGACGTTTTAAATGAACTCTGATAATGGTTTCATCCCGACCATGGTTAAAAGCACATAACCCTGTAAAACCATGTAATAACCAAACTGTAAAGCACATAACCCTGTAAAACCATGACGAATATCCAAGCAATCACCCAATTCATGAAGTACACCCTTTTATCCCTTCCTCGAAGTAGAAACCGTAGCACCAACATTGAATAAGATCCCGAAACACACTTTCCTTTCTCCAGGATGGTTCCATCAATACGGGATTTATACAATTCTATGGTTTAAATCGAGAAATAGTTTCTTTCGCGGGATTTTACAAAACCAAGAATAAACCGTAAGATAGATTCGGAAATGCACTTTACTATTACCAGGATGTTTCCATTGTCACGGGATTTTACAAGTCTCTGATTTAAACCGAGAAATAGGTTCTTTCGCGGGATTCTATAAAATCAAGACAAAACCGTAAACAATGTCAGCTTGAATGTGTTATGACAACTTTGGTTTCGGTGAATATCTGTTTTAGGGGAACATGTAGTGGTTCAGTAACTGTTCATTATCTAACATCAACAACATCATCAACCATCCAATCAATCACTTTGGTAAACACATCATTCACGCATTCTGTCGGCTGTTGCTGTGACCACATGGAGAAGTAAACCCGATATATCAAAATCGAACATGATGTAAAATTCCCCATATTTGTTACTTAAACTTGTACTAATCCTCGTGAACAAGAAACGTTGTACCCAATGTACAAAACCTCTTGACATTCTCAGCTGAATGAGACACCGAAGTGATAGCTACGTTGTGAGTTAAGTGAGAAAGAATCACAAACGCAACTAAATAGCCAAGTCTTTATCACACTCAATAAATGCCCAAACAAGTCATCTTTGCGGAAAATCTCACTTCAAATTCAAACAAGAAACATCGTTCAAACCACCCCGTAGTCGACCTTATCAATTCAAGCCGTGACATAATATTTACCGTGAAAGTGTATACACCAAAGTACCAAACCTCATAACACAACGAGTCTCATCTTCAAATCTCATCGATAAATCTCCAAATCAAGTCTCATTATCACATCACATCATCATCATCATACGTTTAACAAATCTCAAGATCAAATCTCATCTGCGCATCTCATATTAGCCAAGTCTCATAAGAGCAATCCAGTATTGAGAAACCCATCATATGGTCCAGATAAAACTTCCGCCCGAGTAATATCAATTAAAGCCTATATCCGATTTTAATCATTGTCATACCACTCATTCACGAGAAATATCAATTCTTATATATCCGTATTACCAAATTTACCAAGTATCTTCTCACGGCCCAATTAAATACCTCAGATCCACGATAAATGCTACTCGACAACAAAAAAATCACGTTCCAAATACAAGGTCTCAAATAAATACTATTTCTTATAGCATGTTAATATTATGGGTTTAGAGAAATATCTTTCATAACCAAAAAGAAGCATGTATATCGACGAAACCTACAATCCACATGAACGGCCCATATGAATTCCAAGTCCACGGCCCATATGAAGACACAAGGCCAGTATTGTTACCATGCTCAAACCCTTAAATTTCGGTGGTATATAAATCTTATCACACACTTAATCAAAGAGAAAACCTGTAACCCTAAAACTTAAGTGCGCCCCCATATTATCTCATCAACCAAACACTTCTCTGCTCATATCACTGCTCCCCAAATGCATCGCCTCCCTCACAAAAGAAAATTAACAGATCCACCCCCATTCAATAATCAATAACACTTAAAACATAGAACACGTATGCGCCCAAGAACCACTTAAATCGTTGATGTATAATACGACCTTGCCACAGGGATGGCACAAGGTTTATTGATTCGAAGGTTTTGATATGCCACAGGGATGGCATATCGATGGGAACCTTTAGTAGCAGCCATGGGACACGGTAGGTTTTGTTTTGTACCTTTTATTTATCTTTTCATGTATATAACGAACCAAAGATGGATGTAACATACTTGTTAAGATCTATTCTTTTGATGTTCGAATAAGAAGTATAAGCAATCTTCAAAAAAAGGATCTATGATGATTTTCCATTGTGGTTTTCCATGAGAGAAGTAATCTGAGATCGTGTACATGCTTTCCATTTCAGTTAGGGTTGATCATTGAGTAACAGTTTTATTTTTGAAAAACCGAAAGGAAGAGATGATGAAACACTTTGTTTTGTTATTTCTTATCTAGCTTTCGAATATTACCAAGATCTATGATGAAATATGGTTCAAAAAAATCGTTGAAAGATGAAATCAATTGAACCGCTTCTGAGATCGATTTGTTTGATGTTTTCTTTTTGAGTCTTTGAGTCTTGATGAAGTTTGTTAGGATTGTGATAGATATTGAGAATGATGGGTTAGGATAGATTTTGGATTTGTTGAAGATTGTGTTATACCATGGACTGATGATGTTGATGCAAACTGAGGTCGTGTTGTATGGTATATGGTACAAGGTTTGTGATCGAGTCAATAAGCTTCTTCATCTACATCTTCTGTCAAGTCGCTACATCATCAATGACAAGTCGCTAGGTCTAAGATTTGTGCCAAGTCGCTAGCGAGTTAGGTCAAGTCGCTATTGACTTGAGTTGACTAAAGAGTCAACTCGCTACATGTCACAACTCGCTACCATGAGTAAAGACTCATGGCAAGTCGCTACCTTACTTTTACATGTCAAATCGCTACATAGTTTTTGAAAGAGTCAACAAGTCGCTACATGAAATTGTCAAGTAGCTACGACTTGTAAAGACAAGTCGCTACAACATTTTTTTACCCAAGTTGCTACATAGATTCTGTCACAAGTCTCTATACGATTTTCAAAACACAAGTTGCTAACTTGTTAAACAACAAGTCGCTATTAAGAACATGGCAACTCGCTATGAAGAATGACTGCAAAACTGCTTCAGTTTTGACCTCATGAAACTGACCAGAAACAACCCACAAAAAAAAAACAGCTAAAGGTCATCCTTTAATATCTGTTTTGACCAAGAAGATATACCATTTATGACCATAACAATCACGGATAACGATTTGTATCAGTCAAAAACATGAGAACCAACACTGACTTGGACAAAAAATGACTTGAACAACACTTGACAAAAACCAAAACAGACTTGGACAAAACTTGACTTTGACAACACTTGACAATAAAACAATCTTATAGACCATGTTAAAACTATTATCAATAAGAGTAATAGAAAAGAAATTTTTTTTTCGACCACAACAGTACCAAACAGTTATAAAACCATGAATCAAAACCACACAAAATCAACACAACACAATAACCATGGCTCTGGTACCAATTGTAGGATCGTTATATTATTGTGTTGATGATTCAGGTGGTCTTGGATGGTGGAAATACATGTTAGCCATATTTAAGAGATAAAGAGATGAGAGGGTGTTCTTGGTAGAGACTTGGTTCACAAAATATGGAAGGTTAGATTATGAGAAGCACCACCCCTTCCATGGATGGAAGGGGTATTTATAGTTACAGACATAACGACCTCCTATCGGCCTGTGGATCAGGTATACAGTGGGTAAAGACCCGTCCTTCCTCCACGGTGTTGCTCTAAACTAAACTATGCTACAAACTAACTAATTAACTACTTAATAACGTAAATAACAACAAGTCTATGAGCTAACTTATGCTAGATAATAATTGGGGTGACCGACACTTTACTTATGGAATTTCCAATTCCTAACAATGGTGCTACAATTCTCAAGATGTTAGACGTTGAGCATCCAGCTGCCAAGGTGATCCATGGAAATTTGTACCTAGTGTCCTTGTGTTTATGCTCTATTTCTTATATTCTTGCTTGTTGTCTATTAGTATGTTGGTTTTATTGTAAGTTGTGGTCATATAGGTTCTTGTAGAGTTGGCTGAGCTTCAAGATAGAGAAGTAGGAGATGGCACAACTTCTGTAGTCATTATAGCAGCTGAGTTACTCAAGGTATTACTTTCAAGTGCACACATATTTGTTTTGTTCCGTGTCTGATCCCGGAGACATATTTTTCGCATATGAATCTGGCTTGTATCGGAGAATGCTTGTTAATTTATTGTTTTGATAACTCTGCAGAGAGCAAACGATCTCGTTAAAAATAATATTCACCCGACATCTGTAATAAGTGGATACAAAGTGTCGACTCAAAGATTTGTCATGTTGGTATTCAGGTGACCCCTTTTTACCTTTCCATTGTCCTTATATCATTATGCTATTTATATATAAATTATTCCTAGCTAAGTTCAAAAAAAAAAAAAAAAAAAAAAATTCCTAGCTATAAAAGTATTCATTTTTTAGCCTAATCTAATTTGGTTGTATTTTGCAGGGCACGGGTTACCCCGCTCACTATTATGTTCTCGATGGTGAGAACAAATATGCTTCTGCTGGATTGAGATGTTGACCAACACCTGTACCCGATCTGCCTCCATTGGTATGTCTGTACGTCTATTTTTTTTTTCTTTCTGCCCTTTTATGATCTCTACAAAGTGGGTCATGTTTATTGTATGTAAATTACTTTTTTTCTGGACTGTAAATGGTTTAAAGAAAATAACCAAGACCATGCCAAAAGGTTTGTCATTGTAAGAGAAGCGGGAGAAGATGCTTGAGATCTTTTATGTCTCTCAAGACTTTTACCTGGTGAGTATAGTATATCATATACAATTCCTAATTAAGAAACATTCTCACTATCATGATCTGCTTAGTATATGTTCCCGAGTTACTTATTAATATGTTCTTTTGTATGCAAGAACGAACCTCAAGAAAAACTCAAATTTGCCTAAATAAGTAGAAGGTTAATTTTGGTATGTGATTCCTTGCAGCTGCATTTTTGAAAGGTTTGGGAGGTTTTGGCTGTTTTTTCTTCTCAAAGTTTGACATCACGGCCGGAAATATACCATATACAGAAGTCTTTTACTACTGAGGAGCTGGACTACATCGATCGTGAGCTCATGCATTTCAGTGTGTTGTTGTGATATTTAATTAGTGGTATTTAGTATCTTTGGTAGTCCATAGGACCCGTATTAAACTGTTGTAAAACTGATCTTGGATCTTTAATACATTGGTTTTGGTATAGACCTTCATGATTATGGTTTAATTACAGTTTTGTTGTTGATTCTACTTGTTTATTGTTGTGTCGTGGAAATATAATTTACACAGGTGGTATTTAACAAAAACTTTAAAAAAAAAATAAAATTTTTTTTTTATAGAGCCATGATTTGTAAGCAAAAAACAAGGGTCTATGCATATTAAAAATGTTTTTTTAATCATATAGAGCAAGGTTTTCAACCAACAAACCAGACTTTATTACACATCATAAAGCCCGTTTTTAAAATCGGGCTCTATTGCAATTCCTAATAGAGTCCCTCCCCTTTGTGCCCTCATGAAAAAAGGGGCTCTATCAACCTTTTCTACCGGGCTTTATGTCCATTTTTGTAGTAGTGTCGGGATAATCATAGATTCTAACATTTTGAACAACTAATCTGCTATTTTTGAACTCATTGTCAAGCATACTCAAATCATGTAAAACCTTTATTTTTTTGAAATTTGATGTGCCACTTCAAAGTTGTTAGTAACAATTAGATGTGGAACTTGAGAACTCATAAATTTGAATAATGATAGTAATATTATATGCTGTTACAATATTGATAATCATGTTAGCTTATTAACTTTTGGTGTTCATCTTCACAAATATTGACAATTTAAAGTAACTTTTGGAGTAGACCTCTTGTCTAAGCAGATCCTTAGTAATAGACTTTTTCAAGCCACATTTCCTAAGTAAGAAACCCCGTTTACATAGTATCTAATCTATTCTAAACTCCTAAAATAATTAGACTAAATAAATACTTAAGCTATAATCAAATGTTTGCGAAACACGAAGAAAAAAAACACAGAACACTTATAAGATAATTTTGGCTAAACAACTTTTAGTTTTATGTAAAATTTCAACTAGATAAACAAAAACTGATAGTTCACTGCCTGAATTATAACCTAAGTTTAACTCAAAAAATAAAACAAAATGTGCCTTATGTAAATTTTAAACTAGAAAATAACACACAAGAGCTCGCAAAGAAGTGAGATTTCTATACACTCGTTTTTTTTTTTTTTTTTTTTTTTTTTTTTTTCTATACACTCGTTAATAATGTTTGACACACTAATCACTAATATTATCAAATTTAACTTCTAACACATTCTTTTCTTGCTCTTTTTTGTGTTAGCCTAATTAAACTTAGAAAAGCTATCATGTGAATGTGAATGTGATCTGGCCCCATGGCAATCCTCCATGGACCCAATATCGATCTTTCAAGATAACCAGAGGCCGGATTAGGTGTGAAATTGTCGAGTGCTTTTTGTTGTCCTTATATTTTCATTTCTTTTCCAATATATTTTCATTTTTCTCTAAAAACGTAAAAGAAAAAAAATTGAGAACTCTCCACGTATAACATTATATATAGCATGTTTTTTAAGAGCCATAAAACGAGAATAATTTTCTTGTTATTAACATGTGAATACGTAAGTCTAAAAGGTTCAGTTCGTTCAGATCAGGCCTAAGACTGTTACATGAAAAGCATGTTATTGTATTTTTAAGGAGGTTCAAGTTTTTCTTCAAAATATTAGTATGATGTTAACCAAATTGAAAACACACACCTTTATATTTAAGTGATGCGGCACCTACGGATGAGCGACAGCTTAAAGCCCCTAAATGTTATGATATTAACCAAATTGAAAACACACACTTTTATATTTAAGTGGTGTTTCACTTAAGGATGATCGACCGCTTAGGCCTCTAAATTTAGAGGGCTCCAGATTAACTCAAATGTTATTATAATTCAAATCACATTTAATTTATTTGAAAAATGCTATATGGTTATCAAATAAATAGTTGGATTTTATCTATCTATCTACCTTTATTACTAAAGGCAGTGCTTCTTTGCTGTAGCATGTCTTAGAAATTACACTTTGGCAAGGAATATTTTTGTTCTTGACGTGAGCAAGTAAACCTCTCGTTCACATCATCCCATGTCCATATGTTTTTCCACACTTCTCTATACAAACATGCTTTCCCACATTTATTCACCAAGCTAGCTAGCTAACACTAATGCAAAGGTTAGTTCTTCCCTTGTTAACCGTGTATTATGATAAAGATGCTAGTTGTCATTTGTGGATAACCTCAAATCAATTAGTTGTGCATTTAAGGTTGATTAGCATGTTTAGTGGGGTTTCCCAATATAGGTCATGTATTGTTATTACTATATAATGTCTCTCATTTGTATGTAATGGACATCAAATCAAATAATATCATTCGGATATCATTCTCATTTGTATACTCTTACAAAGTTTGGGGATATGTATTATGTAATCCTTTTCTATCAATTACTATAATGATCTCTTGTGCCAAAGTTTGGGGTTGATCCTTTTTCCTCTTTCTCAAAAACTGGACGCCACTTCCTATTTTAAACTTTTTTTTTAGCTACTGTAATAGTGTTTTTGGTTTCTAGTCAAGAGTGAGTAATAGTTATAAGTCTTGATTTTCAAACCTAAAGTCCAAGATAATGTTGCAATATTTGATATGATTGCAAGAATAATTTCCATGGATATATGCATGGCCGGATCTGAGGGTGTGCAGCTAGAGTGCACAACCGGACAGGGCCTCCGGATTTTTGGGGCCTCCAATGTTACAAAATGCTGGGTTGATTACTACAACGTTTAACGTAAATTTGATGGCAATGTATTTTTAGGTTTAAGTCATGTTATATAATTGTAACAGTGATTAGTACAAGCGATTTAAAAAAAACAAGAAAGCAGAGTTACAGACCTGTGAGACCTCATACGTTGAGTAAGATGATAATCTTAGGTAATATTCATTTTGAACTCTAAAGTTTATAGCCTTTCACATTTTTATCCTGGTCTTTAATTTTATTTCTATATAAGTATAAATAAGTTTACAAAATCTACACTTTTAGCCCAAGTTTTAGAAATTTGCTAAAATTATTCTCTCAGTTTCCTATAAGAACTTTTTTTATACATTCTCTAAAGAAAATTATGTAGCCTAATTATTAATGTGATAAATATAGATACTTATCTTATACTGTACTCATATCCCGCTTTGACGAGATTGCAAATTGTAGTTTTTGTCGTGAATATTGTAATTGTTGTATGTTTAATTTTTTATTTTTTTTATATAACCGTTTTTCTAGATATTTGATTCATTCGTGTTGTTCAAGGGGCCTATATTTTCAAAATCGCACAGGGCCTTCAAAATTCATGGGACGGCCCTGGATATATGGTTAGAGGAATGAATGCAGGAATTGAGGAAAATATGTTACAGATCATATATGCAGTGCAACACGCAGAAAAGTTGCTACAAACCGTGAGCCATTTGTGACAATCTAATATAGGTGTAAATTGAACATCTATAAGAATATTGATTGCATTCCATAATAATATAATATAGTAAGATCAAGTTTTCTTGCTCCGTTATTCATCACTTTCTCGATCGATGCAAGACATACATGATACACCCCTTTATTTTTTACCTTAACCAATAACCAATTGAACCAACCATTTAAATAGATATACTATTAGGAACCCCCATACTAGTCACACCAGCTTCCGAAAAAGGCTTTAAAAGGTTGTACGGGATAACCCCGACTCCATTCCTGTTCTTCCTGTTCTCATCAGCATTCCTCGAATCAATAATCCCTTCCAGTTCCTTCAACTTTCCAGAAAATATTTCATAAGCTGCTTTTATTTCTGGAACAGCCCCAAATGCTGGTTCCATCTTGTCACCGATATACTCCTCATCGGGAGAATGGTTGGATAAAACATCCAAAACTGCCATAACTTGGGAGGCTTGGATTTGCGAAGGAAATGTAGATAAAAGTTCATCTTCGGGCCGACGTTTAAATGCCTCCCATTCATCATCAGTAGGGTCTTCACATGGCATTTTGACTCGGGCTATTGTCCCCCTGTTAGGAATGTACCCTGCATAGTCGTATTGTCCAAAGTTGACGGCTGCATGGTGACCGGATGCTACCCATATTATTGTTGTTAGTATACCGATAAGGTCTTGTGGTGTTTTGAGAACGGGCCACCATGGTTCGTCTTTCTTGTCTGCGTGGCCCTGTGTCCTGATCTCTTTCCACCATGCTTGAATCTCTTCGTCAGATTCTACAAGATTTTCTTCTGGGTAGTAATGGTTTACATAGTTTGTAACCCAATCTTTGATGATATCCCATAGGACTAAACCATCATTTGCATACGGATAATCTTCCACCGATAGCTTCAAACCGTGTGGTGAATCTGGATCTTCCACAGCCATGCCCCTACAATCAGACGTGGCAAAATGGGAGGGTGAGTAGTATTGTCGGGTAATTAGTCAAAATAAAAACTTTGTTTACGTATAAAAATGCTAGGCTGGGTCGGTCTGGAACTCTTTTAGCCCCAGAAAATATATGATTAGTGTGACGGACACGATATCAAGTTCAGAGTATAAAAATGCAATTTTTCTTTAGCCACTTTGACCTTTTTGGCTTCTTAAAGATGAATATAACCAAAATCGACTCATTTATGAGTAGATTGGTCGAAATTAGCACAACTAGATTTTAAACAAGAGCATGGATCAGTTACCTTGCAATAAGGTCAGCTGGCAAAGCTTCACGGTCAAAACGCCAGAGTTGACCATATGCTATAGAACTCAACTCAATGCTATACTTTCCTGGTGAAAAACACGATTCAATAATTCCACCAGAGTTTATGAGGGCTTCTCGAGCCAAACCATTGATCTCCATTGTGTATCGAAAATGAGGGTGCAAGAGATTATGTATAGGGTGCATTTTACTAAGCTGGCGATTAGTTGCAATTATATATGGCTCAGTGCAACAATGTGTCCTCAACCTGAAAATCAACCATCAAATTGTAATGATTAATTAAAAATGTAAACATTGTCTAATGAAGCGTTTGATGCATACCAGTGACTAACGAGTTGATGATAACCACTATCATGAGCAAGTGCATGCAACTTAGCGAGCTTCCAGAGCCAAGATCCAGTTGCATCATAACATGGAGTGAACACTCGCTTCCATTGAGGTTTGCCATTACTGGGTGGTCGAACCAACTCAATAGCTAATGGCCTCAGTGTTCCAGTTGGAGTAAGGTACATGAGTGTTCTTGATCCGTATAAAGTTGTTCTCAAATTTGTGAGTTCTCTAACTTTGTTGACATATGGTAGGAAGATATCATGATAATCTAGCATGAAAAGCTTCTTGTTCTCTAATGCCTGTATATGATATACCACTTCATGTTAATATATATATTATCTAATTATATTTCTAAATGACATGGATAAGAACAATTTTAAGAATATTACGGGTGTTTTATGATTGCTTATATGAAAACTGCTTATTCCTTTTGAAATAATCAGATAAACACTTACGAATAAGCAACTCTTGGCATCTTTATTCGAGACTGACCATTTTTCTTTCAGATAATCATATCAGCAGTTTGGATAAGCAAATTGAAACACCTTGATAGCTATTTATATGTAGTGCCAAAAAGAAAAAAGATTTTATAGTAAGCAGTCACAAACACCCCTTACTCATACCTCCTCAAGCGTACAATAGCCTCTGATTTGTCTCTCAATAACCTCTTTGGTTATTGCCGATTCAGGCGGACCATACACCTCAGGGTCGAGTTTACTTGTTATTGGCCATTCCTGCACATATTTAAGGTTTTATCTACATTTCTAAAGTCTTCTTTCAGATAATCAAACATTCATGTTAATTAGTTGTAGAATTATTATCTAACAAGTTGGAATTCATCTATACTTTCACAACAGGTAGTTGTAAGTATATATTTTAATTTTTTTGTGAAAGCGTACCGTCACCAAGGTAATACTCAAAGGGTTAAGACCAGCAAGGGTTTGTCGACAAAATTCTTCATCTCTAATCCATGCAAACTTATCTCCTGAAAATCGATAAAGATAAAAAAAAAAAAAAAAAAATTACTGTCATAAAACATATGTTCGTATGTGTGTTGATCTGTGTATGCAAGGGAGAGATTTAATTACTTTCAATCATTTCCGGAGTCTCAAAAAGCAAGATATTATTTTGGGCATCTTCTAAAGACTTCAAAAGTCTAGGAATAATATTTCCAAGAAATCCTTTACTCTCGAGCGGTGGCAAATTAATTCCCTCGTTGAACAAAGAATCAATGGCTGTGAAGTATGGAAACCCAAGATCTTTGTCAATCAAAGTTGTCTCTAACGAGGGCATGACTGCGTGCAGAACTGAGTATACAGTCTTGTACGAAAATGTTAGATTCTTTACTTCTGAAAAGGCTTCATCCCTTGGCACGTAAATGTCACTGCTTCTAGATTCTGATAATGGATCTGCATTTTCAATTAATTTCAATAATCAGATCAAACAACCATCCTTTTGAAAAGAGCTAATTTTGATAATCGATTAATTAGGACTCATTTTACATGTAACTTTTTAACCACCATCAAGTTGGCCTAGTGGCCAAGCATTCAATTAGATATACGATTTGCTACACTTGATCGATCACCTCCATTGCAACAATAAGAATGCATCATAAAGAATACAAATGAATACCTGCTTTTGTGCGAGCACGACCAGTTTTGCAACGCCTAGGATAAGGGTAGTCCTTGGTACCAAGTACCGGGCGTGCCAATTCTGGATCCTTGTCAGGATCACCTAGATCATTATACACATCGTAATCATAAATTCTATCTATTTTTTTACGTGGTTTATCAGCTACGCCGTCCCCTCGAAGAATTGCTAGTTCCTTTTCTCTGAGAGTTTTGAGACCACTCGGTGTATCGGATGGTAGGCATGCTACCTGCGCCACGCACAACAGACAATGAAGTCAAACAATCGACCACATATTATCAATCCCACCAAAACTAACTTAATATAGTTCTTAGATTCCATGTATTAAGCAGCTACTCATTAAATTAAATTTATTGACTAATCAACAAACCACTTCATTTAACACGTACGAATTTGTATTAGGAAATAGACCTATTTAGAACCAAATCAGTTGATTTAACCTATCCCTTTTTATATTTATTTAGGTCAGGGTATAGCAACCTTAATGGAACAAATTGAGTTAATAAGACAATAAACATATTAAGTGATAAATGATAGTCAAAACTATTTATGTCCTATCATATATCATTTTGTGATTTTACCACACACATGTTTGGCTTTAAATAGATAAACTATAAGATGTATGTACTAATTGACCGTGCTATGTACTCGATTAATTATTGTACTTTTTTCCAAAAAGAAAAAGAAAGTGATAAATTAGAGATGCTTTACCATTTTAGTGAATGAGAATACCGTAAATTTTCTACAATATACTATACACATTGTACAAATTAAAGACTATCTCTAGCTATTTTTATTTTATCTTTTCGCCTTTTTTTACTAGTACATTGGTTCATTGACAACAAGAAGATATAGACAATTGATTAAAACCTTAAGGCCTTGTCAATGAAGAAATGAACTAGTATATAAATTAGTTGCTAACCTTGTCAAGGAAGAACACGCGTTTTTCGGGGTTATCAAACTTGGAATGAACCCAAGAATTAGAGGTTGCGCTGATCGTGCCTATGGGGAGTCCTTCAATAACAATAGATTCCACAAACATCTCTTCGTGGTGTTCGTTTTCTATCAAAACTGCCCCAATTGAACCAAAATCCTCCGGTACTTCAAATTCTGCTAGATATGTTAAGTCGTCTGCCTTTTGACCGCTTCGGTGTGCATAATCCTTTATTGTATCCTTGGGTAATCCCGTCTCTTCAAAAATTAAGATTGAAGGACGAAATTAACGAACTAGTATATAAATACCTAAATAACATCTATTTTACCAATACATACAGACATATAAATGATTTTCTCCACATTTTAGTTATTTAATTTTTTTTTGAGCAAATAGAGGCCGCAGCCACAAAAGATTAGATATCACTCCTCGCAATTGAGGTAATTTTTACAGGAAAAGTTACATCCCAAACAAAGTTAGCATGAGAATTAAAAGCTATTTTAGCAACCTGATGGGCCGCTAAATTACACTCGCGCTTAACCCATGTGAAAGAAAGAGCTAATTGGGATGCCATAGCTTAATGTCATGAATAATAGCAGCTACGGTCCAAGGAGGGTCGGCTTCTGAAGAAACAAAAGTGATAGCCAATTTGGAGTCCGACTCAACTATTGCATTTTGCCAACCGTGCAAGACAGCTAAATGACAAGCATTTCTGATGGCTAAAATTTCAGCCATGAGCGGATCAGACGCACACCAAATCTCACCAGAACATAACAAAATCGATCCTGTGGAGTCACGGGCAATGACACCCAAAGCTGCCCGATATGGTTTATAAGATGCATCACAATTGAGTTTCACACAACTATTGGTGGGGGGGATCCACCTAAGTGAACTCTCTTGAGGAACATCATGACAAACACATACAATTTTAAGCAAATAATCAATATTATCAATGTTACGTTGAGGTTTTGGATATATATATTAATATATGAGCTAAAATTTTTTTTCTTTTTTTAATTTGAAACTTTCAACTCTGACTTCTTTTTCCTTTTGGTTCAAACTCATATAATATACATTAATTTTATAGCCTAATCTTTGCCACACGAATATATATTATACGTACTTTGACACGCTAATTTATATTAATTGGATATAAGACATATAAAACTTTGCTCATATATCGATTTATTACAGCCGTTGTGCAGAAACAATAACCCTAGTTGAATCAATAGCAACAAAAGAGATCTGCAACTATTGCTAACTGTAAAAGTTAATAAAACTGAGACATGCATGGTTGGTCATATTTCCTTTATGAGGTTCAAATTTTCAATTACTACTAACTGTAAAATTTTATAAATCTTTTGAGTCTTTATCCCTTTTTTTTAATGCACAATAAACGAAATTTTAAGGCATAAAAAGTTTGAGTCTTTATCCCAATGTTTTATTATTAATAAAAAGTAGCAACGGTTAATTGATACAACTATTGCTTACTGCTACTGTTACGTTTCGCCAAACACACCCGTAAAAAACATAAATTTTGGGCCGAAAATATTACGCATCAAAAGAACATTCTACATTGTTTTCTCTTTTTTATGGAATACGAAATGTATTGAAAATTAAAATTTCAAGAACTTTCTTCACAAAATTTTATTCACCGACCTCTTTTATCTTGCGAAAAACACTGAGAACCTTTCGGAAACTTTTTGCACGTCTTACTAAACTGCTTACGGAAAAATCTAGTTTTATTTGATATCCTCCCTTCCAAACAACTAAAACACAAAGTCACAAACAATAGATTAAGGACTTTTTAAATTCAACCATAATGAGGTTCAAATCATTTTGCTGTTTTATTTAGGTCAAATGATAAAAAAAAATATCATATTGCCATCATTTGTTCTTGTGGGTAGCGAACAATTTTTTTTGCTTTTGTGGATACTATACTTTCAAATTCATCATCTTTAGAGTACTATGTGACATTTTTGCCCTTCGGGAAAAAAAAATCCTATTAGCTAAGAGAGGCGGCAAAAATGTCCAAAAATTTCGCAAAATACTCTAAAGAGGATGAATTTGAAAGTATAGTACCTACAAAAGCAAAAAAATTTGTTCGCTACCCACAAAAGTAAATGGTGTCTAAGTATAATATTTTTTTTTATCATTTGCGCTTTTATTTATCACTATCACCTGAATAGGCATAAAACGAAAGCATCCAAAGGCCAGGACATTAAACCTTAATGAGGTTCAAATCATTTTACTGTTTTATATATGTCGAAAGTCATCTTTACTAGTGATAGATCAAAATTTCTAACAGGGTGGTCTTTTTCATAATGTATTGGCATGCACTTAAGAAAAGTACAAATAAATTGTTTGAAAAGTAATAATTAAAGACAAGTCTTCGTAATGTCAGTCCTTCCAAGTTCATGAACTCTTTTGGTACCATGAAAATGACTCATCATATCTAAACTCATCTAATCTCCACCACTAAAGGAGAGTCGTTTTTTTTAGAAGGGTTTTTCTAACTTGTGCCTTAGGGTCACAAGTTAAGCATATCATAAGTACATCAGGGCTTACGAAAAAGTACATAAGGATCCATATAAAAGTACAGACAAGTGTACTTTTATATGGGTTCCGGTGTACTTTATGTATACTTTTATTGTGCTTAACTAGGGGCACAAGTTAGAAAAACTTTTTTTAGAATTATTTTAGTTAAAATATTGCAATGTCATTTAAATAGGCATATCTGAATGGATAACTAAATAAGTTATTGACTATATTGTCACGCTAGATGGTGCCAGATCTTTTCAATTCTGGCATCCAACTTTTAAGAACGCCCCACCAAATTAAGTGGTTGAAGTTTAAGAGCCAAAAAATGATGTTTTCCGAAGGTGTGTGACATAGATGTTCATAGAATTGATAAGAAATGTTGCTACCATTCTCAAATAAATTTCTTAATGGAAACTTAAACTCATAACCTCTGAGTCAGTGAAAACTCAGATACAGATACCGAGATACGTGTTAATTAAGCCATAAGCTTTTAGTAATCAAAAGTTTATGATTTAATCCACATATAGAAATGACTGCTGTCTCAATCTTTAACAAAAAATATATGAGAGTGAAAGTTATATTTAAAACAAGTTTAAGGACTTCAATATATATTCTGTATTGGCACTAACTTTTTTCTATGTTCAATTTCTTTCGGAATATGATCGAAAAAATTACTCCTTCCCGAATAATTTACAATTTCAAATTTTATTTTGTTGATAATTCTTTAATATGCTTTCAGAAACCTAATGCTTAATAACCTAATTGTGTTAAATGTATTTATGCTTAATAGTATTATACAGTATATATTTAGTATATGCAAGATCTTTTTGCTTAATAGTATTATACGGTATGCACTTACTAGGGTCAGCCTCGGCTGCAACAAGCTCCAAAAAAAGCGACTTTCCAAACAAATCGGTGATATCATCAAGTGGTCTCGTAAAACTAAGGTCCGATAATATCCCACCTACAGTCATCTGGACTGTAATAACAGCTTTCACACTAGTAGTTTTTACCACACTAGCCGTGCTAGATTCACCCGCCACAGCTTTAATTTGGCCTACTGAGTTTACGCTATTTCGCTTAGAACAAAAACGTTTAACAGGAAATGCTAGAGTGTTATAAGATAGAAATGAAGTAGGGTTTCTACTAGCATCACTACCACTACCATCTCCGGCGATAAAAGCCTTCTTGGCACGTGTGATTATTGGCGAACCGGGTGTTTGGTGGTGGTGATTGAGGTGTGTTTTCAACATGTTTGTGTGTTAAATGGTTTACATGAAGTACCATGCATATGTCTTGCTTTATATAGAAATAATGGCAAGAGCTAGAGATTGAAATTTACAATATTGTCCAAGGAAAAATCATAACTTGTGGATTTGTCTATTATTTTCATACTGTTGACCAATATTAGATTTTTATTCCAAAATGATCCGCTTAGAGCTTAACCCATGGTTAAACACAATCAACTTAACCTGTTATAATTACATTGACCATAATTAACATGTTATATGTTCACCTTTTTAACCAAAAACTTAACCTGTTATAATTAACTACCGAATGGCAGACGAGTGATACAAGTCTTATGACTATAATTACGAACATGTGAAAGGTATCAAGTTAAAATGTTTAGTGCAAGCAAACATTGAACATGTCAACCTTTCTAGAAATGGGAGGATTATATATACTTCATCCGTCCCAAAATAATTGGCCTCATTTGACTTTTTAAAGTCTTAATTTCTCAACTTTGATCCTTAATATTGTTGTATGTGTTATGTAATATTTGATGAAATTTACACTAATGAAAAAACATTTAAAAGAACAATCCATTCATATATTTTGCATCAATTATTATATAACATAAATAAAAATATTTAAGATCAAATTTGAGAAATTAAGACTTTAAAAAGTCAAATGAGGACAATTAATTTGGGACGGAGGTAGTATCTAGTTTAAGTATGTGTGTCATTAAGCTCTCTCGGTTAGTTTGATTGCTTTCTCTTGCAGATCTACCTATATATCATGCACTTATGATCTATAAAATGAATTGAACTTGACAATCCTTGTCAAACAAATATCTTGATTGAAGTCCTTGATTCAAATGTGATACTTTCGTGCTAAGCATAGTCTAGATATGGTTTGTACATGCACTTTATATTATATATAGCCAACACAAATCAACTTTTAAAAACAAGTATATTTCTTGCCAAGGTGATCGATTGCTTTTAGCACATTAACATGGTCGTCGATATCAAATGAACTGCGATAACATATTGTGATTGATTTATCTTGTATAATTGATAAAATGATCAACTTAAACTGAATATCCAACATCCAAACTCCCTTATAGAAAATCATGTAAATATACCAACTGTTTATATCAGTTATCATTAGGATAAAAGAAAAGTAAATAATATTCCTTTTATTATTAACTTTAAGATTTAAGATCATTTGAGGACAAAAGATTATTTACATATCAAGGGATCAATCTCCACCATCCATTTTTATTTGATCTAATGGATGAGATTAATCTCAACAATTTAAAAAACCCACTTTTATCATTTTTTTTCAAATATTAATATCTTTCAAACCGTTAATCGTTAAGCGAAAAAAAATATATCATTGCGACGAGCATTTAATTATCTTTCTATAGATAGGCACTTTGATATACTTTCGACAAAATTTTTATTTTCGTATTTTTCACCTTTTTTTTTAAGTTTTTTCGTTTTTTTACGTTACTGAAATTTGCATTGAAAAATCATATATGATAAAACACTCATTTGAATATCACATGTGATATTAGTGTAATATCATATATGATATGTAATATCATATGTGATATTAGTGTAATATCATATATGATATTACATATAATATCACATGTGATATTACATATCATATATGATTTAACACTAATATCACATGTGATATTCAATTTAGTGTTTTATCATATATGATTTTTTCATGTAAATTTCAGTAACGTAAAAAAACGAAAAAAATAACGAAAAAACGTGAAAAAAACGATTTTTTTTTTCTTTTTTCGAAAGTATATCAAAGTGCCCGTCTATAGAAAGATAATTAAATGCTCGTCGCGATGGTGTAAATATTTTCACTTAACGATTAACGGTTTAAAAGATATTTAAATTATAAAAAATAGGTGAAATAATAAAATGTTTCTAATCTCAGCCATTGATTTCTTTTTAGATGGATGGTGGAGATGAGTCCCTTGATATGTGAGAAAAGTTTGGTATGTAAAATAACTCTCCTCTAACTTTAATAACTTAAATTATAAGCTAATTTTCACTCAATAAATGAAATTTCATATCAAATTCCAAATAAACTATCTATATTATTCCAAATCACATTTTTTTTTGGGTAAAAGGTCAAAGACCGGGTCAACATATTACTCCAAAAAATGTTTAAGTACAAAGGATATGAGTGAATCTCATATCTCATCCCCTTACATAGGCGGAAAGCTTACATAACAAATACTTCTTATTCTCTATACAAGAAAATAAACCACTACTCAAATGATAACATTAGACACCTATGGAAACAAAATTACTTCCTACCAAGGCCTTGGAGCTTGATCATCCAAATACCGTGGAAGATCGTATACCTGATCCGCATAGTCATCATAATCATCTTCACGATCATGACCACCGCCAAATAGGTTCATTGACTCATCAAAAGTGTTCACGACCTCCTCTTCATCACAATCGGAGTCAACAATCTCTCCCACCTTAGAGAATGGATTAACCCTCTTAGAAGAAGAAGTAGACGGAAAATCCTTTTTATTACCTGGATACTCAACCTTTTAAATAGGATTACCATCATCATCAACAAGAGTAGCTTTCACATCAATAAGAAGCTTTTCAAACTCCCCAATTTTCTCAACAATAGGGGTAGGACCAACCTCGTTAGCTTCCTTTGAATCACTCACAAGCGGTTCTTGTGATACATTACCGGTCTTAAGAGACCCAACCTCCTTTGCTTCCATTGTACTACCAGAATCCACTACATCAGTAGGAGTGCCACATTCATCAGTATCGATCATATTAAGTGCATCAAAAGGATTAGATGTAGCAATCTTTGTCCCACTTGTACTAGCCACTTCAGTGGCTTTCTTCTTTGTATTATCCACCTTCTTGGGTTCAGGAGGAGGCACTTTAGGTTGATACCTAAACTTAGGACCCACACCAGGTTTAGTAAAACCTCCCTTACCTGGAACACTTGGACCACCATTCCTACCCTTATTCTTGTTATTGACAGTTTGAAAACCATCATTAAAATTGTTTAGGCTGAGTAGGAGGTGGAACAGATTTAAGAGAATCAAGTAGCATGTGACCAAAAAGCTTACACGTATCACACCGAGGTGGTTTCCATTCATATTCAACCCGAATCTTTTCAATAGTAGAACCTGTCCCATCAAGTAATGGTATCTCAACAGTGATGCTCTCCCTAAGAACCTGCTCCGCCTTAACTTCAATCAAGAACCTAGAAAAACTACTTCGACCCCATGATTCCAAGCACATTTGACTAGTGTAAGAATCTAATATTTTTGGCGTACCAATAAATGTGGCTAGGAGGCTGAGACCATCATCAGAATAGCAAGTGGCACATCATGGAATTTAACCCATACCGGAATATTAGTCAAATCCTCTTTAAGCAGATTAGTATTCAACGTCCAAGTTTTAAGAATTATTGGCACATTCCTAATCATCCACGGTCTGTTTTCAAGAACATCATCAGCACCTTTACAAGTGGAAAACTTATTGAAAAAGAACCCCGTAGCATTTATCATAACCTTTTGAATACCATACTTGGCCCACGTATTACGAATGTAATAATCAACAACCAGAAAAGCAATACGTTTACCAAGAAAATAACCATAAAGGGTATTCTCAAATTTAGAGTTTACCTCCTCAACGACTTTCATAGGAATAGATAAATCCACCCCATTAGACTTTTTACTACATTCCAACCTACGAAAATTAGACTTGCGCTTCGTAGAATCAATTGATCTAGCACCCGCATATGAAACCGGCTTCGCACTCGGGGCACCCGCTGGTTGGGGCTGATTATGAACTTTGGGAGACGAATTAGAAACAACATTAGTACCATTGTCAGCATTCTACGCATTTGTAACTTCAACATCATGCATAGCCTCTTCAAAGGTCTTACACGCTTCCAAAACGACCGAGTCAAGACTATAATTCTGCTCAGCCACACTTTGCGCAAGATCTTCATTCATGGAGCTAGTTTGATCGGCCAAACTAGCAGAAGATCTCTTATTCATAGAATTAGTATCATTCGAATCATTAGCAGCAGAATTACCCACATCTTTCAAAACCTTGGAAGCACTAGTCTTATTGAAAAATCCTTTTTCCATCCCTCAAAACCCCATAACCCACAGCAAAACAATCGTAACCAGTTGCAGACCTATATAAAACTAACAACAATAGAAATAACCAAAAGAAAAAGATAAACCCTTACAAGAAGTTAGGGTTTAGAGCATGACATACCAGCAACTAACCACCCTTCATGTTGTAAAAACCGATCGGCAAGAATAATAATTCAAAGCAGTATCACTCGACCAATAATCCAATGAAAACCGAATATACGTCGGTTCAAAAGACAAATTATATTGCAATGGAATCCACCGACCTAGGACAAAATTAATGCAAGCAAAGATCCACTCACTGACCGACCAATTGATAGCAACTTACCACCGACCCACACAATCAATAGTAACGTTATTATACAATTAACCAATCAGAGAGAGTTAAATTGAATATATCATGCAAAAATGACAAAAGATGGATAATCAGCGATTGAATAATAAAACTCAATTTTTTGCTGTTAGTCGCCGTAATTTTTTCGCCACATAGAGAGAAACGTTTAGGGTTTTATATGTGGATTATTATTCCAAGTCACTTGAAATACGCATAGATGTTCTATAAACATCAATGATACTTAAATATTTACAGAGATTGTAATATGTATGAACGATCGATCCAGATTAGTTACTGACATATTTGAGGGCTTCATCCAATTTTAGTCTGCGTAACAGTGATTTCGATCCCTGATAAATTAGTTAGCTAAAAAAGGAAAAACCATAGTTATCCAAGAAAAAAAATCATGTTACGAATTCTTCTTATTTAACAGTTAGAATCCCAAAAGTAATGTTTAATGGTGAGAATAACATATATTTGGCGTTCAAACGTTTTTTGTATTGGTGGTGTGGAAGGCTGTGGTATTCTTAAATTACTTTATATATGAAAACCCCCATGAAACCCAATTAATTAGTCTAATGATAATCGATGAAGTGAGAAGTTAGCAAGTGGTCAGAAGTTAGCAGGGGTACGTGGTCGTAAGAATGATAAGTCTAAGGATAATAAGGCGTCGAGTTCGAATGTGGTGAATTCTAAAGGAGTAGATGGTGATGGTCTGGGATCGTTCCCAAGCTTGTCAAAGGCTTTTGATAACAGATCTCCTACTTCATTAGTTGCTAAGATATATGATATTGAGATTCAATTGCTTTAAGGTAAGCTCGTGTTAGTGGGAGAATATGGGAAACAATTAAACATTCTAACGAAGCTTCAAGCAATGCATGTACTGATGTGGTAAGATAGGAAAGTATTATGGCTAATGTTGTTGGTGGTACTTCGATTGCTATTAACCAAGGAACGTAAGTGGATGATTCTGGGAAAAAAACTAATGGTAATACATTGAGTTCATTTGATAATGCGCTTAATTTTCATAGAAACAAAACGCAAGTTAACTTTCGTGTTCTTACTAGGGGCGGCAATTTTCGACACGACACGAACACGACACGAAGTTAAACGGGTTTGGGTTGAGGATAAACAAGTTTGGGTAAAAAACAGGTCAACCCGTATAACCCGTTTAATAAACGGGTTGTGTTTGGGTTGAGTAAATACTAAACAGGTCAACCCGTAAACCCGTTTAAGTATACAAGACTCAAAAAATAAAAAATATAACCTAGTTTTTTACGTTGGATGTGGATTAAATATATTTTTTCAATGTACTTAATATGAATGAATTACGATTATACCTCAAACATCATTGAAATTGACACTTATAACTCTGAAAATTGTTGTATAATTATTTGTATGTTCTTTTTATTGTATTTTAGATCCTTATATAACTTTTTCATTTAAACTAGTTAAA
This sequence comes from Chrysanthemum seticuspe, assembly GCA_019973895.1. Taxonomy (NCBI): domain Eukaryota; kingdom Viridiplantae; phylum Streptophyta; class Magnoliopsida; order Asterales; family Asteraceae; genus Chrysanthemum; species Chrysanthemum seticuspe. The sequence goes on along the minus strand of BPTQ01000001.1, from coordinate 278,315,177 downwards.
ATAACAAATCACCAACCTTATTCATTGTTTGATCTATTTAGTTAAACAGGTTAAACGGGTCATAAACGGGTTACACGTGTTATGCAGGTATGGGTTAGGGTTGAGTTTCTTGACACGATTAATAAATGGGTCGTGTTTGGGAAGAGGTTATACCAACCGGCCAACACGCGAACCCGAATAAGTCAACACGAACACGACTCGATTGCCACCCCTAGTTCTTACTATGCTTACTTCTAGTGAATGCAAAGTAATGATACCTATATTTTATCAGGTGGAATACCCTTTACCAAAAAAAGATCATTTGTGGAGGAGGCAAGTGGCAGATTGGCTAATTCGTTATATGGTTATTTTATTGGTAAACGTGTGGTGTTTCCAGTTGTGCAAAATTAGGTTTTTAACGCTTGGCTTTTCTTTTTCTTTATGATGTTTTTAACGTTTTTATTGCTTTTCCAGTTGTGCAAAAGATTATGATGAACACCAATGATTTTTTATTTTTCAAATTTGGTTCCAAAAAAGGGGTTGATGATATACTTGAGAATTGTCCTTGGATGATTCGTACCATATAATTCTTAAAAAATGAACTACTTCTACTAATTTGGAAAAAAAAAAAGTTAACTCATGTTTCAGTTTGGGTTAAACTTCATGATATTTTATGGCGGCATTTACTGCTGATGGACTAAGTGATAATGTAATTAAGATTGGTAAACCGTTAATACTTGATTGAGTTGATTCATTTATTAGTACGATGTGCAACCGAATCATGGGGACGAAATAGCTATGCACGTACTATGATTGAAGTAAGTGATGAAAACACTTTGAAGGACTCAATGGTTATTGCTATTCCGAATTTAGTGCATCTGGTGGTACGAACTTGAATCAAACTAATCCTGAAATTGGTGGAAAGAATCCGACTAGTGGCTCTAATGTGGGTTCTAAAATTTAGTTTAAGTCGACTAAACATGTATATAAACCTATTTCTAAGAAGAATGATGCTAGTACAAGCGGTACGAAGAACAATACTGAAAAACCTAGTAGAGAGGCAAGTTGTTCGAACTCATTTGATGCACGTAGGTCGGTTGAAAATGATGACGTGTTAGGTGCAAATGGAGGTAGATCCATGAGGGCTGAAACTGCTATAGCCGAGGGGCAAAAGGCTGATGCGGAGCCTATTCAGGACTTTCCGAGTATGTCTAATGATGTTCCACTTTTTTGAATGAGGTACAGTTGGAAAATGAGCAACCAACGTCTAATGTGGTTGATTCGAATATGGAAAAGAACAAGGATAGTAATGTAGGTGATGAGGATAGTGATAATGAAATGGAAGAGGTTTTTGACGAAACGTCTGGTTTCATGGCATACAAGAGTTGTGGTAGAATTGGGAGGAAGAGCCTAAAGATTATGTTAGTGCAAATATTACGATATTTAATCTATACAGTCTCGTTTGTTTTGATTGATGACAAACATGTAACTTGTAATACATAACATAAAATGTACAAGTTACTTGTAATCACACTTTGTCTCAACATACATTCAACACCTCTCGATGTCTCAAGTCCTCGTATGTTACAACACAGGTTCGTACATGTTTGTTATGTGGAATTATGATCAAACCCATTAACAAATCATTTAGAATGTTTAAAATACATTTAGAGTCACTAAGTAGTTTAATAGGTTAACCATTCTATTTCGAACCTCATTTTACATGTTGCATTCACAAGTATTTCAAAAGGTAACTAGACATTTTATTAACTAGTTACATAATACATTTTACAAGTTTACCTTGATAAACCTTTAATCTAAAAATGGAAATACATGTTACATCATGTCATGCATCATCTTTGAAATCCTTGGAAGATCTCTTGAATATATTGGTTAGATTGACACTCAATATATCAAATGTGATCTTAGTAAGATTTGGTAATATCTTGCAAAGATTTGAAGAAAGATTTTTTAGATTTTATGTCAGGTACCCACGGTACCAAATTGTATAAAGGACGGAACCCTTTTAAAGGGTCCGTGGTCCGTGGACGCTCCTGTCCACTTTTGGCTATAAATAGAAGCCCATTGTTTTCCCATTTCTTCACCACTTCAAAGCACATCTTCTCCACCTTCTTGCATACATTTAGATCAATCATTAACAATGTAGTAACACACATTAAACACCCTAATGATCATGATCATAATGCTTCTAACATTCATCTTTGTTGTAAGCATACTCTTTGATCAACCAAGGAAATCTTGGAGATCTAGCCATCCCCACTCACCACAAGTTGAAGATCTATCACAAGAAGTTTAGGGAACTTGTGATCTTCATCATGAAGGCTTCCTATCAATGGAAGTTCATTTAGAAGTAGTTATTCATATCCATTAGACATTTGTGTCATGGATCATTAGTGTAAACATCATTGCATCATAACAACACTTTCACCAAACTAGATTAGATGGTTTATGTGTTTGTGCCATAAAACACAAGGTTTATTATGTTGGGCCATAAAACATATTGGGAGTGGTTGTACCCTTGTAAAAGAACTCGACATCTAGCTTAGTGTCGGAAATATTGTATAGGCGACGTTAGGTTGGTTCTACCTCGAACTAGAACCCGGTATTTAGCTTTGTACCGGAAAAAGTGTAAGCGACGATTGTAAGGTTTTCTCCGCCGAGAAGGGAGCTTGTTGATTTAGTGAAGTAACTCTCGAGTTGGGTACTCGGGGAGTGGAGTAGGGCGGAAAGGAGATCCGTGACCGAACCACTATAAATCCTCGTGTTCGGTTTGCACTTTCCTTTCTTTATCTCTTTACTTTTACAGTTACACTATACTATTGTTTGTGATGTGGTTTGATGTTCATGATTGTGTGACAACTTGGTTTACCATGCTTTATATTAATCACAAACAATAATTGGTACTTTCATATTATAACAAGCTTAATAAGCAATTTGATACTAAAGATCTAAAGTTTTTAAACGGTAACGTATTCACCCCCCCTCTACGTTTCCACAATTGGTACCAGAGCCACGTAGCTCGTATTTTCAAAACAAATGGTTTTTAAAATAGAGTACGATCCATGTATCAAATTACCATTGAAGCGAAAAATAATATGAAAAATGATTTGCTTGTTATACTTAGAAATTTTGTTGTTAAATGTAACTTTGTATACAAGCTTGAAGGTTTTCTTGAAAAATAAAATAAAAGTTTGTTGAAAGAACTTGTAAGTATTATATTGTGTGCTCATAGAAAATTTACGAAGAAATATGATTTTAAAGGAGTGTTTGGGATAACTATAAATCTAGTTGAAAAATCACCTCCGTAAATGTTTAAGATAAGTAGATATGTTGTTAAATATGTGTATTATATGTTTACTATGAAATCTAGTAAGTCGCACACGTTTTCTCTATGTCAAATACTAGTTTTGGTGAATCTGTCTCAGAGGACCACGGCACCAAATCTTATAAAGGGCGGATCCCTTTATTTGGTTCCGTGGAATCCGTCTGTACAGTATGCAGTTTTTTTTTGGGCAACTTCAAAAAAAATCATAACTAATTAACCGTAAGTCCGTACGAGTCGAGCCACCTATCATTTTAAAGGGAATTGAGTCTACTTTCACTTAAAAATACTTTCATGGCCTGAGTCTAATTTTAAATAAGTAAAATAGACCAAATACTACAGTATGTCTAAAATATTAAGTTTCGCTTTAACATAAAAACTCAAATTTTTGAATCAAACAATTTAAGTTGGTATTCTTAGAACTTTGATACAACTTCTTTTGAAACTAATTAATTTGGTAATATGTTTAAAGGAAACTAATCAAGCTTGGTATACATCGTCATATTTAAACGCAAAATGACGAAAAATGTCTTTCTTGTTATGCTATGCTAAATGACCACTTGCTTATGTTGTTTGCATATATGTTGCTTGCTTATTTTCAAATTTTTGTTTACACTTATTTGTTTGCATAATATAAGTGTCAATCTTGCCATGTTATTTATTCGCTTGTTTGACGATTTCTTGTTTATGCACAATAGGATATTTGCTAGATTTTGTACACTAAGTTGGAAAATTGTTTTACCATCGCTTGTAGAATTAGATCACTTCCTTTGCATAGGTTATACTAACATCTCGCATAACTTATGAAATGTCATAACTCACTTAGCAATGAGTACTAAGTAAATTAGTCAAGTACTTTGAAAAATGAAGGTTTTAAGAGAGTGTTTGGTACAAGGACAAAAACAATGTTGTATGATGTAATTTGTTTGTTTCTACTTTGTAGGATGATAATATGACTTAAAACAATGTTGTATGCTAACCGGTTTATGCAGGTGGATAGCACAAGTGTGTTATCAAATTTTACCCATTTTCACTTTTATGTGAAAATCGTTAGTCCTTGGTCAAAGTCTATGCTCCACTATGTTTGTATATGTGTTATCGACTTTTCCTAACTAGAAGTAATTAATGTCACATGTTTTAAGCAAAATTTTAGGTTTCGGAAAACTCCCCGACGCCTAAAAAATGGGTCTGTGAACTTTTCTGGTGTCCACGGATCAGACGGCACCAAAATGTTGGTACCATCTGTTATGCATTTTGGTACCGCCATACCTGTACAGGCGGACCAGGCGGCACCAATTTAAGGGTTCCGTCTGTGTAAAGAAATGGTGCCGTGGATCCTACAGGTAAGTTGTTGAATTTTACTAAATCCCGCAATCTAATTTACCAAATTTCGTTTCTAGGATTGTTGTTAATACTTATCTTTCATATCTCATTCAACGCATCCTCAATGGATTAACTTAGGATGTTTGACATGATCTTAGACACTTTCATCTCATTAAACTACCATCTTTGTATGGATTAACATCAAATCCATGAATCCTTAGTTCCATAAATCGACACATTCAAGACAGTCATTTTCACACCTTCACTGTTACTTTTCCTCAAGCTTAGCATTTCTTAAAGCAAAGTCAAAATGACTAAATCCTTAACCTCAAATAAGCCACTTAAGAAAACCACTAGGATTAGCATTCGATCTTGTTGCTTCATTAACTTGAGCTCTTCATCCTCAGAGTCATTACCTCTCAACATCTCATCACCCATTCAAGATGTGAACTTTCTAAACTTGAGTACTCCAACTCCATCACCAAAATCACCCACCATCATCCAAAACAGCTTCACTACCAAAGTCTCCAAAGCTTGTACCTATCAAACTTTGTGCAACACCACCAACATCTCCTCACCCGTTTGCGGATGACTTAGATGACTTACCGAGACTAATAAACCTGAACTCATTATTTGCAAAGATATCATACACAAGTCTAACATATGACTATAGATATTGTTTTGTATCTACATATATTGCCTCACCTGGTTAACATGAAAATAATGTGTCATCCTTCAAGACGATAAGTATTTACATCGAGTCATAACTCACACATATGTTAAATACATATTATCAAGTCTTGTTATCCTTGAGTTCAATCTAAGCTTTATAATCTCAACAAATTAGGATTGACAACTTAAGTATTTCATCCGAAATATTCAAGTATATGCGACTTACGATTGTAGTCATTAAAAGTCATATCCGAAAAATCAACACCCAAGTATTTTAACAACACATGTTGAAACACTTATCCAAAACAAACAACCCACGGTGCCACTTATCCCTCTTTGACACCTACTATCCCTCTTCCATCTTTTGGCACCATTAACCGTATTGCTCATGTACTTCCAAGAGTATACTTTAAATTAAAC
>BPTQ01000001.1:278261629-278297313 GCA_019973895.1 Chrysanthemum seticuspe | reverse complement strand
CTTTCCTTTATCTATGTTTATCATAGAAAGTTGTTTACTCTAATAGGGTACCCTATTTCAATAGTACGAATACTTTTGTTCATACTGTTCTACTTAACCTATACGATCAAGTATCTTGAACATCTACAAACAAAGTTCTAGTAAATCGGTTACTCCACATTGCTTTAGAGAACATTGTGTTGATAAATACAGCGTTCTTACTACGTATCCTATATGTTATAGGAAAATTGTTCTACTTTAGAATTGCGTACTTAGAATCAGTATTACAAGAAGTTTTGTAGTACAAAAGGATTTACTTCTATACTTCGGTTTCACAAACTTAGCCTATCAGGGTAGATTTAATCATACACTCCAAGCAACAATGACTCTTGAGGAGTATACATAAGAAACTCGAGTGAATTCCTCTTGTCATCATCTAGTGATTATAATCTTGAGACCAAGTTTATTTAGATGGGACTATCCGATTCAAACACTTTGGCTTCATATCTTCATTTAGGAAAACATGATGTTTTGAAGAACATTATGACTAAGATTCATGCGTTAAGATTTCATCTTGTTAAAAGGATATTGTATATCCTATGCATCATTCTTGCGACATAAATAGTTGTGTTACAAGAGATTTCGTTACACCTCATTGGCTAAATGATCTTGAAACAAACATCTACAAGTTCTATGAACTAGCATATCCAATTCATCTTGTCATACTTGTTTTCATAAGCATGATAACTTTATCCCATGGGATAATCTCATTTGTTGAAAGATACTATTTGTATCTATTTCCTTTCAAACGTACATCATAACCTAACCTTGCTCAAACCGAGTACACATCCAAGGTTAAAACTACACATCTTTAGAGCATACACAAGATCTATTGAAGTTGGTAACCTCACTTAGATTATTGTTAAATAAAATACCAAAGAGCTTTCTTGAGAACGTTCTTAGTTTAACATATTCTCTAGTCTTAGATGATCAATTCATATTTAAATTACACACTTCAACTCAACATAAAAGATGTCATTCATTAGATCATACAATTAGCTGTATAATTTGAACAACTTTAGATTCTAAACACAAGATTAAAACACATTGTTTATCAAACACACCATTGTTAAAATTCATGTGTATAACATGACGTCTTCATCACCTTAGTTATATTGCATATTAGTTAAGTCACATTAAGCCAAGTATTGGTAAACTATCATCTTTTATGCACTTTAATATGCAAAAGTTGGAGTTCCCATCTTTCTAACATGAGAATGACTACTGGAAAACCTATTGCACTAGAAACTCAATTTGACCTAACGGTTGAATTGCTTCCTGGAGAGAAGTTGGGTATGTGGAATCACCCGTAAAAATGGTCGTGTTTAGCCTTAATTGAGCACCGCTAGTAATAGTCTCATATTCATTCTCCAACTTGAAAATTTTGTATTCCTATACTTGCCTAAAGTAAGTGTTAAAACATTGATAGTTTGCCTCGCCTTAGGAATACTAATCAAACAAGTAGTATATATGACTTTTCTTTTAAAACTACTTGCATTGCACTTACATGTGTTGATTATATGTTCTTGTTTGATATGATAAGTTGATTTGACATTGTCTTAGTGTTTGATAACTAGTCAAATGTGTAAACCTTAGTAAAACCACTTGCATTGTACTTACATGTGTTGATTACATGTTCTTGTTTAATACGATAAGTTGATTTGACATTATCTTAGTGTTTGATAACTAGTCAAATGTGTAAACCTTAGTAAAACCACTTGCATTGTACTTACATGTGTTGATTACATGTTCTTGTTTAATACGATAAGTTGATTTGACATTATCTTAGTGTTTGATAACAAGTCAGATGTGTAAACCTTAGTACGGTTTTATCTTTATAAAGCTTGTATTCTTGTTTCATGCTACTAAACGTTTAAACCTAAACTTTATTTGCATGATACTTACTTTTGAATTAATTTTAGCATGATTAACATGTTACTTATGAACTCATAATATGCCATTTTGATACGTGATAAGTTTTGATATGATATATTTGTGTTTGAAAGCTATTAGTTGGCATTCATTACATCTATGTGTAGTACGATCCAAATGATACATGCTCCAAATTGTTATGTCTTAAACATGGCTTGCATGAATCTTTCATCTTGTTTCTTTTGCTTCTTGTTACACTATTTGTTTGCTACGTGTGCACATATAATCTGTCAAAGTGCTTTTGGTATGACTAACTTTTAGAAGCCTTTTTATCTTACAAATTAATCACATAGATTATTGTATATCCAAGTATGCTTAAGTGTCTAAGTCTAACGACAAAACAATCTCATAATGAAATGTCTTGAATAAAGTCATATTCTTGCATAATATGATTGTTTTGATGCTATCTTGTGTGGTGATTTCTTGTCTACTAAGTGCAATGTGTTGTTTTTGCTTATATAATATGTTATCACTTGATTTCTATCATGTTAACATCTTTTGTCACTAACAAATTTGTTTTGTAGGTTGATAACAAATTATTTGTTATCTCACTTGGTTCTAACTTTTATATGCTCATTTTGCATAATCCCGTTTATTGCTACGTAGATTAGTAATATGCTCTATGGGACCCCTACACTTGCATATAGTCTAAAAGCATATAGAATTAAGTTCTAGAGGGTTGGCTTTGCATTTTTGTCTTTCAACCGACCTCTTTCCAAATCTCATTTTTGCTTCCGCTTTCCAAAAATCACCTCCATCATTATTTAGTTATAACAATACTCTAATCCTCTTCACTTCCTATTAGGAAACCACATGCCTCATCATACGATCATCTCGTATTAATCGAGAAGAGGTACGTGACTTTAAGGATGAAGTTCATTGTATGCTAACCATCATCCAAAAAATATCATTAAGCTCATCTCTTTCGTTAGCCCGAATAACCTCCTAAACACTTTGTTGTCATTCCTTATTTGATACATTACATATTATGTTGGATGTCCACCAATTAAGGGGGAGAGAAATTCATTCACATAATTGTCTTTTGTCAAATTTTATGTCTCTTAGACTCTACAATACCAACACATAGGTAAACACCACTTAGCTAAAACCGGTTCATGAAACCACAACTAGTTCAACCTTTTTCACACCAATACCTCATCAAGTGAAAAACGCATCATGTGTTTTTACAAAACGTCTTCATCTCCACATATAGGATTTTCCTTAAACTAGCACCTTACAACTTCACTAACTAGAACACCATCATAGGATCTTATCCTTTTCTCGCTTATCATGCATGTCCTTGTCAGTGCAAACGATATATTAATCAAAACAGCCATCTCCAACACGTTGGTCCATCCAACTCTCACTCATATGATGTCATTCTCATCCTCATATAGGTACTCATTATTAGTATTTTCCATATTGTCTTCACTTCTTTTCAAAGTGATAATCATCCATGTCGGTCAAAACCATGCTAATACTACCTTTCCCATTGTCACCTAGAATAGGTCATTTTTATAATTCGTTTCAATCAATGAACGAATTTATCTTCATCACTTTTATATCTTTTGGTATCTTCATTATAATATTCTTAGATAGAACGCATTATTGATTACTCTTGGGTTGAAGCATATGAGAACTTGCTCAAAACAATAGATTGTTAGCATCAATAAATCATTCAAATTATAACCCTTGTGCATCATTGAAATGCAATGTCCATTCACATTTTTTTTCCTCTTAGCTTTGGTCACTTGACATGACGAAAGGATTGCATGAGTCCATATTTTTATATTTGCTATACATACGAGTTTCTAACTCCTTAATAGCTTCCTACCTAATCACCACCACCTTCCATCACCACTTTCACTAATCATCACCACCATGGATTAGCGAAAACTTGCTTTTGTAAATGTCAAGTCATCTACCATCACCACATGAATCCTACTAGTAAACCGACACCAACACTAGCACCACTAGTGGCACACCCGGTGGAAGACTTCATATCTTCTTTCTAGGAATTATTTTGTAGGCTTTTATCATGTTATATTCTCACTTTTCTTATGATTGTAATTAGGAGACTATACTTCATGAGATCTTTGATTATATCATTTATCACATATATACATCTTATTTTTCTTTGTGAAAAAGATGAAATATATTGCACTAATGTTTTTCATTGTAGGTTCATCATCATATACACTCGATTGTATATAATTTACTCATCTAAGGATGAAGTTTACATCAATTATTTTTCTTATTTAGGTGCTTCTTGACACCCTAGAACAAGGAGGAATATCCTTTAAGCACTCATATTGCATCGTCTATACACTTGGTTGTATATGACATATTTGTCTAAAGACAAAGCTTCTATTATACTAATACTTATTTTGAAGGTTCATCTTGATGCCCTAGAGCAAGGGGAGCTTCCGTCAAGAATTTACTGAATGCATCTTATACACACTTTGTTGTATATCACTTACTCGTCCAATTACGAATATAGTTTTGCACTAATATTTGTTTTGTAGGTTTTTAATCATACCCTGACGCCTCAAACAAGGGGGAGCAACCGTCAAGGGGGAGCATGCACGCATTTAGCATCATTCTCACTTTTCAACAAGCATTTGTGCTTCGATAAAAAGTGGAGAAAATAGGCTAACATTGCTATGCATTTTTCTTTTTCATATATTTCTCATAATTTTTGTAGCATAAAACTAACCTTGATGTAGGTTAAGCCTCTTTATTTGATCCATGGATCCGCTACCAAACAAGGGACGGATTGGAGTAGACGATTTAACTTCACTAGGGATGATGCAAGCTCGCCTTTTTGGGGAGAAATTAAGTTAAACTCCAAGGACACGCCCTTTTTGTTTCGACAAAAGGGGGAGAAGAGTGTAAACGGAGAAGGTAATATAAAGGTAGTAAGGATACAAGTAACTTTTTACATTTTACTTTCTATTACGTTTACATATCTTTGTCATCATCAAAAAGGGGGAGATTGTTAGTGCAAATATTACGATATTTAATCTATACAGTCTCGTTTGTTTTGATTGATGACAAACATGTAACTTGTAATACATAACATAAAATGTACAAGTTACTTGTAATCACACTTTGTCTCAACATACATTCAACACCTCTCGATGTCTCAAGTCCTCGTATGTTACAACACAGGTTCGTACATGTTAGTTATGTGGCATTATGATCAAACCCATTAACAAATCATTTAGAATGTTTAAAATACATTTAGAGTCACTAAGTAGTTTAATAGGTTAACCATTCTATTTCGAACCTCATTTTACATGTTGCATTCACAAGTATTTCAAAAGTTAACTAGACATTTTATTAACTAGTTACATAATACATTTTACAAGTTTACCTTGATAAACCTTTAATCTAAAAATGGAAATACATGTTACATCATGTCATGCATCATCTTTGAAATCCTTGGAAGATCTCTTGAATATATTGGTTAGATTGACACTCAATATATCAAATGTGATCTTAGTAAGATTTGGTAATATCTTGCAAAGATTTGAAGAAAGATTTTTTAGATTTTATGTCAGGTACCCACGGTACCAAATTGTATAAAGGACGGAACCCTTTTAAGGGGTCCGTGGTCCGTGGACGCTCCTGTCCACTTTTGGCTATAAATAGAAGCCCATTGTTTTCCCATTTCTTCACCACTTCAAAGCACATCTTCTCCACCTTCTTGCATACATTTAGATCAATCATTAACAATGTAGTAACACACATTAAACACCCTAATGATCATGATCATAATGCTTCTAACATTCATCTTTGTTGTAAGCATACTCTTTGATCAACCAAGGAAATCTTGGAGATCTAGCCATCCCCACTCACCACAAGTTGAAGATCTATCACAAGAAGTTTAGGGAACTTGTGATCTTCATCATGAAGGCTTCCTATCAATGGAAGTTCATTTAGAAGTAGTTATTCATATCCATTAGACATTTGTGTCATGGATCATTAGTGTAAACATCATTGCATCATAACAACACTTTCACCAAACTAGATTAGATGGTTTATGTGTTTGTGCCATAAAACACAAGGTTTATTATGTTGGGCCATAAAACATATTGGGAGTGGTTGTACCCTTGTAAAAGAACTCGACATCTAGCTTAGTGTCGGAAATATTGTATAGGCGACGTTAGGTTGGTTCTACCTCGAACTAGAACCCGGTATTTAGCTTTGTACCGGAAAAAGTGTAAGCGACGATTGTAAGGTTTTCTCCGCCGAGAAGGGAGCTTGTTGATTTAGTGAAGTAACTCTCGAGTTGGGTACTCGGGGAGTGGAGTAGGGCGGAAAGGAGATCCGTGACCGAACCACTATAAATCCTCGTGTTCGGTTTGCACTTTCCTTTCTTTATCTCTTTACTTTTACAGTTACACTATACTATTGTTTGTGATGTGGTTTGATGTTCATGATTGTGTGACAACTTGGTTTACCATGCTTTATATTAATCACAAACAATAATTGGTACTTTCATATTATAACAAGCTTAATAAGCAATTTGATACTAAAGATCTAAAGTTTTTAAACGGTAACGTATTCACCCCCCCTCTACGTTTCCACAGATTATTATGATGATAACCCGTATAATGATGATGACTGCGAAGATTTGACTGAAGAGCAATTAGCTTTTTGTGACGCTTATGATATAAAGGCTCATTGTCATACTAGACGTTAGTAGTTTTATAAAGTAGTTTTTCATAAGTTTGTTTTGTCATTTTTATGATAGGTTCGGTTTGAAGCACAAATAATGTGTTTGTTTTCCCGACTATGTAATAGGCTGAAATTTAGAATTCATTCACATCTTATGTTCTTAAATATTTTTTGGAGTAATAAAATTTACCGGATGTAAAATACACCTTTTACCCAAAAAAATGTAACAAACAAGATCATATTAAATGTTTTAAATGTTTTATTGTTTACTGATAATTGCTTAATTATCATAATATTATATCTTCTTACAATATTAACATCCATGATGGCTTTTCAACTTTTGGTGTTCATCTTCACAGATATTGACATTTTCAAGTAACTTTTGGTCGTGAATGAATAGTCCTCTTGTCTAAACGGACCTTTCATGATAGATTTTTTCAAGAGACATTTCCAAAGTAAGAAACCCTTTTACAGCATCTAAACTATTCTAAACTCTTAAAATAATTAGACTAAATTAATACTTAAGTTACAATTAAATGTATGCAAAACACGAAGAAAATAAACCACAACACTTATAGCATAAGTTTGGCTATCTGCTTTTAGTTTTATGTAAACTTTAATCTTTTTTTTGAACGGCAAAATTTTATTAAACTAGCAAGATGCTAGAAAATTACAAAGAAATCAAAGGAGGGTTTTTAAGCCAATCTACCCAAGAAAACCTCCTACGACATCGACTATTACACCAATTGAAAGAACAAAGAACAATATCATCAAAAACAACCGAGCGTTTGGGAGGATTTTCCTCAAAAATTGTACGATTCCGAAATCTCCAAATAGACCACCAAGCTACAGCAAAGACCCCCTCCAATAAAGACTTAACCATGACCGGCAAACGAATAGATTGGAACCAGGAAAGCCACTCCTGAAACGAAGACCAGTCTTGAATATCCAAATCCCACCACCTACATATACGACGAAGAATGAGCCTAGCAAGATCACAGCAAAAGAGGGTGTGGTGCACATCTTCCTCGCAAGAAGAACAGATCGGACAAATGGAGGACTCGACATGAACGCCTCTACGAACCAAATTAACTCTAGTCGGTAAACAGTCAAGACGAGCTCGCCATACGAAAACATTCACCTTGATGGGGATAAAGCTCAACCATCTGGTGGGAACTGAGATGGAGGGAAGAAATAAGTCATCAATAAACTTCCGAACCTCCTTAACTCGGAATACACCGTCGTCGGACAAGTCACAAAACCATATTTCACAAGAATTCGATAAGGAAACCGAACCAAGAAAAGAAATCAACCCCTGTAATTGATATGTTTCGATGCCTCCTCGAACACTCCTACGAAAGGAACTGTCCACCTCAGAATTCAATTTAGCCGCAACCGTTATATTCTTGTCAAGCTCCAAAGCAAAGAGACGAGGAAATATAGAATGCAAAGGCGCGTCTCCTATCCGGCAATCAAACCAGAATAGAGAATTAATACCATTCCTGACTCTTTTTTTACAATGAGACAAGAAATCAAAACCCTTTGTTTTAAGACTCTGAACTTCCCGCATAATGGAACTCCAGTTGGAAGAAAGATTCAACGAATGAGAACTGATTGAGGAACCATATAAAGCACGAATAATGCGGCACCAAAGAGATCCATCTTGAGATAAGAACCGCCAAACCCATTTAAGTAGAAGAGCACGGTTAAGAGCAAAATAACTTGAGACCCCTAGACCGCCGTGAAGCTTGGATGCTAGAGCTTTATCCCAAGCGACCTAAGTAATCTTCTTTTCCCCTTGATCCATTCCATTGAAGAATCGAAATCGAATAGACTCCATATTCTTCAAAATACCACGAGGGACCTTAAAGATCGACAAGTTATATAACGGGGATGAACCAAGAATAGATTTAAGGAGTGTTAAACGCCCACCTATCGAAAGAGTTTTTACTTTCCACTTAGAGAGACGAGCTCTAAGTTTAAAAATAATATCGTCCCAAGCATTGAGCCGAGAAGGACACTGACCAACCATTACGCCTAAATAACGGAACTGGTTATTCATTACGGAGCAGCCAATAGAAGAAGCCGCCTGATCAACTGATAAGGTTTTAAAAGGTACCATTTTGAGGGGTCGTTTAAGTCCTTATTTGATCACTTTTGTATCCGTTATTGCTTAATATCGTTCCTTTTCACTTTTTAGGTCTCATGAAGGCAAAATGCTGGAATGGCACTTATTTGGACGAAAAGGCGCGAATATATGAAGAAAATGGCCAAAGTCGGAATCGAGGCACTCACAGTTGCTGAAGTTAGAAGGCGACGGCGTCAGGTGCTATATTGTGACGCCGTCCCAGAATTATTGTGACGGGCCAGAACCCAAAACTCGTATTTACAAGTGACGACGTCTAGTTGTGAAAGAGTAGGCCGTCGCTACTCAGACGGCCTAGATGCAATCCAGACGACGTCATAAGCTGAAGAGGACGGCGTCACGGACATAAGGTGACGCCGTCGCAAGGTTAACGTGGCCAAGACGAAACCTTAATGGCGGCGACACGACGGCGTCACTAAACATAAGGTGACGCCGTCACAATTGTAATCTTATATATAGAATCCGAAATTTTCAGTCTTTGTGTGGAGAGTCTTTGGAGTAAAAACCTAAAACCGAACCTAAGGTGTCTTGTACAGTATTTTAGGGTTTTAAACCCTATCTTACATCAAGATAAGTCTTTACTTCATTAATTCAATTATGTCTTTGATTATTTGTGTGTATGCTTGCATGTTCTCCATGTCCGGCTAATTTATTTGTGTGTTTGCTTAGGAAGTATGAAACTTAATTATTGAATATTGATTGGTTGTTTCTTATCTTAGTTGATTAATGATCTAGTAATGCGATAGGTCATTCATTGTGTACTTAATGCTTGATTCATCTTTGTGAACCTTAGAATATAATTACCTGAGTAATTGTAGGCTAAACCATCCAAAGAGCGCCTTAGAGTAGGAGTTTATAATCCCTAGTGGGTTTGTAGACAAGACCCTTTGGTAAGTTCAAAGAGTTAGGGAGAAACACATACCCTACAACTTAGACTCACAACGCAACTAGGAATAAGACGGGACACTCAACCATCAATAGGAGATAATTAAGGAGTAATACAAACTAAGTAAACACATCTTTAAACTATCATACGAGCACACATTAATTAGACATAGACTCCCACAACCTTAGTTTAGATAATTAGATAATAGTAGAGTAATCGGTAGAAATACCAACCCCCCAAATCCAATACCCGAGATTCGTACCTTTCCATTTTCATAAAACATAAAAAGATAAAAAAAATAATCTTCCTCAACCTTAACCCTTAGCGTAGTAACTCCTCACTAGCATTCCTATTCCCCTAGAGAACGATATCAATACCCCGTGGCTTACCCTAATTACTACACTACAACGATTAGGTTCACTGCCTAGGGTGTTATAAAACTTGCTCGAAGAAAAGGAAGTTTCCTTGACCCCGAACGACGCGTGTAGCGTTATCAAGTTTTTGGCGCCGCTGCCGGGGAATAGAATAGCTAGTTAGTAGTCCACCTCGTTTAGGTTTCTTTGCTTGATTCCTATCAAGTAAACTTTTTTCTCATTTTTTAGCTTTCTCTTAGTCTATCCCCCTTCTTCGTGACTTTTGTTCGTAACTGGTTGGTGCAAAACCGTCAAGTTTTCTCACGCAAGCTAGCCACTTGTGAATGGCTAACTGTAAGGAACTTAAAACAGCTCACACACCAAATGCAATTTAGATCAGGAGAATACAGTGGATTCCCGGGTCGTTAAGTCCCACGGAGGATGACTGGTGTTTAACACAATCAGATGTCGAATAATCACTAAGGATAGTGATCAGTAAGGATTTTGAGTTATTTAATAAATTACAAGGGCTTAAATGCAAATTAAAGGAAATTAAAAAGATTAACTGTATTAAATAAACGCTATCACTAATTTTAAACTGATGTTTTTGATTTTATGTTTTTATAAAACTTAATTTAAAAACTACGTAACGTACAAATAAAAACGTGAAACTTACACAATATTAATCCTAAAAATATGAAAATGATATTTTTACAAACCTAATGATATAAGAAAATTTTAAGAAAAAGAAAATTATTTTTATAACTATTTATCTAATTATTATTAATTAAAAACTATTTTTAACTATTTAATAATAACCTAAATTACAAGAAAATAGGAAATAAAGCTAGAAAAATAAAATTATGACTTGGAAAAATCTAAAATAACAAAAGAGAATTTTCAAAACTATTTTTATATTTTTCTGGTTATTTTTCTATTTTTTATGAATTTTAAACTATTTAAAACTACTTAAATTACTAAAAATTACAAAATAAACTATGAAAAATCTGGAAAATTACTTTTTTTACTTTTTATATTTATCTTAACCTAAGAAAAATGAAAAATTATTTTTTTGAACTTTTTCTGAATTATTTGTATTAAATCCTAATTAAAAATGCTTAAAAACTAATTTAAATTAAGAAAAATAGCAAACTGACTTGGAAAAATCTGAAAATTTCAAGAAAACTCTAAAATAATATAAGGAATCTAAGAAAAATGGAAAAACATGTGCTTGTTTGGTGGAAATTGAAACTGCAACACTAGTGCTTATGAAATAAGCACTTGAATAAGCTAAAGGGTACCAAAAGGGCACCAAACCAACACAGAAGCTATATTATGTTAAAATGACCCAAATGCAACTTATTTCAACTACCCTTAACCTCTTTTAAGCTGATTACCAAGATTTGGTTGTTTTGATTACAAGTGTTAAAACAGTTTATGGGGTCTACTTTGTGGCTAATGCAGATGCTTATTAATAAGCTTTAACAGAAAACCAATGGTTGGAATCTCAAGTAGACCTGGCTAGCTACCTTCAAACCAAAAATGAGATCAAGGCAAGCTCTATTGAGCTTGGGACAAGGACTGCAAGAACTGGATAAAACTCAGTATTCACTGAATTTGGTGAACAGGGCAACTGAGCCCTGTTTGACAAGCTTATTTAGAGCTTGTAAAAATTACTAAAAAATCTACTAAAATAACAATAAGAAAATAGACCTGCTAAACTTTAAAAACCCAGAGTTTCATTTGATTTGGTCCAAGAATGAACCCAAGAAAAATCCTTCTAGTTGGGCCAAAACAGACTTTTTCATGTATATTTGACTTTTGACAGATTTAGAAACTTGACTTTTATGAACTTTGAAACTGATTTATAGGTTGAATGTGATGTTATATGATAAAATGGAACTACAGCAAGCTTTGTTTATGAGTTTTAAACACAAAACAAGAGTTTGGCTTTGCAAAATTCCAACAGTTGAGTATTTAAGATAGGTTAAATGTAATTTTGACTTTTGTTGTATGTAGGTGCAGTTTTTAAAACAGATATGAACCAATATGAACTAAACAAACCTAAAACAACAAGATTTAATCACTGAATAAGCTTTGAAAACACATAAAGCAACAAATCCAAACACACCTTTTTGAAACTGATTTGATGCTAAACTGAGTAAACCACTGAACTAGCACAATCCAATGCTTGATATAACTTAAGTTACACTAATCACCACTATTAAAACAATTTGAAGCTATTGATGACCACAGGTTTAAACACAAACACAAACTGCAACTTTTAAGAAAAACTGAAAATGAGAGTATCAACTTACAAGGGTCCCAGCTGTGGTTGCAGCTTAAACCAGACCATACACTACCCTATACTAAGCTAATTCCAAACCAATTCCATCTGTGCAACACCCATTATCCAATTTCGACATGCTTGAACCAAAATTCCTTCCCTATTGACTTTTATTGACCATCAAACCATTATGCTTGAAACTGCATTCCAAGCTTATCAAAAGCTATAATAAGCTTGAATAAGCTTGTTTGACTATTAAATAAGCTTATTGAAGCTTGGTAACAAGAGTTTGAATTGGAAATTTTCAACAGTAAGCTCAAAACATGAAATGTGAATAAAGACTTGAAATGAGACTTGATAATAGTTTTCATACACTTAAACAACTTAATTTTATATATTGAAACAAATGATTACAACTTATAACTTAATTTAAAACATGAAAATAAAATACGACATACAAAAATTTAAAAAACTAAAAAACTTGCTTCTTCTCTCTATTTCCTCCTTCTTTTATGCTCCAAATCACTTCCACGTGTCCTTCTGAGAGTATCCCACCTCTCTATTTGACCAATGGGTGAGTTTGGTGGATTTTGGCTACTTGATCAAAATGGCGGGAAAAGACAGTTTGACTTGTAGAGCTCTGAAACTAGCACTAGGGGGGGTGGCATTTATTGTGGGGGGTTTGTGATGATGAGGGGGTGGTGGAAAGAAGAAAAGGTGATGGGAGGTGCCTGTTGCAGGCAACTGGGGAAGACAGGTGTACAGGATAGGTGGAGGGAAAGGGGAAGAAGTTTGACTTGGGTTTGACCTGGGGGTCCAAAAAGAGAAAAGACAGGGGGTCAAATGGGTATAATGGCAGGGGTCAATTTGGATTTGACAAGGCTTAGGCTTATTATGACAAGGACTAATATTGCAAATCTGAAATCATGAAGGACCAATTATGCCATTATTCCAAATTTGTCATAAGGACCAAAATTGACAATTTTTAATAGTACAAGGACTAGATTTGACAATTTCAATTTTCCAGGGACCAAACTTGACATTTTATGAAAGTTCAGGGACCTTTTCTGCCATTTGACAAAAGATTTATTCAAGGACCATTTTTGACAAATTAGAATATTTCAGGGACCTTGAATAACATTTTTCTTTATTTTGTTTTACCAGGGACTGTTTTTGACAACTTTTGAAACTTGGGGGACTAAAACTGCCAATTATGCAAATTTGATACGTTTTTCACCAGATTTTGATATTTTTGCATTTAAAACACATAAAACACTTATTTGTGATATTTTTATCATTTTGATACATTTCTGAGTGTTTTCAGATGTTTTTGCAGTATAATTTGTACAAAAATGATGAGTATTTAGACACTCATCAATCCCCCACACTAAGATATTGCTAGTCCCTAGCAATGTTTTGAGAAAAATTAATGGATTTCATCTCTTTACCGAAAGCCATTACTTCTGGAGTAGCCAAATGTTTCAGTTCAAGTAAGAACCTTGGTACACCGATAACCAAATGATTTTGAGCAAATCACCAGCTTCCAACGGATTTGATTTGTCTTTACCAGAAGCCGTTTGCTTCTGGACTAGCCAACTCTTAGATAAAATATCTTTGGTGAGTTGATTACCAATTATGGTTTTTCCACTGCCTTTACCACAAGCCATAAACTTGCGGGCTAGCCAACTCTTCACTTTTAAAGATATGGTGAGCTGAATACCATACAATTTTGGGCAAATTGCAAGCCGTCAACGGATTTGTGATATCTTTACCAAGAGCCGTTTTCTCCTGGATTAGCCAATCCTTTTGTTTATTAGACATGGCGGACTGATAACCGTAAGATGAGTAAGTGAAAAACACTTACTCCAAAAAAAAAATTTTGGCCAAAAATGGGGGAATTAGGCGGTATAATTACATGATAAAATTCGTGAGAATTCCCCCCCACACTTAGAAATGAAGATTTCCCTCAATATTCAAAGTACCGGCTGTTATGCCGAAACATAGAACGTAAAAGGGAAATACTAAGGCCATTATTTAGCAAGTTTTTTTTTTTTTTTTTTTTCATACTCTTATATATACACAACATGTGGGGCAACTCCCCCACACTAGGGTGGTAGAAAGTAGAAAGAAGAAGCTAAACTGTCAAGTTTTGTCACACAAGCTAGCCACTTGTGAATGGCTAACCGTAACAAACTTCAGACAGTTCAGAAATATGGGTGACAACCCATATGGCATGCTACTGTTTTTGATTCCCGAGTCGCTAGCTTGACTCGATCCCCGCATTCATTGGTTCATGGGGAAAGTTTGTAGATCTGGGACAATCACAGGAGGAATGTCCTCTCCAAAATAGTGCTTCAATCGATGACCATTCACTTTAAAGTTTGGACCATCGGATTGAGATAACTCAATGGTTCCATATGGAAATATTTTAGTGATGGTGAATGGTCCAGACCAGCGGGATTTTAGTTTTCCCGAGAAAATCTTCAATCTAGAATTGAAAAGAAGGACTCGATCACCAACGTTGAAAACGCGGTTCTTGATTTTAGAGTCATGAATCTTCTTTGTCTTTTCTTTGTAGATCAAAGAGTTCTCGTATGCTTGATCACGGAGTTCATTTAATTCATTCATTTGAACTTTCCTGTGATCACCAGCTGTCTGAATATCGAAGTTGGCATGCTTCAAGGCCCAGTATGCCTTGTGCTCAAGCTCAACCGGCAGATGACACGCCTTTCCGTACACAAGCTTGTATGGAGTACACCCGATGGGTGTTTTATAAGCTGTACGAAAGGCCCAGAGTGCGTCATCTAGCTTATCCGACCAAGAGGCACGGTTTTCACCAACCGTCCTCTCCAGAATTCTTTTAATCCCCCGGTTGGAAACTTCCACTTGCCCACTTGTTTGGGGGTGGTACGCAGTAGAGAGACGGTGAGTTACACCATACTTCTGCATGACTCTTTCAAACTGGTCATTGCAGAAATGCGTACCACGATCACTGATTATGGCTTGTGGGGTTCCAAACCTAGCAAAAAGAGATTTCAAGAATTTCACAACAACTCGGGCATCGTTGGTAGGTAAAGCCTTAGCTTCAACCCATTTTGACAAGTAGTCAACGGCCACGAGTATGTACTTATTACCGCGAGAAGAAGGAAATGGCCCCATAAAGTCAATGCCCCGGATGTCAAAAATCTCACACACTTGAATGGCGTTTTGTGGCATTTCATTTCTTTGTGAGATATTCCCGTGACGTTGACAAGCGTCACAGGCTTTGACAAATTCGTGGGCATCCTTGTAAATTGTGGGCCAATAAAACCCGGAATCAAACACCTTCTTGGCGGTGTAGTTGGGGCTATGATGTCCCCCAGTAGGTCCAGAATGGCAAGCTTTGAGAATGTCAATAGCTTCCTGACCATACACACATCGCCTGATGACTTGATCCGCGCAAATTTTAAACAAGTAGGGGTCGTCCCAGAAGTAATGTTTAACATCTTTGAAGAATTTGTTCTTCTGTTGGGACGACATCCCTTTCACTATGAAGTTACCCGCATGGTAATTTGCAAAGTCAGCAAACCATGGGGTAGTAGAATCTCCACGAAAAGAAACCGTATTGAGTGTTTCGAGAGGAAATGTTTCATTTATTTCCTTTTTCTCGAAAACATCTTGGTGAGGGTTTTCTAATCGGGACAGATGATCAGCAGCCAGGTTCTCAGCTCCTTTTTTTATCACGTATAATGATATCAAATTCTTGCAGGAGGAGAACCCAACGGAGAATCTCGGCTTTGCATCTTGTTTTGCAAAGAGATATTTGAGAGCCGAGTGATCCGTATACACCACGCATTTGGTCAATATAAGGTATGGCCGAAATTTCTCAAACGCATACACCACAGCTAATAATTCTTTTTCTGTAGTGGTGTAATGGGTTTGAGCTTCAGTCATAGTCTTACTCGCGTAGTGGATAGGCTGAAAATGTTTGGTTTTTCGTTGCCCCAAGACTGCACCGATAGCAAAATCACTTGCATCGCACATGAGCTCAAAGGGTAAATCCCAGTCGGGGGCAACTAGAATGGGTGCTTCCGTAAGCTTTTTCTTTAGTGTTTCAAAAGCTTCGACGCACTCAGGAGAGAAGATAAAAGGAGCTTCTTTTTCAAGAAGATGGGTCATAGGCCGAGCGATTTTAGAAAAATCCTGTATGAATCTACGATAAAACCCGGCATGACCAAGGAAACTCCTAATACCTTTGACGGTAGTAGGATGAGGCAGTTTAGCAATAACATCAACTTTTGCTCTATCTACCTCAATCCCCTTTTTTGAAATCTTATGGCCAAGGACTATGCCTTCTTTGACCATAAAGTGGCTCTTTTCCCAATTTAGACAGAGATTGGTGTCTTCACACCTTTTAAGCATTTTGTCTAAATGGGAGAGACATGTCTGAAATGAATCCCCAATGACTGAGAAGTCATCCATAAACACCTCCATTGTTTCCCCGATCATGTCGTGGAATATGGCCATCATACATCGTTGGAACGTGCCAGGAGCGTTACATAAGCCAAAAGGCATACGTTTGTAGGCAAAAGTTCCGTATGGGCAGGTGAATGTGGTCTTCTCTTGATCCTGTGGATCAATGGGGATTTGAAAGTAACCCGAGAAACCATCAAGGAAACAATAGTATTCATTTCCTGCTAATCTCTCAAGCATCTGGTCCATGAAGGGTAGAGGAAAATGGTCTTTACGGGTGGCGTCATTCAACTTACGATAGTCAATACACACACGCCATCCCGTAACCAATCGAGTTGGAATTAACTCGTTTTCTTCATTCGTGACAACAGTTATGCCACCCTTTTTTGGAACACAGTGAATTGGGCTAACCCAAGGACTATCTGAGATTGGGTAAATCAATCCTGCATCAAGAAGTTTGATAACCTCCTGTTTGATAACATCATGGATTTTTGGATTCACCCTTCTCTGATGTTGAACTGCTGGCTTGAAGTCATCCTCTATCAAGATTTTGTGAGTACAAAATTCAGGGTTAATACCCTTAATATCGGAGAGTTTCCAAGCAATTGCTTGCTTGTGTGACTTCAAGACCTTTATGAGAGCAGTCTTTTCATCTTTACTCAAATCTCGAGCAATAATGACAGGCAATTTATCATCACCTTCAAGAAATGCATACTCAAGATGAGGTGGTAAGTCCTTAAGTTCGACTTCAGGAAATTCTTCAGTTTTCTCAACTGACTTGACTTCCTTGTTATGAAGTTTGACGGGAGGGAGTGGAGGAGAAGTGTCCTGATTTAACAACTTCTCAAGAATAAGAATATCTCCCTCCGGATTCATCTCATGGTGATTAATCTCTTCTGGAATTGCATC
The DNA here is from genome assembly GCA_019973895.1 of Chrysanthemum seticuspe. NCBI lineage: Eukaryota > Viridiplantae > Streptophyta > Magnoliopsida > Asterales > Asteraceae > Chrysanthemum > Chrysanthemum seticuspe. The sequence continues at coordinate 278,279,626 of BPTQ01000001.1, read as the reverse complement.
ACTCGTGTGAGGGGTTGATGAGTGATCATCTTTAAGCAACTTCTCAATGAGAAGTATGTCCCCCTCGATGTCAATTGGAGCGTGATCAATTTCCCATGGAACAGAATCACTAGCCAAGTATGCTTCAATCTCTTCCAAGATGAAGTCGCTTCCCTCAAACGGAGTGAGAGAAGGAGTAGAATTGGCTATGATAGGTTGAGAAGATGTGGTGGGATTCCCACTCACAGAATTATGAGAATAACCAAGAACTTCTTGAGAGTACTCTTCAGAAGCAACATCAATGATATCTATTCGGTTAACCGACTCAGATTCATAGTTTGCGAAGTACCTCGAAGTTTGATCAAGGTTAAAGGTGACAGCTTCATTACCAACACGTAATGTGATTTCTTGCTCAAATACATCACTGAGAGCACGGCCCGTTCTCAGGAATCCTCTTCCAACAATGAGAGGAACCCGTGGATCAGCATCGAAATCAACAACTACAAAGTCTGCTGGAAAATGGAACTTTCCTACTTTCACAAATATGTCCTCGGCAATTCCAAGAGGACGGGATATTGTACGATCTGCAAGCTCGAGAGTCATGCATGTAGGAGTAAGGTCCGGAAGAGAAAGTTTCTTCCATACTGAATGAGGCATCAGGTTTATGCTTGCACCAAGATCGGCTAAGGCAAAGCATTCAACCATTCCTGGAAATACACAAGGTAAGAGGAACTTTCCAGGATCTCCAAGCTTCTCGGGAAGCTTCTTCAAGATAACTGCAGAGCAGTTCTCGTTCAGAGGAGTTTTAGCCATTTCAAACAGCTTTTCCTTGTTGCTTAACATGTGTTTGAGAGTTGATGCAAACTTTGGCATCAACATGATAGCATCCGCGAAGCTTATGTCAAAATGAAGTTCTTGGAAAATTTGAAAGAATTTTTCCATTTGTTGACTGGCTTTCTTGCGGAGCTTTTGCTCATGTAAACGTGATGGGTAAGGAATAGAAGATTTGGATTTGGTATTTTCAATGGGAGCTACAGGAGGTTCAAAAACAACTCCTGGATTGGATTTGGGTTTCGGGACAACCTGAGGATGGACATTGCTGGTACCTCCGTTATTAATAGGAAGTTCCTTGTCCTTTGTCGCCTCAGGTTCACTTTCCACTACCTTCGGGGGAGAAGAAGAAGAGGTAGTAGGAATAGCGGGTCCATCATACGAAACACCACTTCTGGTTGTGATCGCCTTTGCATCGCCCCTCGGATTAGCGATCGTGTTGCTAGGTAAAGTACCTGAGCCCGAGGGTCGATCATTTAAAGACTTCTTTAATTCAGCGATCTGACTGACCAACAACCTGTTTGTCTCCTCTTGAGTCTTCATAAATTGCTTTAAAAGCTCATCAGATGTTGACACAGGAGGAGGTGGAGGGATAATTTGAGGCCGTATGTTCTGATTATAGCCAGAATTCCCTTGATTAGGATTCATATTCCCCTGAAATTGATTCCCTCGATTGTAAGTGTTTTGATTATGATTTCCTTGATGTTGGAAACCTTGATTGGGTCCGGAATAGAAATTACCTTGGTTTTGATAACCTTGGTTCATTCTAGGTTGGTTCTGATTCCGGTTAGGATTCTGGTTGAAACCAGGTGGTGCCTGATAAGTGTTAGCACGGTAGTTTAGTTCATTTTGAGGACGGTATTGATTACCTCCTTGATTTGAAGTACTGGCTATAGCATTAGCTTCAAACGGACTACCATCGGTGGCAGTACAGTTGTAGTATGCATGAGGACCACCACAAGTAACACAAACTTCAACTTTCTTCACTTCACCATATGATGGTGCTTGTGTGAAAGTGACTTTCTTTTGGTTAGCAAGAACCAAAGCCTGAACAATATCCGTGAGTTTGTCAATCTTAGCATCGGTGCTAGATGTACTCACGGGAGATGAAGTAGAAGGTCCAGCATTAGACTCAGTATGATATGTCTTTGTGCGGAAAGGACGGACCTGGGACTTGTTTTCAATGATTTGCAAGACTTCTTTTGTGGTCTTGCTCAAGAAATTACCTCCCGCGGAGGCATTCAAAGAGTCTTGATTAGTCTGGTTCAGACCATTGTAGAAAGTATCCATTTGCATTAACTCGGTAAAACCATGATGCGGACACTTACGAAGCAATTCTTTGTAACGATCCCATGCCTCCCCGAATGATTCATCAAATCTTTGAGAGAATTTCATTATCTCATTCTTAAGACTTGTAGTTCGGGATGGAGGATAGAATTCGTTCACAAACTTTGTGACTAGATCTTCCCATGTCTCAATGGAACGAGGGGGTTGTTTCTCAAGCCAATTTCGGGCTTGTCCCTCTAGAGAAAATGGGAACAGAAGAAGCTTGATAGCTTCATGTGGGACATTCTTGTATTTGATGGTAGATGCAATCTTGTTAAACCATCGAATGTGTGCATGAGGATCATCCCGCTCAAAACCATAGAATTGACTTTGGGTTACCAGATTAAGTAACCCGGTTTTGAGCTCAAAAGTATCAGCCACGATGGCTGGGACAACAATGGCATCTCCGTAACCCTCGATGGGTGCTTGGAGAAGCTCATTTATCGGCTTGTCTTCTGCCATTACGGCAGGTGGTGGTGGTGGTAAACGTTCCTCAGTCACGGCTGAAGGAGCAGAACGTCCTCTACGTCTACGAGGAATCTTTCCAAGTTCTGAAAGTGGACTTGTAGAACTGGAAGAACGAGTGCGCATGCACTAAGTATAAAAATCAGTTTTCAAAACAAATGCGAGGCAAAACGACAAGTGAACTTAACCAATAATCACAAATGAAATGGCTTCTTTGAAAAAGGTACACCAAATCACAAGGACACAAAGGCAAGTTTTAAATCTGATGTTCGGGAACTTATTATGGTCACACCCCCAGTTAGTAGGTGTACTGCCTTGATTTGCGGTGGTTGATTTTATGTATATATTAAGTACCACTGAAAAGACGTAGGTATAGATTTGTGCTGATGGTTTAAAAACTTTTGGACAATATTTTTGGTATCGTTTCGTTTTAACCAAATCGTATTTCTTTAAGAATCGTCTTAAAAGAAACACAAGCTAGAAAACGTTACGATTGTTTTATTGTTTTATATTTTGTTTGGTGTTTTTAACACTTTAGGAAAAGTGTTAATGAACTTTTTGATTTTGTTATAACTTTACAAAAAACTGTTTTTACAAAAGGTAGTATATGTGCAAGTATGGGTCTGAAAAATATTTAGAACACGCTTACAGCCACCCCGGCAGCGGCGCCAAAATTTGGTTGGTGCAAAACCGTCAAGTTTTCTCACGCAAGCTAGCCACTTGTGAATGGCTAACTGTAAGGAACTTAAAACAGCTCACACACCAAATGCAATTTAGATCAGGAGAATACAGTGGATTCCCGGGTCGTTAAGTCCCACGGAGGATGACTGGTGTTTAACACAATCAGATGTCGAATAATCACTAAGGATAGTGATCAGTAAGGATTTTGAGTTATTTAATAAATTACAAGGGGCTTAAATGCAAATTAAAGGAAATTAAAAAGATTAACTATATTAAATAAACGCTATCACTAATTTTAAACTGATGTTTTTGATTTTATGTTTTTATAAAACTTAATTTAAAAACTACGTAACGTGCAAATAAAAACGTGAAACTTACACAATATTAATCCTAAAAATATGAAAATGATATTTTTACAAACCTAATGATATAAGAAAATTTTAAGAAAAAGAAAATTATTTTTATAACTATTTATCTAATTATTACTACCTCCGTCCCATATTAATTGTCCTGTTTTGACTTTTTAAGTCTTTCTTTCTTGACTTTGACCTTAAATATTTTTATTTGTGTTATATAATATTTAATAAAAATTATACCAATAAAAAATACATTTAAAACTCAATTTATTCATATATTTTGCATTAAGTATCATATAACACAATTAAAAATATTTAAGGTCAAAGCTAGAAATGAAAGACTTAGAAAATTCAAAGTGGACAGTTAATGTGGGACGGAGGGAGTATTAATTAAAAACTATTTTTAACTATTTAATAATAACCTAAATTACAAGAAAATAGGAAATAAAGCTAGAAAAATAAAATTATGACTTGGAAAAATCTAAAATAACAAAAGAGAATTTTCAAAACTATTTTTATATTTTTCTGGTTATTTTTCTATTTTTATGAATTTTAAACTATTTAAAACTACTTAAATTACTAAAAATTACAAAATAAACTATGAAAAATCTGGAAAATTACTTTTTTTACTTTTTATATTTATCTTAACCTAAGAAAAATGAAAAATTATTTTTTTGAACTTTTTCTGAATTATTTGTATTAAATCCTAATTAAAAATGCTTAAAAACTAATTTAAATTAAGAAAAATAGCAAACTGACTTGGAAAAATCTGAAAATTTCAAGAAAACTCTAAAATAATATAAGGAATCTAAGAAAAATGGAAAAACATGTGCTTGTTTGGTGGAAATTGAAACTGCAACACTAGTGCTTATGAAATAAGCACTTGAATAAGCTAAAGGGTACCAAAAGGGCACCAAACCAACACAGAAGCTATATTATGTTAAAATGACCCAAATGCAACTTATTTCAACTACCCTTAACCTCTTTTAAGCTGATTACCAAGATTTGGTTGTTTTGATTACAAGTGTTAAAACAGTTTATGGGGTCTACTTTGATGCTTATTAATAAGCTTTAACAGAAAACCAATGGTTGGAATCTCAAGTAGACCTGGCTAGCTACCTTCAAACCAAAAATGAGATCAAGGCAAGCTCTATTGAGCTTGGGACAAGGACTGCAAGAACTGGATAAAACTCAGTATTCACTGAATTTGGTGAACAGGGCAACTGAGCCCTGTTTGACAAGCTTATTTAGAGCTTGTAAAAATTACTAAAAAATCTACTAAAATAACAATAAGAAAATAGACCTGCTGAACTTTAAAAACCCAGAGTTTCATTTGATTTGGTCCAAGAATGAACCTAAGAAAAATCCTTCTAGTTGGGCCAAAACAGACTTTTTCATGTATATTTGACTTTTGACAGATTTAGAAACTTGACTTTTATGAACTTTGAAACTGATTTATAGGTTGAATGTGATGTTATATGATAAAATGGAACTACAGCAAGCTTCGTTTATGAGTTTTAAACACAAAACAAGAGTTTGGCTTTGCAAAATTCCAACAGTTGAGTATTTAAGATAGGTTAAATGTAATTTTGACTTTTGTTGTATGTAGGTGCAGTTTTTAAAACAGATATGAACCAATATGAACTAAACAAACCTAAAACAACAAGATTTAATCACTGAATAAGCTTTGAACACAGATAAAGCAACAAATCCAAACACACCTTTTTGAAACTGATTTGATGCTAAACTGAGTAAACCACTGAACTAGCACAATCCAATGCTTGATATAACTTAAGTTACACTAATCACCACTATTAAAACAGTTTGAAGCTATTGATGACCACAGGTTTAAACACAAACACAAACTGCAACTTTTAAGAAAAACTGAAAATGAGAGTATCAACTTACAAGGGTCCCGGCTGTGGTTGCAGCTTAAACCAGACCATACACTACCCTATACTATGCTAATTCCAAACCAATTCCATCTCTGCAACACCCATTATCCAATTTCGACCTGCTTGAACCAAAATTCCTTCCCTGTTGACTTTTATTGACCATCAAACCATTATGCTTGAAACTGCATTCCAAGCTTATCTAAAGCTATAATAAGCTTGAATAAGCTTGTTTGACTATTAAATAAGCTTATTGAAGCTTGGTAACAAGAGTTTGAATTGGAAATTTTCAACAGTAAGCTCAAAACATTAAATGTGAATAAAGACTTGAAATGAGACTTGATAATAGTTTTCATACACTTAAACAACTTAATTTTATATATTGAAACAAAGGATTACAACTTATAGCTTAATTTAAAACATGAAAATAAAATACGACATACAAAAATTTAAAAAACTAAAAAACTTGCTTCTTCTCTCTATTTCCTCCTTCTTTTATGCTCCAAATCACTTCCACGTGTCCTTCTGAGAGTATCCCACCTCTCTATTTGACCAATGGGTGAGTTTGGTGGATTTTGGCTACTTGATCAAAATGGCGGGAAAAGACAGTTTGACTTGTAGAGCTCTGAAACTAGCACTAGGGGGGTGGCATTTATTGTGGGGGGTTTGTGATGATGAGGGGGTGGTGGAAAGAAGAAAAGGTGATGGGAGGTGCCTGTTGCAGGAAACTGGGGAAGACATGTGTACAGGATAGGTGGAGGGAAAGGGGAAGAGGTTTGACTTGGGTTTGACCTGGGGGTCCAAAAAGAGAAAAGACAGGGGGTCAAATGGGTATAATGGCAGGGGTCAATTTGGATTTGACAAGGCTTAGGCTTATTATGACAAGGACTAATATTGCAAATCTGAAATCATGAAGGACCAATTATGCCATTATTCCAAATTTGTCATAAGGACCAAAATTGACAAGTTTTAATAGTACAAGTACCATTTTTGACATTTTCTAATTCTCAAAGGACCATTTTTGCCAAATTACAAAGTTCAGGGACTTAAGTTGTAATTTTGTAAATTTAAATCTCAAGGACCAATTTTGACAACTTTTGAATCCCTAAGGACTTAAAATGATATTTTTCTTTATTTGGATTTACCAGGGACTGTTTTTGACAACTTTTGAAACTTGGGGGACTAAAACTGCCAATTATGCAAACTTGATACGTTTTTCACCAGATTTTGATATTTTTGCATTTAAAACACATAAAACACTTATTTGTGATATTTTTATCATTTTGATGCATTTCTGAGTGTTTTCAGATGTTTTTGCAGTCTAATTTGTACAAAAATGATGAGTATTTAGACACTCATCACTTTTGATGAAGATTAATAGTGACATGATGTACTCACGTTGAATAGTTGTGGAGAAATGTCGCATTCATCCTTGCACCTTAGCGAGATACATATCTTCAATGTCATTTAGTGACAGTCTTGGAAAATCCGCTTCACAGAAGTCATAATCCTCTTCGTCTTGTCGTTTGACCATAATGTTCTTGAGGAATGTGTAGTCCCACTTCGACGACAGGGTAACATGCTTAATTGCAATGATCCGTTTTTCACTATACACTTCCTTTTTAGACTTAAGAACCTCGCAGCTTCTGTAGAAGATTCTTCGGCGTTCAAGCCAATGATGAATCCCATACATCGCATCAAGGTCATACTTTTCCACTTTGTTAGAAAACATATGTGTGGCTTCTTCCTCGATGGTTGGATTGTGAGAGTAGATTGCCACTGGGAAAGGAAATGTGAGTGATGTAGCGTACTTCCTTGTCACATCGCTACCGTGTAGAAGAAACTCGAGGTCATTGTTGAAGAATTAACGGTATGGAATTTGAGGTTGATCTGGTCGGCCAATTGTTGGTAGAGGTTTGGTCCAATCAGTGTAGCAGGGAGCCTTGTCTTGTCTTGTGAAGTCGATGTTAGCTTCGGGATTGAGCTAATCGATATTGTTCGACATGGCTCGTGCAATGTTGTCGAGGTGGTATTCGAATTCAATTGCACTTTCTGAGCTGTCTTTAAGCAGTTGGAAGGCATCATTCTTTATTCGCCTTAGCTCAGCCTTAGTCATCTTCTTTACTCTAAACTTTTCTTGAATCAGCTTCACATGCTCCATAGTACGGCCATCTACCATTTCTTGACCTTCTGGTAATGAGGGTGTAGCATCAACAAGTCTAGAAAACTAGTCGTATTCTTTGGTTGTATCGTCATCTAGCCATGAGACAACATTGGTCTTTGTCTTCTTCTTCTTTGGCTTTGATGAGGACTCTGGTTTCTTTGTTGTGGCGGGAGAGGTGGGTTGTTGTTGGGGCTCTGGGATCTCTTCATCGTCACCACCAGTGTATTCGAAATGATCACCGGTTTTCTCTGTTGATGGTGGTAACTCAGAGTCCTGAGGTTTCTCTGTAGCAGCAGAACGAGGAGGAGATCTTCTTTCGGTTGGAGTCCTTTGGGGTGGTGGTTGCATAGAGGAGGATTCACCAGACTTATTCTTGCATTTTGTTTCTTTGTCTTTATCCGCATCATCATCGTCTCTAGGACACTTAGCCGTTTCAGCTGCCGCTTTGCATGATGTTTTAAGTTGGTAATCCAGCAATGCGTCAAACATTTTACCCTCATCAGAGGTAAATGTTGGAGATCGTTTTGACATTTGAAGTACAAGCTTGGAAACCAATTCTGCATCGGAGAAAGCTGTAGGGTCAGTTGGGTTGATTGTAACTGTTAAAGGCGTTGATCTTATTGTTTGCTTGGCCAACTGCATGAGATTCGGATAGAGTTGTCTGGTGAACATCTCTCTTGTCACTCTAGGAACAGTGTCGAGAAGGAACTTATGAGTATATTCCCTAATCGTCTTGTTCATTTCACCCTATACATCTCGGTTGAGAAACTTATGAATCTGTTCTCGTTCTTTCAACATCTGGTTTATCCCATTTTGAAGAAGGTTGACTCTGTCAGCGAGTTGATTTAGTTTCTTGTTGACTACGTTTTTCTTCCTAACTTGCTTGACAGCTTTAACAATCTTCGTCTTAGCTCGGGATACCCAAGTGTCGGTTGGCTTCTTGATGGATCTGGATGCGGATCTGGTGGTTACATTGGATGGTGGAGGTGATGAGTGAGAAGATGAGTCTAAGGATGATGAGACATGAGGAGGCTTAGGGTCCTTTGGTGGCTCGGAAGTTTGTTCCTTGCTACAGGTGGGACTATCTAGAAGATAATTCTTGGCTTCCTCCTCAGCTTTAGCCTTTTCTTCCGCCTGAACTCTAGCTTCTTCATTTGCTTTTGCTAGAGCTTCTTTTTCTGCTTTTTCTTTAGCTGCAGCCTCAACATTTTCATCAGGAATTTTCTCAGACTTCTCCGTTTCTGGTTCCTCAAAGTCATAGATGATAGAATCCTCGATTTGCCGTTGTTGTTGTTCATGGGTGGTGGTACCAGTTCCCTTATCGGGTTGATTAACCGCATCGGAAACTGGTGTAGATAGTGCACCACCACTTGACCCTCCGGGGCCACGAGTTTGTTGCAGTTCGAACTCCTTGGCAACGTGTTGGAGTCTAAGATTCTTTAGCTTTTACCTGTAGTCTCTGTCTTCATCCAGTGGCTCTTCATCTGAGCTCTTTTCTTCTTCTGGCTCAACAACTGGAGTTTTACCTTTATCAGCTTTTGGACTGGGAGATTTTTCTACTCTCCAAGTATCATCGACTGGTGTTTCAGAGTAGACAATCTCTTCGTCCGTTTCCGTTTCCTCTAAGCTTTCATCCATTAGTTTTGGTCCTGGTTTGGGAATAGGGATGGCTTCAGTAAGAGGAACTCTTTTCTTGAGTGTGTGAGTTCTCTGTGGGTACCTTCTCGTACTCTCAGTGCTCGATAAACTTCCAGTACTGCCTCTTCTAGTCTTCCTACCAGGTGTACCAGACGATTTTTCATCAATGAAACCCACTTTTCCTAATGCAACTGCTTCCAAATAACGTGTGTACGATTGTACTCCCTTGATATCAGCAGTGAGAAGGTAATTTGATAATACCGCACCTTGTTTCTTCGTTGTTGAGTCCTTAAATCTGACCATATTGAGTGTGGGCTCAAGCAACATGGAGTGATGTTTGGGGTCATCAAGTCTCAAGGGAATATCAGGATTATTCCCTAGAGCCCTTTGGATCAACAATTTGGTGTATCTGATGTAAGGGATCTTGGTGCCAGGCTTTTTAAGGTATGACATCATGTCGTCCCAGATTAGAGCTGCAAATTCGATATGATTCATGTTGACCATGGCCCAAAATATTTGTAGTTCCATGAGCTTCGGATACTCAAAACCACTGTCACGTCCAGAAACGGATTTGGCAATCATGATGTAAAGGGTTCTCCATGGCTGAGGAATGTTCTTAAGATCAACAGACGAGTGTTTTGTAATGATCCCAGCAGCTTCGTCATAGCCGATGTCCACCATGAACTGGAGAGGGACCTCTTCAGTAGGAGTAGCAGAGTAATCGGCAGGCTGGATGGTAGGAAGAAGAAGAATAGCCTTTAAATCTGCAGGAGTGATGGTGACTTGTTTGTTGTTAAGTGTCACCGTCACAACACTTTGACCTTTGACCTTTTGTATGGTATGCCAGAATTGGTGAATGTAAATCTCCGGCACTGTTGCAGAGTTGGTGAGCATATTCTTGTATGGATGAGTCTTCAGAATATCCACAGCAATCTGACAAGACGACTCAGAACAAGTGAAATTTTCAAAGTCGACCCTGAGGTTTTTCTTTCCAATATTCATTGTGTAACCTTCGGGGAAGATGTCTTCCATTGAGAGAACATTTGGTGCAGCAACATTTTCCATTTGGACGTCCATATCGTGATCTGAAAGATATTAGCCAAAAGAACCAACACATCGAAAGACATTATGTTAGTCAAAAGTTGATTTTATTGTCTATTTATTGAATATGATATGTTAATGAATGTTACGAGTCCAATGTCACTTGTTTGTCCAATAGTCCAAAGTAGTCGTGAAAAGTTTCGTGAATTTATTAACTTAGAGTTTTAAAGTCTAAATTTTCACTAATTATCACAACATATTAACCATTTAAGCTTATTAATGACATTTTAGTTTCGTGACGTTATGATTTATTTATGTACAAGTTTGTACGCGTAACAATTCACAATTTTGGTTAAAATTAGGCATAGGCGTAGGATTTGCAAGCTTATGCGTAAACAGTAGACCATGCGTGTAGTTATAAGCTTATGCATAGGATATTGACATACGCGTAAGAAATGTTACGCGTAGGAAAAGAGGGCCTTAAGCATAGAGCTTACGCGTAAGCGTATGTGGTAGCTTACGCATAAGGCTTATTCGTAAGAGTGAACCTTATGCGTAAAGCTTACTGTTTACGCATATCCTTCACAGGATACACGTAGTCCCCTTTGTAGAACCTTACGCGTAAGATTTCTCTTACGCATAAAATTCTACGCGTAAGGTGATCCTTATGTGTAGGAGCTCAGTTAACCTTGATTTTGAATATTTCACGCGTAATAACCTGAAACAAATGAATCATAACACTTTCATTAACACAACATTCAATCCCTTTCAGTCTAACATGAAGTCTCAATCAAAACTTGTTACGCATAGGAACTTAAACCCTAGGATTAAAAAATTACGAATATGAAATTTAGTCATAGGATTGACACCAAATCTTGTATGGGATATCTTAGAGGGCAAATGAGTAGAAGTTTTAACCAAGTTTTAACATCAAAATCTTTTTGCATCAAGAATACCCAATTCGTATGAACATAAACCATAATTCTTAATTTACACACAATTGATGATTCTGGGTATGTTTCAAGCCTAGATTTGATCAATTAAACATGTATACAACATCTCTTAACCTTCTAATTGACCAGAAACACTCCTAAATGAAAACGCCCAAATTAAGCGTATGAACCCTAATTTAGAAAAATGATCAATTTATGTTTCTGGGTTGATTTGGTTAATAGAAAAGGTTATGGCACATAATTTTGAACATTTTGACACCATTATATCATCATAAACACACAAATGATGATCTTGTGTTCATACGCATATGCGTAGAACACAAGAATCATCCAAGCACACAATCCAGCAGTTGGATGTTAATGAAATCAAAAACCATTGTTTGTAAACATGTTAAGATCATGAAATCACTTACAAATCCGAAGTTCAAAGCACAGATTTGTGTATGAAATGTTAGGCGTGAGATTGGTGGTTGAGTAATAAATGATATGAAACAAATGTGTTTTGAAAAATTAGGTGAAGAGTTTTATTAAAAAGTAGTTTAATCTTTTGGCAATCTTAGTCCCTTCACCTTAACCATTTTCATTCTTAGTGCATAGCTTCCATTTTGGTTACGCAAAAACATGATATTTGAAAAGAAACTTGACGACACTCCCCCTCGACTTAAGAAATAATGAAATTTTATAAATTTGAGTCCGGGGAGTGTCAGTAAACCAGAAATGTGACCACCATTAAAAAAGAAACAACCGGGATGAGATAACATGCAAGTACAAGGTTTTATTAAACCGAAAAATGTTTACTTTCTCCCCTTCAACACTTGGCCAAGAAAATACTGAATTTTGAAAGAGTAAAGCGTTTGACGGAAGATTCGTACTTGCCATGTTGAAAGAAATTAGTATAGAAGAATATTTTTGAATTTTATCAGATTTTATATTTTTGTATTTTGTTTTTGAAAATATTTATGAAGGAGGTTTTGGTGTTTGGCAGGTTTTTAAGAATGTTTTAAAAGTTCATCCAGTTCCTCTGGAGTCAAACACCGCATACCAATCCGGTGGACCAACTCATTAAACCTAGCAGGAGCTGTAACATATTGGATTTCACAAACACATCAAATCATAACATATATAGGCGTATGGATTAAGAGTTTAGAGAGAGAAAGTGAAGAGAATGAGCCTTTCTAGAGAGAGAGTAAACAAAAGAGAAAAAGGTTAGATTAGAATGAAAGGTCCAACCCTCTACCTTGGGAGGTAGAGGGTATTTATAGTTACATACTAAACGTCCTCCTTCGGACTGTGGATCAAGCATACAGTGGGTAAAGACCCGTCCGTCCTCCACGGTGTTGCACTAAGCTAATAACTAAGCTAATAAACAGTAAATAAAGATATGTCTACGAGCTAACTTGTGCTAGACTATAGTTGGGGTGACCGACACTTCACCATGGAAATTCTAATTCCTAACAATCTCCCCCTAAGGGAGGTCACCCCATGATTTACATTTTGAAACCTAGCATTCTATTTTATCATCAGTCTTGGGCTCGTAGAAAAGAAGATTTTCACATCGAACGGTTTTTCGAAAAGTATTCGTCAATTCATTTCCTGGACCAAGGTTGATTCAAGAATGAATCACCCCATTGTTTCTATCCAGTTGTCACAAGCTTGATCTTTAGAAAAGATCTCACATGTCACCCACCAAGAGCTTGTTTGTTGGTGGCTCTCGAAGGATTTCCAGCTTCATTGTGCATATTTTTACATACCACTCAGATGTTCTGGCAATACCACAAGGATAATGCGTAGGACTCTTAATATATTCTTACTTTCCACATTGTGTGAAACAACAAGTCTTCATTAATTTTGTGTCCTAATGAGATATTGTGGATGATCTCTTGGCTCTAGACTCAATTGTGCACATTTGGTTTCCTATGCCGGAGACTAGGGAGAGGGTCTCCTTCTTCAATATCAACAATCTCTAAGAGAATGTCGATAGATTATGTAGGTTCCCCGTGAGAATGAAACAAACCCTTTTAAGAGGAACTTGAGTAGCTTGGGAAGTTTAGTGTAGTGCGTCACTGGGTCCATGACATCTTGTCTTCAATACCAGTGTTACCTTTGTAACCACCAGTAGCATATGTACTGAATCCGGTTTATGCCCTAAGGTTGAATTATTGGAGGGCTATTTCTTTTCACCCTTTTTCACATTCATTTTTTTTAATTCTTCAACCCCTTCAGTGCTTACCGAGACTTCATTACTAGAACCTCGTTGGGTTTGTTCCAGTACTAGCTCTGTCTCAGTCGGCACTCTTCCTATCTCTCACTTTTCTCCTTTTTTCATCATACCTAAGGACTTCTACACTGTCTAGTGGATTGTCCCTGGGTAGATCCCTCTGGCTCTTGCGGGATCGTGGGAACAAATTCCTAACCTAACCATCCTTATAACACCATGCATAAAGTAAATTGGTCGGTCTTTTGGTATTGTTCATTCCTTCTCGAAACCAATTGAAAAATCATTTGGAAAATCAATCAAGGTACTTATGATATAATATCAAAGCATTTTGTACCTTAATTGTTTTGATCATTTTAGAAATGCTCCCCCTCAACATGTGCATATGATATTGAAATTGTTTAGTACATGGAGGCAAGAGTTCTTTAAAATAAATTCTTGATCACAATTTCTGTGGAAAAAGCCATTTGATTTTCTTGGTAAATTCCCCCCTCAATATGTGCGTAGGATATTTGAAATCATTTTATCACATAGAGGAAAGAGGTTTTTGAAGTACTTTTCACTATTGCCAATAGAACCCATTTGCTCCCTCTCAATAAGTGCATCGATATACGAAAGAGTTTGGCACATATTAGAGAGAACTTGCACTTTGAATCAAAACGATCATCTTTTATCAAATTTCATATTAAATCATAAATTCTCCCCCGATCAAAAATATCAAACCCTTTGAGATTTTAGATCCCAAGTGATTTAATTAGGTTTAGAAAACATAGGAGAACTTGTGGCTTGGTTTAGTTTTGAAAAATGACAGATAAGGAACAGATTTAGACATTAAAGATTGTTAGTGTCAGGTATGATTATTTTAAGAGATCTTAAGGTAAAATAAAACAATTTCATAATCAAACAAGAACATAAAAAATTTCATTTTGAAAGATCTTTGAGTTTTAAAGAGAATCATACCATGACATAACATTAAATCTTTAGATCACCACTTATTTTGTACAAACCGGACTCTTTTGACGATATATTGTTTAAAAATAGTTAATTTGAAATCACTCTCCCCCTCAATCCATGACCGTAGTCGTTGATTGAGTGACTTTAGATTAAAATGAAGTCCGGTTGATTTCCAAAAATTTAGTCCAATTAATTTTCAAAAAAATATTTTTTCATTTTCAAAACAATTTTATCAAATATTTTGAAAAATGGTATTATTCACTACTTGTACTACACAAAGATACGTTAGGTGGTTGAGAAGCTGCTTTTTTTGTTGCTGTAAGGCTCGAAAAAAAATCATCTGCTGATGTAGTGAGACCTCTGAAGTTGCATCTATCGTGCCAACTATTCATGGAGAGATCTGATTAAGCTCCGTTTCTTCTTTTGTCAACCCAAGATATAGTTACCCTTTCCTTTCGGCATTCAATCATCTTCAATTGTGGGATCCGGATCGGGAACATTCTTATAATCCATGATGTCTGCATACGTTAGTAGACATACAAACAGATATATGGTGGTCGACAACACCAAAACAGCAATCGACTAATTAAAGTCAATCCAACATATCAATCATATCATAAAAGGTATGGGAATAATGTGTTTATCAAACTTTAATCATCTAATCCGAACAATCATATCCTAGGCACCTAGTCCTTCAACGTAGGTTAACATGTTTTACATTTAAGTATATAGGATAATTAGATAAGCTCGTTAGATGATATAGATTTGAAAACATTCTCCCCCTCAATCAATGACTTATTTTTCTGAAAAGTTTAAAAGGGCTAAAGTCATTGATTGAGTTTTCAATTTTTTACGAAAACTCTGAATCTGATTGATTTACAAGCAACTCATTTACCACCATTTTTTAACAACAAATATTTTTCTGAAGAATCTTAGAAGGAAAAACATTTGTGTAGCAACAGCAGTCCTTCGACATACTTTCCTCATTTTGTTTTAGGATAAGTGCACGAAATTATAGAAAATTGGTTTAGCGCAGCACTTTCCTTCTTTGAAGAGCGGGTTGCTATCGGAAATAATAGTAAGCCATAGTTTAAGCACGGGTTACAGTCTGAAGTAACTGCAAGCCATATTTTAGACATGTTTTGAAAACAAATATTTACACCTCTCGCTCGAACTTCATCTATGGTCCCGTGCCATTATTGAATGACATTTCTAAGACAGTAGATGTTATCGATATCAGAAGAATGTCTTTGAGAAACAATATATTTGGTATTTTTAAATTTTCTGATTTTTTATGGGTTTTTGAAGGTTTTATATTTTTCTATTTTCTTTTTGTTGGTTTTATATTTTTGTATTTTGTTTTTCTGATAAATATATACAAAGATAGAGAAGATGATATAGTTTAGGAGGATGATGATACGAGTACCGAGATAAGGATATCGAACAGCACGTCGTAGAAGATAGAATTCGTCATCTCTTAAACTTCCACCACCAAAGCTTTCGAGGCTCCAGAATAGAAGATAGAACATGAGCCTTTGAGAAAGAAAGACTTTGGCAGCTTCCCCCCAAACCGAAAATCCATTAGATGAGCAGATTTGAAGCTCTATTTCAAGCTTGCCTTAGCCAGGTGCACGAAGAAGCACACCATTATCATCGATCTTGCTGCTCCTTTTAAGAATAATCACCGTGATTCTTCGTTCAAGGTTATATCATCCAAATGAACAACAGCAACGTATCATCCCACATTTAAATAATCTTCTCAAGTTCCTTTTCCACTGAAGTCTGAAGCAATCCATTCCAAAAGGTTGTCAAGAGACCACTTCCCCCAAGTAGATGAATTGATGAAGTCAGTCTCTTAGACTAGAGCTCACGAACCCGAATACACATATACCCGAAGACAGAGAAACTTATACCATCGAAGTAGCAGATTAAGTCCAATAGCCAAAGAATAACCCCGATGTATACTTTTCTCTCCCTTAAAGAAAGTGTATGAAGCTCAAGAACCCAAAGTACCCGAATGCCCAAAGAGAGAATAACCGATAACATTGAAGAAGCAGGCCGAATCACTGATTATCTCTACGGATGACTATCTCTGCGGATGTCAACTGCGGAATACGTGATTATATCTCTGAATCTGTAAGATATAAATTTTCACATACACATCAAACCATAGCACAAAGTAGCATATAGATGGAATTCTAGAGAGAGAAAGTTAGAGGTTTAGGGAACTTAGTGAGAGAAAGTGAAAGATATTATTATGAGCTCCAAATCTCTACCTTGAAAGGTAGAGAGTATTTATAGTCTTACATAAATCGCCACACATCGGGCTGTGGATCAGGCATACAGTGGGTAAAGACCCGTCCGTCCTCCACGGTGATACTAAACTAAATACTACTTAACTTAAGATAATTACGACTACGAGCTTTCTAACGATTACATATACTTGAGGTGACCGACTCTTTAATACCGGGAATTTCTAATTCCTAACAATCTCCCCCTAAGGGAGGTCACCTCAATCATGTACCAAAATTACATTGAATACAACTAGATATTACATTAAAAATTGTTCTTGCATTCTTGATGTAGTCCTTTGCTTCTAAGATCGTAGTCATTGATTCTTCACATTGCATGTTTGGTTATTCCAAGTGGAGGTCTTTTACTGATCCACGTGATAATGAGTTTGAGCCAGCATTTGAGATCATCAGTTATCAACAATCTCTGACACATCCTTTGTGGTGTTGGTATTATGTGATGTTGTGACATTAGGACCGACATGCTCACATTCTGGATCATGATATCTTCTCATCAGAGTAGCGGAAGCATTTGTTGAATCATGATATTGGCAGCAGCGTAGCAGAAGCATTGAGTGAAAATATCAGAGTCATTGATGCACTAATCATGATTTCTTTATAGATGAATGTGTTAAGTGAGCATGCGGCTATGGATTGACCGCTTCATTCTGATCAGCTGCAAACGTCGGGCGTACCTGCATACAACAGTTAGCAATAAATCGCACGAAAGTGTCTTTGATCACTTTCGTTGAATTGAGGTACACGGCCCACGGTTCCACATGACTAGTTGCCCCTTGGCACCCGGCACATGGAGTTAAGTTGCTTTCACTAGTTTCTGTGAAAGCACGCTAAATAACGATTGACAACATACGTCCATGCGGGCTGCAAACGTCGACTAGTCTTACTTCGCCAGTTAGGTATCGGCGTACGAGTGAATTGTGTAAGTAGATATTTCTTTAGTACTAATCACGTAGTTACTGAGACTATAAAAGTGAGTTACGAAGACGATGCGACGACGGTTATAGTACTAAGTTGTTTACGAAGGCGATGAGACTACTCTTCTATAGTACTAGGTCTTACACTCGTACAGCCAGGATTACAGTGTTGTAGTGTATTATGGTTGTGGTGTTTCCTACACAGTCTCTAACAACTATTGACTACTAGAGTTTACGACCGAGTTTGAGTAATAGTGCACCTAGTCATTTTCTGGA
>BPTQ01000001.1:278025014-278261619 GCA_019973895.1 Chrysanthemum seticuspe | reverse complement strand
AAAAGGGCGGTAAAACTAGTTCATCGGTTTTAGGTGGTTTGAGTGGGTAACCAGTTTATCTCTCCACCCTATGAGAGTCTTTAAGCTTGAATAAGCTTGTTTGACTATTAAATAAGCTTATTGAAGCTTGGTAACAAGAGTTTGAATTGGAAATTTTCAACAGTAAGCTCAAAACATTAAATGTGAATAAAGACTTGAAATGAGACTTGATAATAGTTTTCATACACTTAAACAACTTAATTTTATATATTGAAACAAAGGATTACAACTTATAGCTTAATTTAAAACATGAAAATAAAATACG
The DNA here is from genome assembly GCA_019973895.1 of Chrysanthemum seticuspe. NCBI lineage: Eukaryota > Viridiplantae > Streptophyta > Magnoliopsida > Asterales > Asteraceae > Chrysanthemum > Chrysanthemum seticuspe. The sequence goes on along the minus strand of BPTQ01000001.1, from coordinate 278,261,315 downwards.
ACATACAAAAATTTAAAAAACTAAAAAACTTGCTTCTTCTCTCTATTTCCTCCTTCTTTTATGCTCCAAATCACTTCCACGTGTCCTTCTGAGAGTATCCCACCTCTCTATTTGACCAATGGGTGAGTTTGGTGGATTTTGGCTACTTGATCAAAATGGCGGGAAAAGACAGTTTGACTTGTAGAGCTCTGAAACTAGCACTAGGGGGGTGGCATTTATTGTGGGGGGTTTGTGATGATGAGGGGGTGGTGGAAAGAAGAAAAGGTGATGGGAGGTGCCTGTTGCAGGAAACTGGGGAAGACATGTGTACAGGATAGGTGGAGGGAAAGGGGAAGAGGTTTGACTTGGGTTTGACCTGGGGGTCCAAAAAGAGAAAAGACAGGGGGTCAAATGGGTATAATGGCAGGGGTCAATTTGGATTTGACAAGGCTTAGGCTTATTATGACAAGGACTAATATTGCAAATCTGAAATCATGAAGGACCAATTATGCCATTATTCCAAATTTGTCATAAGGACCAAAATTGACAAGTTTTAATAGTACAAGGACTAGATTTGACATTTTCAATTTTCCAGGGACCAAACTTGACATTTTATGAAAGTTCAGGGACCTTTTCTGCCATTTGACAAAAGATTTATTCAAGGACCATTTTTGACAACTTAGAATATTTCAAGGACCTTGAATAACATTTTTCTTTATTTTGTTTTACCAGGGACTGTTTTTGACAACTTTTGAAACTTGGGGGACTAAAACTGCCAATTATGCAAATTTGATACGTTTTTCACCAGATTTTGATATTTTTGCATTTAAAACACATAAAACACTTATTTGTGATATTTTTATCATTTTGATACATTTCTGAGTGTTTTCAGATATTTTTGCAGTATAATTTGTACAAAAATGATGAGTATTTAGACACTCATCAGTAACCCCATCACTTTTCATCACGGAAGGTGATAACCCACTACCATTCATCAACCCACCACCAATTGACCCGCCAAGAGCCCGTACTCTTGGTGAATACTCGAGACCAAGCCACTTAGGCTATAGGAACACCATTGAGCTTCCCGACCAAGCCTAAACTACGGCCCTGCGATCCGACACCATCCGGTTGGTGCAAAACGGATGTGCATTCCATGGACTTCGTTCCGAAGATCCAAATCAGCATCTGAGGGATTTCCTCAAAATCGTCGATTCCATCGACCTTGATGCTACTACTCGAGAGACCACGCGCCTGCGTCTCTTCCAATTTTCTCTACGGGACCAAGCTAGTAATTGGCTTGAGCGACTTCCCGCCGGCTCCATCTCAAGTTGGGATGATCTTACCTCTCGCTTCCTTGCTCAATTTTTCCCACCGGGGAGAACCACTAAGCTTAGGAATGACATCTTGATGTTCCAACAACGTCAAGGTAAATCTCTCTACGAAGCATGGACCCGATTCAAGGACTTACTTCATAAAGTCCCTCATCACGGCATCGATCTTTGGCTCCAAGTCCAAATCTTTTATGATCATGTCAACTTCCCCACTAAGCGATCCATTGACCAAGCGGCCGGTGGAAAACTTAGTGATCTCACCGCAGAAGAATCATGGGAAATAATAGAGGACCTCGCCCTCTATGACAACGAAAGTTGGGATGACCCCCGTGAGCTGCCCAAAACCGTCAAGGCAATCTCCTTGCCTCCTTCCGACCGTAGGATGATCGAACTTGAAGATCAAGTTAAATTCCTCATGAGTTCCTACGAAAATCCTAAGTCTACACACCATGTGAACAAAGCTTCTTCCTCGTGTGAGCCGTGTTGTGATCCTCATAATACGCGCAATAGCACTCGCTCCCCAGAACATGCTTCCGTTGACTACGCATCCTCACGTATTAATGGAACGGGAGGAAGATTCCCTACAACACCCGGACCTAGGAATTTCAATGAAACCCGTGAAGCATGGAAAAACAAGCCCGACTTCTACTGGGGACAAACCAAAGAATTCACCTCTAATGATTTTTCATGGCCCCCACCTAACGGTCCTAACCAACAAAACATCGAAGGGATGTTGCAAAACCTAGTTGCATCGCAAGAAACCCAAATGGCTAAGCTCTCGGACCGCTTTAACCATCAACAAGCCGAGATGGATAGGAAAATAGACAACCTTTTGAAAGCTATAGCTAATAGTGATAAGAAGGTTAGTGCTATCTTAACTCCTGAGCCTTCAGGCATAGAGATTAAGGATCCAAGCAAGCTAACTAAGCATGTCCAATTCGTCAATGCCATCACCTTAGTTGAACCTGATGAAACAAATGACGAAGAGGACTATACACTTGCGGATGAGGAACTACCCGAGGAAGTAGATGAAATAGACATTGACTATTTCAACAAATTTCCTACGGAAGAAGAACTATCTCGCCACCCTCACTTAGTGCGTGACCTCCGTCACATGTATGTTAGGAAAAGTCCTCGAATCAAGTTTGGAAACCCTTGGAATCTTAACATACCATGTTCCATAGGACACCTTTTTGTGGCCAAAGCCTACATTGATCGCAAGTCCCCGATCAACATAATGACTAGCACCTATTACAATTGGATATTGAAGAAGCCTATTCCAACTAGGCAAGACCCCAATGATCCTAATGTTAGTTGCAATTTTCTTGGTAGAGTTAAGGGATTGCCCGTTTATGTAGGTAGTTTCACGTTTCCTACGGACTTCATAATTGTGGATGATATTAGCACGGCCATAGACCCTAACTTGTCCCATGTTATTTTAGGAAAGCCTTTCATAGAAAGCACCGGGATGACCTATGACCCCTCATTAGGAGTAGTGCGATTCAAGAATGAGATCGATGACATTGCTTACCAAATGCCGTTTAAGATTGAGAAGTTTTCATCACTCTCTAATGATGAAAAGGAACTTAAACTGTCGGTCTATTATAGGAATGATGAGGATAGGGAGAAGAGTGTTGATTATGTTATGGCTAAGATTTTCGGATTCTATAAGGATTGCTTGAGCCTAGGACCGGAATATAGGACCGATTGGGGAGAGGATGAACTCTTAGAGAAGCGCATTTTAGGGCACTTCTACAACATGGAATCCCCCATTAGAAACCGTCAAGAGGGCGGTAATGAGAAAACGTAGGAGCACGACTATGAGTCTAGCTACAAGACTCTTAAATAAAGAATAGCGCTTCGTGGGAGGCAACCCATGTTTAATTGTTTGCTTGTTAGTATCTTATATCTTTTATTAATTGTTTATCCTCATGTTTAAATTTGTGAAAATGCTTTATTTTGTTTTTAACCTCGTCTTAATTGCATATAAAGGTATTTTACATAAGGGATAAGTGTAGGGATGTTTTGCAGAAATTTTTCCAGATTCTAAAGATGTAAATTTTCCAGAATTTTTTTCCAGAAAATCGCAGACCAGTTTTTGTCAGGATAACCTGACGGCGTCAGGATTGCAACCTGACGGCGTCAGGAAGGAGTAAAAACATCAGATTACTTTTTCTCGTTTTCTGAGCTACTTATAAATTTTTGGAATTTTTCAGGTCTTAATTTTCTTAGAAATTCTGTAAACATCCATTCCACAAGCATTATATCCTAGTTTAAATTGAGTCTTATATATATTATTACCGCCGATTTTACGCGAAGGTTTTGTTTGTTTTCTTCAAATGTGCAGGTTTAGTTTATCAAGAAGAAGTTACATAAGATTGGAAGGAGCATTTCACGCATAAATTCTTCTTGAAAAGAATTTAACCACCACTTTACACGGATCCTACCGAGCTAATCAGGGGAGTATTAGTTTCTTTCGTTTTTTAATTACCTTCTTTTATCATAACTTTGATACTTTCGGGGAACATTGGGGACAATGTTCAGTTTAAGTGTAGGGAGGGAAAATAAAACGGGAACTTTGAAACTATGCTTATCCTTGATTATTTGCTTTGTCCAATTGTGATTGTGTAATAAACCATGAGAAAATGTCGGTTAGGGTAATTTTGGCACCAAATTTAAAATTTTTCATGACATATAGGAGTGGGCCATTAGTCTTAACAAAAGCGTCTCACGGATAGGAAGTTATATGACTAGCACAAAAACCCTTTACCACCCAAATTCCACCAAAATGTGAGGATCGCCCTTAGATTAGTAGGAATTAAAGCATTCGTCTTTAATGCTTAGAGTGTGAACCGGTAGTATATTAGATTCTAGAACTTGTTTTGTGATGTATTCCGAGATCGCAAGTGAGGCTACACTTGCGTAGTTAGGACTAACTAAAGGATAAGAGGCATTAGGATAACCCTTGTTTGATACCCGCAATATAATTACTTCTTCCACATTGGTTGAGTAATTCCCCCACACCCTTTGCGTTGTACTCATCTTTAGTACACGATACCCCTAGTTAACCCCTCAGAGCCTATCCTTTTCGCGGTTCTCGTGATGTTTCGGTTTTTCCGGAATATCAATGAAGAGCATTGTTTACACCCCACCCCCAAATATACACCCAAATCGCCTTAGCCTACCCCTTATGCACTCACTTTTAGTGCAAATGTTTGTTATCACCCTAAAACCTTAGTTCAATTATCTAGTTGCTTGCATAAGTTGCTAAGTCGAGTCATATCCTTTGTATACAGTTTTGGGACGATTGGGATTCATGGGAAAAGTTAAAGTTTATGAGATGACGGGAAGGGAACGTTAAAAATTCAAATTCCCTTTGTTTGCATAATAATGTACCCCAAGTGTTTTGATCTTTTCAATTCGGGTCAAATTAGTGTTAGAGTAATAAAAACTCAAGTGTAGGGATGTGTCTATAAATCCCTAGTATTTTGATGTTATCATAGAGGATGGTAGAGTAAAAGTGTATTAAAAAAAAAAAAAAAAAAAAAAAAAAAAAAAAAAAAAAAAATAATAGAAAAAGAGAAAATAAAAAAAAAAAAAAAAAAAAAAAAAAAAAAAAAAAAAAAAAAAAAAAAGGGGCTACCATCCTACATCTATCTTTTAAATTTATGTTTGTTTATTTCAGTTATCTAGAAGTTTAGAGTGTCGAGTCTTGGCTTAGCAACGCCATTCTTCATATGCAGTTAACATAAAGATTTTTGATTTGCCACCACTAAATAGCCTTTCCCACCAAACCCTAATTTCCCTACCGTAAGCCTAACATTACAACCCTTTAAAGACCTCTTTGATAGTCTTTCCTAGGTGCTTACGCCAGAGCGATGGAGGTTTGATCTATTCTCAAGCTTATGGTAATCTATGTACTAGGACCGGTTAATGAGTGTTTATCTTCCATTTCCTATTTTCTTATATTTCATATATACACCCGAGAGAGATGTGAGTATCCAAACACCCCATGTGAGGTGCTAGTATGTAATTTCCGTGCTTGTTATGACTTTTGCGGGGCTTATATGTGTTGTGGACCGTTTTGAATTAATGCTTTATGACCCCTAACTTATAAATTAATTGGCTAAAAGCACATTTGCTTGAGGACAAGCAAATAACAAGTGTAGGGATATTTGATAAGGTTTTAAAAGGTACCATTTTGAGGGGTCGTTTAAGTCCTTATTTGATCACTTTTGTATCCGTTATTGCTTAATATCGTTCCTTTTCACTTTTTAGGTCTCGTGAAGGCAAAATGCTGGAATGGCACTTATTTGGACGAAAAGGCGCGAATATATGAAGAAAATGGCCAAAGTCGGAATCGAGGCACTCACAGTTGCTGAAGTTAGAAGGCGACGGCGTCAGGTGCTATATTGTGACGCCGTCCCAGAATTATTGTGACGGGCCAGAACCCAAAACTCGTATTTACAAGTGACGACGTCTAGTTGTGAAAGAGTAGGCCGTCGCTACTCAGACGGCCTAGATGCAATCCAGACGACGTCATAAGCTGAAGAGGACGGCGTCACGGACATAAGGTGACGCCGTCGCAAGGTTAACGTGGCCAAGACGAAACCCTAATGGCGGCGACACGACGGCGTCACTAAACATAAGGTGACGCCGTCGCAATTGTAATCTTATATATAGAATCCGAATTTTTCAGTCTTTGTGTGGAGAGTCTTTGGAGTAAAAACCTAAAACCGAACCTAAGGTGTCTTGTACAGTATTTTAGGGTTTTAAACCCTATCTTACATCAAGATAAGTCTTTACTTCATTAATTCAATTATGTCTTTGATTATTTGTGTGTATGCTTGCATGTTCTTCATGTCCGGCTAATTTATTTGTGTGTTTGCTTAGGAAGTATGAAACTTAATTATTGAATATTGATTGGTTGTTTCTTATCTTAGTTGATTAATGATCTAGTAATGCGATAGGTCATTCGTTGTGTACTTAATGCTTGATTCATCTTTGTGAACCTTAGAATATAATTACTTGAGTAATTGTAGGCTAAACCATCCAAAGAGCGCCTTAGAGTAGGAGTTTATAATCCCTAGTGGGTTTGTAGACAAGACCCTTTTGTAAGTTCAAAGAGTTAGGGAGAAACGCATACCCTACAACTTAGACTCACAACGCAACTAGGAATAAGACGTGACACTCAACCATCAATAGGAGATAATTAAGGAGTAATACAAACTAAGTAAACACATCTTTAAACTATCATACGAGCACACATTAATTAGACATAGACTCCCACAACCTTAGTTTAGATAATTAGATAATAGTAGAGTAATCGGTAGAAATACCAACCCCCCAAATCCAATACCCGAGATTCGTACCTTTCCATTTTCATAAAACATAAAAAGATAAAAAAATAATCTTCCTCAACCTTAACCTTAGCGTAGTAACTCCTCACTAGCATTCCTATTCCCCTAGAGAACGATATCAATACCCGTGGCTTACCCTAATTACTACACTACAACGATTAGGTTCACTGCCTAGGGTGTTATAAAACTTGCTCGAAGAAAAGGAAGTTTCCTTGACCCCGAACGACGCGTGTAGCGTTATCATCAACCTCGGAACAAGAAACACCCACTTCCAAAATCTGACTTTTAGAAACATTTATTTGAAGCCCCGATGCAAGGAAAAAACTCTTTAAAATATTCAAAATACCTTTGAGGTTACCGTCGGACCATTCGCCTAGAAACATAGCATCATCTGCATAAAAACGATGAGAAACGGAGATAGATCCCGGCAATAGAATTCCTTTAAAAAACCCTACGTCAACAGCCTTGGAAAAAGAGATATGTAAAGACTCCATGATAAGGATAAATAGATAAGGAGCAAGAGGATCTCCTTGTTTAAGCCCGCGATGACAAGAAAATTCTTTAGAAGGACTCCCGTTAATTAAAACCGACGCTCTAGCGGAAGAAAGCGTACCCTTAATCCAGTTACACCAATTATGTCCGAATCCGAAAGCCTCCAGAACATCAAGTAAATAATCCCAACGGACTGAGTCATAAGCCTTAGCGAAATCAACTTTGAAAAACATTGCTTGATTCTTCTTCCGTTTGCACCAATGTAAAACCTCGTCAAGAATAAAAGGGCCGTCAAAAATTTGTCTCCCAGCAACGAAAGCAGATTGAGTCTCGGATACAAGGTCCGAGATAACCGAGACCAATCTATTAGCAATAATCTTAGTCACAACTTTGTAAATACACCCAATCAAGCTTATGGGACGAAAATCGTTCACAAACTTGGCATCGATTACCTTCGGGATTAAGGCAACAAAAGAAGAATTGCATCCTTTGGAAAAAGTACCATGAACAAAAAAATGATCTACCGCGCCACAGAAATCAGATCCAAGAACATCCCAGAACTTCTTGAAGAATTCGAAGGTGAATCCATCAGGGCCCGGAGACTTGTTGTCGCCACAATTCCAAACTGCCTTACGAATCTCATCACGCGACACACACCTATCGAGATCCTCTGCTTGACTTAAAGATAATTTCTTATGGAATTGGAAATTAATTTTAAATCTGAAAGCATCAGGAACATTAAAGCGTTCTGCAAAGTGGTTAGCGAAAGTGGTTTTAATAGTTGCTGGATCAGTACGCCAGATGCCGTCAACAAAGATTCCACGAATCGCAAGTTGGGATCTTCTCTTATTTATAATTCCATGAAAAAACTTTGAGTTTTCGTCCTCTTCTACTGCCCATTTAACTTTAGATTTCTGAATAAACAAAAAATTATAGTTAATTTAAAAATAAAACAAAATTTTCCTTATGTAAAGTTTTAAACTAGAAAAATAACACACAAGAGCGCACAAAGAAATGAGATTTCTATACTCGTTAATAATGTCTGACACACTAATGTTATCAAATTCAATTTCTAACAAATTATTTTCTTGCTCTGTTCGTGTTAGCCTAATTAAACTTAAGAGCATGCCCAATGATAACGGCATAACGCCGTTGGAGGGCGTAATAACGCCGTTGGAGGCGTTACTCCGTTGGAAGAGGTGAGAAATGACGGCGTTAGGGGCTGCGTGATGGGTGCTTAACGCCCGTTATTTAGTTTTTTTTTTTTTTTTTTTCATTTATGCCCTTAAATGAGGGGTTGTTTTTGTAAATTGTTGGGAATGTTATTGATGTTATTGGGATGTTATTGTTGTGTGTGTTTTTTGAGAATGTTAATGTTAAATGTTAAAGCAGATGTGACGCTGACGTGGACGGTGTTATAATTGAACATCATGTTAAAAAAGCTACCATGTGTTTCTCGTGAAATACAGTACGTCACCATCATGTTTTTCATGTTTTCTTTCAAAGACATACAATGGTCCCAGTAATGTGGATAGATCTGGTCCCATGGCAATCCTCCACTGATCCAATATCGATCTTTCAAGATAACCAGAGTCTGAAATATGTGTGAAATTGTCAAGTGCTTTTGTTGTCCTTTTTTGATTTCTTTTCCAATATATTTTCATTCTTCTCTAAAAACGAAAAAGAATAAAAATTGAGAAGCTCTCCATGTATAACTTTATATATAGGATGTTTTTTGAATGCCAAACGATAACACTTATTGTTATTCACATGTTTATATGTAAGTCTAAAACATTCAATTCGTTCATACCTAAGACCGTTAGATAATAATGATGTAAAAAAAAAAAAAAAAAAAAAAAAAAAAACTTATTGTATTTTTAAGGTGATTGAGGTTTTTTTTACCAATTATTATGATGTTAACTAAATTGAAAACTCACACCTCCGTAATTAGGCAATGTGCGACCGCCCACGAGCCGTAAATTTAGAGGTCATTTCAGGTAAATTTAGAGGGCTTCAAATTTACGTTAAATGTTATCTATACTACATATAATGCACGGAGTCACCTCACTCTTAGAATGTGTAATACAACTTTCTTATTAGTGGGTCAAAAGTTTGGAAACCATGGTGTACTAAAGCTTATTTTCTAGTAGACATGGCGAATCGTATGAGCCAGATAGATTGATATGGTCATATTCATATGTTGTACATTTCTAATCGATAGGGTTTATTGTGTATCGTCATTTTAGCAAACCAAAACTTCTTTGCTCGTTTGCCTTCCAAGTTTGTGTAAAAAAAAAAAAAAATTAAAATTAAAATTAAAAATTATTGAGTTGAAAAACTTCTTTAATTCTAGAAGTATGATTCATGCATAAAGGAGTGAGATATGACAGATTGATAGATGCAATTTAACTTTAGTTTCTGTAGGCTTAAATGTTTGATTTCTATATTAATACTAGATACTATTAAATGTAACTTTAATTTTATGATCGCAGACTGAAGAGAAGAACATATATTTGCCATGGGAGTTGATACAACAAAAAAAAAAAATGATTGACACATCACAATATCACATGACTATTGCACAAGTTACAACATAATATATGCATGATTGTTGTGTGAGACTTTTTTTTTTTTTTTTTTTTTTTTTTTGTGAGTATCAAACCCATTTGTTATAAGCACCCGTAACAACCTAATATGTTTTGAGATATACTATATGTATTCTTTACCCTCAATTATCTTTAGAGACAAATAAGATCTTGACAAGTGTATGGAAATGGCAAATGATGGGTATCGATATGATCATAATGTGGTCCATTTCTAAATAAAAAAATTAGATGTATTTTTGGTGAAGTTGTTGATATTGACAAATTATTGCAACAAGTTTATGCGTTGGAAGATAAGGGATTTAATGGCAGTTTGTATTTTGAGAGAACAATGAGTGCCACATGGCCGTAGCTATACTCGATAAGCGACAAAATAACGATATAGACATACATATGCACATGGTATGTATGTATGAAATGTCTGAAAAAGACCAACGATTTTTATTTAGGTTAAACAGGTTTGGATGTACGCTTGAGTCCTATTTTATACGGAGTAGGTGGTATGATTGGTTTGTGTAATTTTATGTAATATTGATTGCGGAAAGGAATTTTGTGAGAAGAAAAAACTAAAATCAGAAGAATAAGAATGATTTCTAGCCACATATTTTAAATAAAAATGAAAAATTTAAAGAGAGTTGTATCTATTTTTGTAAGTGCATCTGAAATGTGTTGTTGTAATTCTTTCTTACCCTTTTTATTTTAATTTTTCGTCTCATTTGATCTAACTCACTTCTAGATACATGTTAAGAAGAACATCGCACCTAAGTACGTAGAAAGCTAAGAACAAATCACATGAAAGTAAAATAGCTTTGTCAGGTTTATAAGACCACTCAAAACAATTATAAGAGAGGAGGGAGTGGGCACGGGTAAGGGATTCGGGTACCCTTACCCGAGCGGTAACACCGCCGCCGCCCCTTCGGGTATCAAAATCGGCTACGAAAAACGGTTTACCAAGCCGAGCGTGTTTTGGTGTTGGATTTGAAAAAAGTGAACGTTTGGGAATATAGCAACGGCTATATTTGGGTTTAAATAAAAAAAAAAAAAATTTCCTCTTTAAAACCAAACCATTTCACTTCATTTTTTCAAAATAATAATACACAAACCAAACCATTTCACACACTAATCTTTCAAAATTTGGCGAAACCATGGATCGAGGAAGAGGTAAAAAAACTTTCACCTCACGTCAATGTCGTTCTCAACCATCCCCGAATCAACCACCTCAAACTCCGTTAGGATTTAGCCAATTTTATTCTCAACCATCCCCGAATTTTTACGTTCCACAAGCCCAATCTCCACCCTTTTACCAATATAATATGAGTCCTCCTCAAATGAATCCACAACACTACAACATCACTACTACAAGCGAGTTTTCCCCGTTCCAAAACATTGATGAAGACGTAGAGTACGTACCCGAAACACAACCACTACCAAACGAAGAAGACGAAGTTGAGGAAGTTCAAGAAGTTGATCCGAGAGGGAAGAAAAAAGCTTTCGCCGGGAGGAGGCCCCGTGAATTTTGGTCGCCGGCACAAGAGGAGGCTTTGGCGAAAGCATGGATTCAAATCTCCGAATGTGGTGTTGTCGGTAATGAACAAAAGTCCGACGGTTTTTGGAAACGGGTTCTCAAGCATTACGAGTCAAGTATGGGTTCGAGTTCACGAACTTTTCATTCGTTGAATACCAAGTGGAAAACAATGAACACGGCCATGGGTATTTTCAACGGCTACTACCTCCAATCGGTACAAATTATATTTATTATTTTACATAATCTATACTTTTTATTTTGCATAATGTATACTATATTATTTACAATTACATTATTTGTTTAAGCTATATTTTTATTATTTTGTATATAATGTAGAAACGTGCTAAGGCTAGTGGGTGCAACGACTTGGACGTGGTGAGGCAAGCTGAGTCCGATTACTATACAGCAAAGAAAAGACAATTTACTCATACCTTGGCGTGGGAGGTTGTCAGAGGTCATGACAAATGGACGGAGCAAGAATGTTTTCAAGGTATTCCCGGTGCGACAAGCAACTCTTCAAAAAGGAAGTCGGGGGAGTATGAATCGGCAAGCAACACCGTTCCCGACATGAATGAAGACCCCACCCCTCCACTTTCAAGAAAGATGAAAAAGAAGCAAGCCGTATCCTCGTCGATCTCAAGTGTTGCGGATGAAATCAACTCGTACACACAAAAAGAAGACAGAATATTTGGCAGAAAAACGCGAGAAGGATGCGTTGGCAAAACAATTGTTGGCTACACAAATCGAGGGGGCGAAGTTCAAGAATGAACAACGGGAGATGAAGTATTTTTTGGAGCCGCATGATCACATTCGCGATCCCGCTATGTTGGAATTCGTTCTGAACCAAAAACGTCAACTTGCAGCCAAACACGGATGGGCTTGCAATTTTTAAGTTGTAGTTTCAACTTGTTTTAATTTCAAATTATGTAATGTTTTATGTTATGTTTAAGTATTATGTTATGTTTTTAAGTATTATGTTATGTTTTTTTTTTAAGTATTATGTAATGTTTTATTTTATTTAATGAAATGATATGTTTTTATTTTAAATATTGTATGTGATTTTATGTATGAAAAAAAAATAAAAATAAAAAATAAATAAATAAATAAAATCGGGTACAATTTGGTGGCCACTCCCTCCACTTAGGGTATAGTTAGGGTAAAATTGAGTACTTTTGATGTGTAAGGTTTTTATTGGATGGATGTGAGGTGGCACCTAGGATATTAGGTGACCACTCCCCCCTCCCTAATGAAAGAGTACGATACTCGTCTGTTGCTCGAGCATACCGATACAATAGTGATACTCTTACATAATGATTTTTTTAAAACTTGCATGATTTTTAGTGACACTTTTATCGGTAGTTAATTACACGTTAGTGACACCTTACTGACAGTATTCATATCTTGCGAGTTTTTTTGTCATTCTTCTGAGAGAATGCTTTTCAAAGGTATTCTTTTTAAATCGGATAACAATCAAATTTCTTCCACACAAATATCATTTAGAATCTTGTGACGTATATTTGATAAAATGAGAGTCATTTTCTACAATTAAATATCATGAATGGAAAACAAAAAAATACATGTCTACGATTAACGATAACAAAAAAGTTTTAAAATTCAATGTCACTCATTTACGGTTCTCCTATGGATCCTTTTCTTACACATAGAGGTCCATTATAGCAATCCCACATATAAGTGATAAAATAATAAGGGTGAAAGTTAAAAATACGCAATGTGGTTTTTCAGAACTAACGATGTACGCAACGAACTTTGAAAATTACAATTGTATGCAAAATACTTTCAAATTTGAAACAATGTACGCAATATTACCGGTAACTAACAAGTTACCAGGTCAAAAAGTTTGAAAAATGACATAAATGGTCCCTGTGGCTTGCGTTGACTTTCACAGGTCATCCATTGACTTTATTTTCGTTTAAAAAAGTTTCAGTAATCGTCCTTATGGTCATTGGCTTTTAGATTTAGTCATTTTCTTTCGTTTTCATCCGTTTTTGTCCGTTTTTCTTACGTTTTGTCCGTTTTTCTTACGTTTTTATCGGTTTTCATCCGTTTTTCTTACAATTTCTTAGGTTTTTGTCCGTTTTTCTTATGTTTTGTCTATTTTCTTTCGTTTTTGCCCTTTTTTGTCCATTGTTTTTATGTTTTGTTCGTTTTTCTTACGTTTTTATCAGTTTTCATCCGTTTTTGTCCGTTTTTCTTACATTTTATCCGTTTTTCTTACGTTTCTGTACTATTTAAACATATTGAATTTTTTTTCCAAAAGAAATAAAAATTTTTATTTTTTCGCAAATTTGAAAAAAAAAATCCAAAAAAAATTTGAAAAAAAATATTGGAAAAAAAATATTTCCGAAAAAAAATAAAAATTTTCAAATTTCAAAAAAAAAATTTGAATAAAAATTTCAAAAAAATTTGAATAAAAAAAAATTATTTTTCAAATATATTTTTTTAAATCTTTAAAAAAAAATTTGAATTTTTTTTTTCAAAATTTTCAATTTCGACATTTTGAAAAAATTTTCAATTTCGAATAAAAAAAATTTTCAAAATTTTTTTTGGAAAAAAATTTCCAATACCGACATATTGAAAATTTTGAAAAAAATTTTTTTTTCAATATTTTTTTAAAAATTTGAAAATTTCCAATTTTTTTAAGATTTAAAAAAAATATATTTTAAAAAAATATATTTTTTGAAGATCTTTTATAAAAATTTGAAAAATATTTTTGAAGATTTTTTTAAAAATTTAAAAATTTCCAATTTTTTTTAAATATTTTTTTTCCAATTTTTTTTTTTCTTTTTGGAAAAAATTTTCAATATGTTTAAATAGTACAAAAACGTAAGAAAAACGGACAAAATGTAAGAAAAACGGGCAAAAACTGAAAAAAACATAAGAAAAACGGACAAAACGTAAGAACAACGGACAAAAACGGATGAAAACTGGCAAAAACGAAAGAAAACAGACAAAACGTAAGAAAAACGGACCAAGATTTAAGAAAAGGTAAGAAAAACGGATGAAAACCGATAAAAACGTAAGAAAAACGGACAAAAACGGAAAAAAATGGACTAAATCTAAAAGCCAATGACCATAAGGACTATTACTGAAACTTTTTTAACCGAAAATAAAGTCAATGGATGACCTGTGAAAGTCAACGCAAGCCACAGGGACCATTTATGTCATTTTTCAAACTTTTTAACCTGGTAACTTGTTAGTTACCGGTCATATTGCATACATTGTTTCAAATTTGAAAGTATTTTGCGTACAATGGTAATTTTCAAAGTTCATTGCGTACATCGTTAGTTCTGAAAAATCACGTTGCGTATCTTTAGCTTTCACACAAATAATAAATATGCATCAATGTGGTATTCCAAATGTTCATATGTATGAAAGAATATCAGCAACTTATAAAATTAGGCCATTGTTAGGTCACTAGTTTTACAACACAAGCTTATAAGAGAAGAGATAAGGCGATTGAACAAGTAAACAAGCACACACACACATATAAATGAGGAAGGGTTAGGCGTAATGTATGAGTGAAAGAATAACTTGAACAACCAACCCTCAAATGAGGGTTTACAAGAGTTTATATAGGCAAGGAGCTAGGGCAACACTCCCTCTCCTTCCCTATTCCTTATTGGGCTTGGGCCTCAGCTTATGGGCCTTCTACATAAGCTGGACCTTAAACAAACATAAAGGCCATAATAAAGCTACCTATTACATATGAAATATAAATACTTGAATTACAGTTTAGGAGTGATTCCAACAATCTCCCCCTCAAGTATATATGAATGTAAACGGTGAAGGCGTTGATGTAATAGTAGCTGTGACGTCTTCTGACATTCTTCTTTCTTGTGAGAGGAATTGTCTTGATTCGAACAATCTCCCCAGTGTAGAGAGATAGTTATCTTTGAGCAGTTATGCTTCGACGTCATCTTTAACTTTGTTCTTTGATCATTGTTCTTTGTGGTGAAAGTGATAGTATGTTGTTGTCTGCATCAGTCTGCCTCAGGTCTGCTTTGCTGCTCTAGTGTCTCCACGTCATTCTTCAACATGCTCACACGCTCTATAACGTTGGAATTCAAAACTGATGAAGTTCTTTAAATCTTTATCATTGTAGATTCTTTGGTTTGACGAAGAATCATTCTGACGGTTGTGTTGCTTTTGAATAGAACTTCCATTAGTGATGATGTTGGTGTGAACATGAGAAGAATCATCACGATCATCCCGCTCCAGAGCTTCCATAAGAAGAAAACATTTCAAACGGTTAGTAATAAGCGGTTTCCGGCACTTACAAGTTTGAACTTCGAGAGTGTTAACAGCATAGTGTGAAAACACAACTCTAATTCTTACAAAGGCCGTTCCTGAACTGGAGTCCCACAAGTGAGATAACGCGATGTACCGAAGTACATCTACAGTTCAGATGAGTCGCTGAGGTACACCGAAGCATCACCTCACGACTGTAGACCGTTTGAGACACACTCCGCGTAATCCACGGGGAGTTACCGAAGTGACCTGCTGTCAGGGCTGTTTGATGTTGACCCTGGCAGGAGTTTCCATTCAATCACCGAGGATCACAGATGTGAACCTCTCATAAATGTTCTCGACAGATTGCTAAGATCTGTGAAGGACTCGATATGAACCACTGAATCACTGAAGATCTTATTTGTTGATCAACAAGTGATTAAATGTCAAGTGTTCCTAAGAGATCTTTAGATGAATCTCGTGGCTCTAGACTCAACAATGCGTTTTGGTTTTCCTGAGCGGAGACTAGGGAGAGGGTCTCCTTCTTCAATACCAGCGATCTCTAACCTTAGTCACCTTATAACTCCATGACTAACCTATGTTTGCCATTATAACCACTGTAAGTTAAAATATCTCTCAAAGGGTTTGTAAATGAAAAACATGTTTGAACCACAGTGAGAGATAAGTTTTTGCATAAATACTCCCCCTCCACATGTGCTTAATAGTTTTAATGGTTAAATGCACAGTGAGGAAAGAGCGCGCACTTTTTGAATTGATTCACTGAAGATAGACACTCTCCCGCGAGACACGGTTACGTTGAATAGTTAAAGAGATACATTGTCAGCTTTTAGGTGACAACTAGCTCTAATAACTATCTTGAAGGTGTAGACAAACCTCGAAAGGTTGTCATACCCGTCAGAGTTCATGTCTATCAAGAGTTTCTCGAATGGTACTTTCTACTTGGACAAGTCCTTTGCGAGACACGTTTACATCACTAGCGAACTAGCTTGAAATTATTACCCGTCCAGGACAAGTCTTTTCGAGTTACTAACAGTTTAGTACCGTCAATTCGTAGGTTAAGTCTGAGGTACACAGATTCATTTGCATTTTGCACAACATATTTCTTATCACACAATTTTCTCCCCCTCAAAAATGGCATATAAAATTGTTATTTTTGAACGGTTTGAGAATAAATATGACCATTTTGAGTGTTGCGGGAAGTGTGACCACTGTGAACAATTTGTGAACAAAGTTTTAATTCAAATACTCCCCCTCAACTAGTGATATAAACGGTTGAGGTTTTAAAATCATATGGGGAAGTACTTGTCTTTTTGAGCAAAACCTTGAAAAATGAAAGGTTTGATAGGTTTTACTCAAAAATAAGAAGCTTTCGCTCCTTTTATAAGGATTGTGGCACTGAGGCGTACCACAGGGTCCTTTCTTGACACTTACGGGTTGTACACTGTTATGTGTGCACAAGCCATACACATATTTAATCATACATCCAAAATTATGAAGGAAACAATTCACGGGGTACCAGGAAGTGCAGTGATATTCCCAGGAGTGCGCACAGGGCGTTGAAAGCCGATGATGTTTCTCCTGAGTCGACCACCAACATAGCTTTCCAATCGTCTGAACTGATCCCTTCTGAACAACCGTTCATCAATCATGGTGATGATGCGTTTTACATCCCTCCTGTCCTGAGAATTCCAGCGTTTAGGATTCCCAACTTTCAGGCGTATATCCTTCAATCTGTACGCCAATCCATCCCTAACCATCTTCAAGGTATGATCCCCGAATTTGTGGAGCTCACTACACGCCATTAAGCAGTTTCTTCGAAGTTCACTGCGGTAAACAACGCCGAAAGGTTTGCTGATGAGCGTGAGTTGTTTAAGCTGGTTGATGTCGGGAAGATCAAGCTGTGGTGGAGTGAAGTTTACACGTTTCTGATATGATTCAACAGCCATCTGGATATCTTCGACACGTTCTTTGATCACGATGCGTCTAATGAAGATGAGAACTGACTTGATAAATTCACGTTGAACTTCAGTCGAGAACTGTCTCATACGACCCTGTACTTTGGCAAGATACATGTCTTCGATGTCGTTGAGGGACAAGTTCTCAAAGTCAGCTTCGGAGAATCCATAGTCCTGTTCATCTTGTCGTTTGACTATGATATTCTTTAAGAATGTGTAGTCCCACTTAGACTTGAGATCAATGTGTTTGATGGCCACGATGTCCTTCGAGCTATACACTTCATGTTGAGACTTCTGAACCAGGCAGCTTCTGTAGTAGATTCTTCGGCGTTCAGGCCAATGATGAATCCCATACAATGCATCTTGGTCGTATGCTTGCACGTTGTCAGAAAACAAGTGAGTTGCACGTTCCTCGATAGCTATGCAGTTAGAGTAAATGGCCGCTGGGAATGGAAGAGTCAATGATGTAGTGTATTTTCTCGAACCATCGCCACCATGGAGAAGAAATTCCAGGTCTTTGTTGAAGAAATATCGGAAGGGAATCCTTGGTTCGTCTGCTTGGCCAATGGTCGGTAGAGGTTTGGTCCAGTCGGTGTAGTATGGAGGGTTGTCCCTTTGTGTGAAGTCAATGTTTGCTTCCGGATTGAGCCAATCCATGTTGTTAGACATAGCTCGAGCGATGTTCTCAAGATGATATTCGACCTCGAGGGCACTTTCAGAGCTGTCTTTCCATAGTTGAAAAGCTTCATTCTTGATTCGCTTCAATTCAGATTTCGTCATTTTCTTCACATGGAACTTTTCTTGCAACAGTTTTGCATGCTCCAATGTTGAACCATCTACCAATTCTTGGCCTGCATCAGGGTAGGGAGTTTGATTGACAAGTGTGGAGAACCATTCGAACTCTTCGGTTTTATCGTCATCTAGCCATTATACGACTCCGGGCTGAGTCGTCTGCTTCTTCTTTTTGGAAGGCTTTGATGATGATACTGGTTTCTGCACTTGTTTGGGTGAGGTGGGTTGTTGTCGGGGCTCAAGGACCTCTTCATCGTCACCACCCGTATACTCAAAGTAATCACCAGTTTTATGAGTCAGGGGTGGTAACTCGGAATCGTCCCGAGGTTTATCAGTAGAAGACCGATGTGGAAGAGTCTTATGTTGAGAAGAAGTCCGTGGTAGAGGAGGTGGCATAGATGTAGATTGACCAGACTGCTTCTGACGTTTAGGTGCAGAGTCCTTATCCTTATCATCGTCATCTCTTGGCCGTTTGGGTTGATCGGCTGACTCCTTGCATGATGAACTGAGTTGAAAAGCAAGTAGACCTTCGAAAAATTTAGCTTCATCCGAAGTAAACGTTCCAGATCGCTTTGACATTTGCATCACTAGTTTAGCGATTAACTCAGATTCAGAGAGATCAGCTTCTTTGGCCATTGTATGTTTGACCAATGCGACGATGTTAGGAGTGAGTTGTCTGGAAAATATTTCTCTAGTCACACCGGGGACAGTGTCGAGAAGAAACTTGTGAGTTTGATCTCTTGCTGACTTCTCCAGTTCCTTTTGGACTTTAGGAACGATATCCTGAAGGTACTTTTGAGTGTAACCTTCAATCATTTCATTCAGTTCCTCCTGACGATGACTTTTCATGAATTCCTGAATGGCTTTCCTATCTTTCCGCATCTTGTCATTCTCATCATGTAAGTACTGCATTTGTTCAGCATACCAATTAAGTTTTCTGTGGAGCATGTCCTTCTTTCTAACTTGTTTGACAGCTTTCACAATTCTTGCATGTGTTTGAGAAATCCAAGATTTAGATGGTTTCTTCACGGATTTGGATGATGATCTGGTTGACTTCGGTGATGGTGGTGGTGATGAATGAGATGAAGAGTCTGATGATGAGGAGACATGAGGAGACTTCATGTCCTTAGGAGTTTCAGAGGTTTTCTCCTTTGAGTGTGTTGGACTGTCTAGAAGAAACTTTGTATAATCATCCTCGTCATCTCTAGACTTTTCTTTCTCAGTTATCTGTTTCTCAAAATCATAGACAATAGTGTCCTCCATAGGCTGTTGTTGGTGCAGAAGAGTGGTGGCACCAGCTCCCTTATCGGGTTGATTAACCGCATCAGGAGATGGAGAGGAGTGGGCAGCACCACTTGATCCTCCTGGGCCACCCATTTGATCTTTAGCAAATTGTTCGGCCTTTTGAAGGTGTCGAACGTTGTGAAACTTTTTCCTGTATGATTTATTCAGTTGCTCTTCTTCTTCTTCTTC
The DNA here is from genome assembly GCA_019973895.1 of Chrysanthemum seticuspe. NCBI lineage: Eukaryota > Viridiplantae > Streptophyta > Magnoliopsida > Asterales > Asteraceae > Chrysanthemum > Chrysanthemum seticuspe. The sequence continues at coordinate 278,241,533 of BPTQ01000001.1, read as the reverse complement.
AGAGCTCTCATCATAAGGTACAAGTGCAGGAGTCTTCCCTTTTTCATGAACAGCTGGAGGACTTGGAGGTTTTGCTACTGAGGGATTGACATCCTTTGCAGTTTCAGAGTATGAGATCTCTTCATCTGTGTCAGTAGCATCAGAGTCCTCGTCCCTGAGCTGTCTTTGCGGTTCAGGTGAAATGATAGGAGTGGCTTCCAGAGATGGAACTTTCTTCTTAGGGGTAGGTTTCCTCTTTGGAATAGGTTTATTCTTTGGAACATTCCTTTGACTACCTGTACTTGTGACACTTCCAGCACTTCCTGTTCTGGTTCTCCTTACAGGTGTACCAGAAGATTTTTCGTCGAGATGACCAACTTTGCCTTGTCTGACTGCTTCCAGATACCTTTGGTACGATTCGAGCTTTCTGACATCTTCAGTTAGAAGGAAATCTGGCAGCACGGCACCTTGTTTCTTTGTGGACGTTTCCTTGATTCTGACAGAGAGAATAGGTTCCGTCAACATGTCGTGATTGTCGGGGTCATTGAGCCTCTTGGGAATGTCGGGATGAAGTCCAAGTGCTCTCTGGATCAACAATTTGGTATATCTGATGTAGGGAATCTTTGAGCCAAGTTTGTTGAGAAATGACATCATGTCATCCCAAATCAGAGCTTCGATAGCGATGTGTTTCTTGTTGACCAATGCCCAGAATATTTGCAATTCCATGAGCTTAGGGTGCTCATAGCCGCTATCACGACCAGAAACAGACTTGGTGATGATCATGTAGAGAGTTCTCCAGGGTTGAGGAATACTCTTAAGCTCTACGTGAGAGTGCTTGTTGATTACTCCTGTAGCCTCGTCATAACCGATATCGATTAAGAATTGGAGAGTGAGCTCTTCAGCAGGTGAGGCATATAGTTTGGTTGGTTCGACTTCAGGAATTAGGAGAACAACCCTAAAGTCTGTAGGTGTAATGATGACTTGTTTGTGATTCAGAGTCACTGTCACAGCAGTTTGTCCTTTGACCCTTTCCATAGTGTTCCAGAACTGTTGGATGTAGATCTCAGGGACAGTTGCAGAGTTTGTAAGCATGTTCTGATACGGATGAGTCCTCAGAATGTCAATAGCAATTAAACACGAAGATTCAGAGCAAGTGAGGGTGTCAAAGTCAACACGGAGATTGTTCTTTCCTATCTTCATTGGATAGCCATGAGGATAGATATCAGCAATGGAGAGAACTTCAGGTGCTTCCACATTCATTAGTTCAGCCATGTCGTGATCTGAAATAACATTAGCCAAAAGAACCAACATATCGAAGGACATAATGTTAGTCAACAGAAGGTCTTATTGTCTAGTTATTGAATGTATAGTGATAATGATTGTTACGAGTCCTAAGTCACTTGTATGTTCAATAGTTCAATGATATCGTGAAATGTTTCGTGAGTTAGTTAACTTTAAGTTTTAAAGCTTATTTTATCACTTATTGTTCACAATATATCAGATGATTTAAGTTTATTAGTGACATTTTTGGATTCGTGATGATATGATTAGTTTATTTACAAGTTTGTACAAGTAACAATTCATCATGAAGGTATGTCCAGGGATAAGCGTAGTTTTGGCAAAGTTATGCGTAGACAGGAATGATATATGCTTAGGCGTAAACTTACGCGTAGAATCCTATCTTACGCGTAAGAAATGTTACGCGTAGGAAAAGGAGACCTTATGCGTAAAGCTTATGCGTAGGCATATATTTACCTTACGCGTAAGGCTACTCGTAAGAGTTGACCTTATGCGTAGAGGTCACTGTTTACGCATATCCTTCACAGGATACGCGTAGTCCATTGTAGAACCTTAGGCGTAGAAGCTACGCGTAAGACAAGTCTTACGCATAACAAGCTACGCGTAAGGTGATCCTTAAGCGTAGATTAATAACCACCTTGATTCTGAATATTACGTGTTGCAAGCCTGAAATAAATCATCATTTCAACAAAGTTAAAACATATAACATTCATTTAAGACAAATCAAATCACATTTTCATAGTTGAACAGTTACGCGTAGAATATCTTACGCGTAGACTAAACCCTAATTCTACGCGTATCAAATCTAGCCATGGATTATGCACCAAAGTTTTTCTGGTATATCATAGAAGTTGTGAGAGCATGTAGACCAAGTTTTAACACTTATTATGCAGTGAATCAAAAATACCCAAAGTTTATGAACTTTAAACCCTAGTTTCGAATTGATGACCAATTCGTGTTTCTGGGTGGCTATAGACTATGGAAATCATCAATTCAACAACGCAAAAGCATAACCCAACAGTCTTTTAGACCAAAACACTTCACATTTGAAACACCCAATTCGACTTATAAACCCTAATTTTCAAAAATCATCAATTAGTGAATCTGGGTGGATTTTGATGGTTAACAAAGTATCATTGATGTATTATGAACGTTTTGACACAATCATTTCACCCCAAACACACACGTATTGATTGTGTGTTCTTACGCATAAGCGTAGAACACATAATCACGCGTAGAACACGTTTTAGCCGTAGGATTTACATGAGATTCAAAACCATTGTTTAAAAACATGATCCAAACACAGAAACACTTACAGATTGATAATCGAAAGCACGGATTTGTAAAACGATTATGGACCGTGGATGATATTAGGTGAAATATTTAATGTGATGGGAATAAATGTGGTGGGTGGAGTCTTTTGTATAAAATAACTTTAAGGTTTTGACAGTTATAGTCCCTCCACCTTTTCCTTTTTCACACAAAGTCTTTTAACTTCCATTTTGGTTACCAAATGAAGATTTTGGGAAAGAAACTTGACGACACTCCCCCTCGACTTGAGAAAATAATGAAAGGTTGTTAATTAGAGTCCAAGGAGTGTCTTTGAATCAGAAAGTGTACCACCATTTGTAAAAGAATCAACCGAGATGTGATAACATGCAAGTACACAGATGTTTTGAAACAGTTAATGGATAATTTTCTCCCCCTCAACACTTGATCGGTAAAAATACTAAATTTTGAAAGATAAGAGTGTTGACGGAAGAGATGTACTTGCCATGTAGAAAGAAAGATAGATTAGGAGAATATTTTTGTTGTTTTTATAGGATTTTATATTTTTGTATTTTGTTTTTGAAAAATTTATTTACAAAAGAGGTTTTGGTGTTCGACAGGTTTTTAAGACTGTTTTAAGAGGTCATCCAGTTCCTCTTGAGTCAAACACCTCATACCAATTCGGTGGATCAACTCATTAAACCTAGCGGGAGGCAAGGCTTTGGTGAGCAAATCTGCCAATTGGTATTCAGTACCCACAAAGTATAATTCAACGGTACCCTGTTCCACGTGGTCCTTTATGAAATGATAGCGTAGATCGATGTGCTTTGATTTCGAGTACTGAACTGAGTTGCACGAGATTGCAATGGCACTCCGATTGTCGCAGTACATCGGGATTCTGTCAAATGCGTAACCATAGTCTTTGAGTTGTGTTCTCATCCAGATGACTTGAGCACAACACGCGGACATGGCTACATATTCTGCTTCGGTTGATGACAGCGATGTACAATCCTGCTTTTTAGATTGCCAAGACACCAGTTTATCACCAAGAAATTGTAGAGCTCCTGAAGTACTTTTCCTTGAGTCTAAGCATCCTGCGTGGTCAGCGTCTGAAAAAGCGATTAGTTCAAAACCAGAATCCTTCGGATACCAGATCCCCAAGTTAATGGTTCCCTTGATATATCGGAGGATTCTTTTAGCCTCAGAGAGGTGGGTTTCAGTTGGTCGTGACTGATAACGGGAGCATAGATAAACGGCAAAGACAATATCAGGTCTGCTAGCTGTTAGATACATGAGAGACCCAATGATACTTCGGTATTTGGTAGGGTCAACCAATTTCCCATGTAAATCAGCATCTAATTTCTTGGTATGAGCCATTGGTGTGGCATAAGTATCACAGGTATTCATTCCAAATTTGTTTAACAATTCAAGGGCATATTTGGACTGACTCAGAAAAATACCACGGGGTGATTGATGAACTTGCAGTCCTAGAAAGAACGTAAGTTCACCCATCATGGACATTTCAAAATTTTTCTTCATTAGTTTTGCAAAAGCGATTGAAAACTTTTTATGTGTTGACCCAAAAATGATGTCATCCACGTAAATTTGAACAATTAAGATGTGTGCTCCGTGATATTGTATAAAAAGAGTTGGGTCAACCGAGCCTTTGGTGAAATTATTGGCAATGAGGAAAGATGATAGCTTATCGTACCATGCCCGAGGGGCTTGTTTGAGACCATAAAGGGCTTTGTTCAGTTTGTAGACATGGTTCGGGAACTCAGGATCAACGAATCCATCTGGTTGGCTGACATAGACCGTTTCTTTAAGTTGCCCATTGAGAAACGCCGTTTTGACATCCATCTGATAGACCGTCATGTTCATATGAGCCGCGAACGCGAGAAATATCCGAACAGCCTCAAGACGAGCAACCGGAGCAAAAGATTCTTCAAAGTCTATTCCTTCTTCCTGACGATAACCCTTAGCAACTAGACGTGACTTGTTTCGGATGACGTTCCCTTCAGCATCCAATTTGTTTTTCCAAATCCATTTTAGACCAATGACGTAGACCCCTGTTGGTCTTTCAACCAGTTCCCATACTTCAAGACGTTTGAATTGGTTGAGTTCTTCCTACATGGATTCAATCCAGTTGTCTTTTGTCATTGCGTCTTTAATGTTTTTAGGCTCAGATTGGCAGACAGTGAGTGCATAAACGCAATGTTCACCGTCTGAGTGAAGACGTTGTCTCGTAACGACTGGTTGATTCGGGTTGCCAATAATGTTAGCCAGAGGATGGTCTTTTGTCCATCTATGTGTAGAGGGTTGATGTTGGTATACATTGTGCAGATTCTGAGGATTCAAATGGTTTGTTGAAGATTCCGCAACATCTGGTGCAGCAGTCTCATTGGCAAACGGGTTGAAGAACGCATTTGGATCAAAATCTGCAGGTGGGGGTACTTCATTCAGAATATCATCAGCTGGTTCATCATTGTTGGAAGCGGTGTGTTCAACTGTTGTGTTGGAGTCAATTGGTGTAGGTGCATCTTCAACAGTAGTTGTTGTAGCAGGTATAGGAATATTATCAGGTTGTGCAGCGGAAACAGCGGATACACCAGGAGCACGTTCATCAATATCGTCACAGAACAGAGGAGCAAATAACCTTTCCATTTGTTGACGAGTTAGCTGAGGGCTTTCTTCAGCTGATGATGGGGATTGAGGGAAGTTTAAACGGTTGTGACCGGGTTCTAAGCTGTTATACTCAGAAGCCATTTCCGTGAGTTCATCGAAATGAGCATGAATCATTTCCATTACCTCCTTAGTTCGACGATTCCAGATTCGGAAACCTTTAGAATTGTCACAGTATCCAATAAAGACTCCAATATCAGCTTTGGCTTTGAGCTTTCCAAAATCATCACGATCATTATTCGGATAGCAAAGGGATCCAAATACATGAAAGTGTTTGAGGTTCGGTTTATAGTTGTGGACAAGCTCGAAAGGTGTTTTGTTGTGGCGTTTTGTGATCATAGAACGGTTTTGAGTATAGCATGCAGTAGATACAGCTTCTGCCCATAAGTAATCTGGAAGTTTAGCATTGATTAACATTGTTCTTGCAGCTTCCACTAACGTTCGATTTCGTCTTTCAACAACTCCGTTTTGTTCAGGTGTCCGTGCAATAGATGTTTGATGCTGAATTCCCACTTTCTCATAAAATTCACGAAGGGTTTTGTTAACAAATTCAGTTCCTTTGTCTGTTCTGATGATTCTGACGGTGTTGCGGAGCTGAACCTGTATCTTTGTGAGAAAGGTGATGATCATTTGTGGAGCTTGGTCTTTGCTACGAAGAAAGTAGACCCAAGTCCATCGTGAGAAGTCATCAACAATTACTAAGATGTAGCGTTTGCCGTTGATCGTTTGCACACGCATCGGGCCACACAAATCCATGTGAAGAAGATGAAGCACATGCTGAGAGCTGTGTTCCACCTTTGAAGGAAAATGAGCACGAGTGCTTTTCCCTTGTTCACAGGCTGAGCAAAGGTGATCTTTTGAATACCGGAATCGTGGGAGTCCTTCAACTAGTTTGTGTCGAGCAAGGTTGGTGATGGTTTGAAAGTTTAGGTGTGAGAGACGACGGTGCCATAGCCAGGATTTTGTAGATGTTGCCTTAGAAAGTAAGCAGATGGGAGATGAAGCAACCATGTCTTGCATAGAGATAGTGTAGAGACTAGAATTACGCGAGCCAGACATAAGATCGTTTCCTTGTAGATCACGAATGAAACAAGTTTTCTCCCTGAAAGCAACCTCCAAATCTCCATCACAAAATTGACCTACTGAAAACAGATTGTGACCGAGGCCTTCCACATAGTAAACCCTGCTGATTTCGATGTTCCCATTAACATAATCTCCGTAGCCCATGATGGCTGCGAAGTGATCGTTCCCGAATCTGACAGTGCCAATGAACTTTGCAATAAAGTTTGATAACAGTTTAAGGTTGCCTGTCATGTGTCGGGAACATCCGCTATCAACAATACAGAGAATGATCTGTATCACCTGCATTACACACAGACGACACAGATGGAATAGAAGTAGATGTGGAACCCGAAATGTTAGAGGGTTCCGAAGCAGATATGTTAGACATACACACATTTATAATTTTAGGCATCCATTTAAATCCTAGTGTGTTATATATCCATTTCTGCCATCTATAACTACTCTTTGCTTTAGTCTTAGTGAAAGCGCTAGGTGGTACTACATTCTTAGGAGGTGAAGCGGGAGCTACTGTGATAGCAATGGTTGCCTTAGAATCTAAAGATGGTGGTTTACCAAGCACAGACTTAGAATGATTAGTGGGCCTAGAGGTATTCCAGTTCTTAGGATTCCGTAATCGAGAGATTATAGCTTTAGCAACACATTTGTCATGACATTCAGAATTCATACTCTTTTGACAAATAACACAAGGTGCATCAGACTGAATATCAAAAGTACTCAACGGTTTAGCTTTCGTTACATCACTATTTCTATTACATTTGCCAGACGTAACATCTATAGTGGAAGCAACATGATTTTTATTCAGAGTCCTAGGGTGTTCTTCTACTTTAGCATTCCTTATTGATATTTTCTTAGGTCGCAACTTCCTATTCTTCGATTGAGTGCTCCTAGGCTGTGAAGTGCGGACGTTTGGAAAAGATGCAACTATTCCTGTTTCAGTAGAGGGAAACACATTAGCAACTTGTGATTTGGCAGTGGGAATTCTAGGTTCACGATTACTAAGTGTGACTGGTGCTAATCTCTTAATCACAGTAGGCGGAAGTTGTTCATACTTTCCTAACATTTCCCGTAACTTAGAGATGGTGTGAATCAGATCTTGATTTTCAGAACGAATATTTCCAGCAAAATTCATGACGTCTCTAGTGTGAGCAAGATAGTGATCAAGTTCGTTTGATGCTTCAAGTCGAGTCTTTTTGAGTAAATCAAATATGACACCATATTCCTGTTTAACTTTTAAAAGTTCTTGTTCATATTTTGAGATTTGAATTTTCAAAGACACGTTTTGATCATCCAGTTGCTCAATTTTAGGATCAAAAGATTTTGTTTGCAACTCAGAGAGTTTCTTTTGAAAACTAAGTTGATGATTGTGAATATCTTTTTCACACCAATTAAGACGACGATTTGTATTGTAAAGTTCGTTAAGTAGTCGTTTATTTTCAGCTTTTAAAGACTCGATCTGAAGCACATTATCGGTGTTCTCAACAGTTACAACAGTTTCAACAATATCAGCAGAGATATGATCAGATGCATATGGCAACGAATAGAATAGCACAACATTATGGATATCAGCACAGATAACATCTTCCAAGAGTCGATCAACATCTTTTCTCAACAGTTTCTTTTTGCGTTTTGTGTTAGTAATAGATGTTTCTGTTTTCTCGAAAACGTTTTTCATTACCCCAAGTTCCTTATGAAAATCCTTTTCCCAGGCAATTGCACAACTTTTCAAGTTTTTAACATTAGGTAAAAGATTTTTCTGAAAAATGTCTCTTTGTTCTCGCGCCAGAGGCGATTGAAAATGTTCAACTTTGATTTCAGATCGATATTCTATCTCATGTTGTAAAATTTTGAGGTCAGCCATGAAAATGTCAAAATATCGAAGAATTTTTCGATTTTCAGGTTGTGAGTTTACTTCGCTAATGGAATGTAAAGGACCATAAGTTTGTGCAAAGACTGTTTTGGGATTAACAATAGAAGACTCGGGTGTTTTGATGATAACCCTAGGTGTGTTTGAAGAATCCGTTGGTGTGACGAAAGTGACCGCGTTTTTATAATTAAAAGGTTTGTTGTAAACAACGTTTTTTAATTTTGATCGACTCTCGTCTTCTGCATCAAATTCCTCTTGACGATGATATTCAACAACACTCATGACAGTATTATCAATTTTGTATTCTGCACTGGAAACTTCAGGAGTTGGTTTGAATGTTTTGAGTGAAAGCTTTGGTTTGTAATCAGCTAGATTTTTTCCATATCCTTTTGGATTGGGTTTTAAGGTAAACTGTTCAATAGCTGTTACTGATTCACCATGTTTGTAAACAACAGTTTTAAACTCTTTAAGTTTGTTTTGCAAGCCGATGATTTCTTCAATAAGGTCATCTACCCGATTCGTTGAATGCTTTTTGTATGCGGAGAACTGTTTTTGACAATTTAACAACTCAGCCTTAGCTTTTTGATTTTCCAAGGTGAGAGCGTTAATTTGCTTTTTATGTTCATGTTTCAGTTGTTCTAATTCGGACAACAAAGCATTCTTCGAAGCGGCTAGATCACGCATCTGTCTCTCTAAATTTTTTCGTTTTGATGAGATTTTGCAAAAGCGGCTTCAAAACCTTTTTCACGGTTTTCTTGAGTTTTGAAAAAGTTGAGTTGCATTTGTAAACATTCAAAATCCTTGATTAACAGTGCATTTTTACTTTTTAAGGACTGATTTAATGCATAACATTCATCCATTTTGATTTTATGGTCTTGAATTAACTGAGCAAAATCCGGATGAGGCAACAAATCATCTTGTTCAACGTGAGTCTCAACATGATCATTCTTTAGATCCTCGAGTACGACCACATAGTCAATTTGATTATCAAAGGAGACCATAAGGTCATCTTGATCGTCAAATGTAACTACAGGGTTAACTTGAAAATCATCAGAAGAAGATGTAGAAGACTCATTTTGAACAGTCTGATCCATGCCGGATTCAGATATTGGCGGAGATATTAATTCAGATATGATGATGGTTTGTTCGGGTACCTGAGACAAGCCATCAGTGTCATACACTGGGCCTGTATCACTCATGTGCAGCTCATGCATATTAGCCATCAACATAACAGCTGCATTAGCCTGCAAGTCCTCCATATCATCATCTGAGTCTGCATCTGCCATAAAGCTCTGTTCTTTGTCTGTAAGAGAACCACCAGCTTCATCCTTAAGAGCCAGAAGTAAGGCCTCTTTGAAATAAGCACTGCCCCTAGTCCTTGGCTTTGGGCATGCATTAGCCAGGTGTCCCTTCTCATTGCAGTTGTAGCATCTAAGACCATTTAACCGATTCTGAGCATTTCCATGTTCTACCACTTGAGCTCTGTTGGTGTTCCTACCCACAGCATTAAACCCTTGACCACCGCCCATCTGACGACCATAATCACGATTCTGAACTTCAACACGTCCATTGTTCACAACAGCTTGAGTCCGTGTGTTAGATGAGGAACGAATACGATTGTTGGATTTGTTGGTGTAACGGCCAAAAGCATTAGCAATCATCACAAATCCTTGTTGCAATGCTTCGAATAGATCTGTTTCCTCAGTCGCTTCACTGACATATGCTTGAGCATTGTTGCTGTATGGAACCAATTGATTTTGTTGAGGTTGAGGTTGTTGCTGTGAAGGTGTGTTGGAAGCAGTTGGTTGAGTTGCTGGTTGAGAGGGATAATTCTGTTGAGCATACAAGGCAAGTTGTTGATTGTCCGGTTGTGACTGTTTAGCAATTTGAGCACGGAGAATCCTTTCCCGATCAACTTCCTTTTCATGAGGCTTCAAGTAATCGTACAACAATCCATAAGTAGAATGATGCATATTCTTCGCTTGACGGAGAAAAATGACATACTTCTCCCATTCTGGACCAAGACTACTCAGGAACTTAGTATTCACTGCAATTCTTGGCATGATGATGTTGTGTTTATCCAAATCATTGATGATATCTGAAAATCGATGATGATAGGACTCAAGTGTCTCTCCAGGTTCAATCATGAAGTGTTCATAAGCCAAGTAAATTTTGGATTCCAGATCCTCCTGATTGAGTACAGATCCTTCCATAAGAAGACGAATATGATCCCACATTTTTTGTGCAGTCTTTTGAGCATCAACACTACGAAGAATTGGGTTTGGTAATCCTAAGAGGATGTATTCCATTGCAAGTTCATCAGCTTCATAGTGTAGAAGTTCTGTAGGATTTAAGTCTGCAACAGTAGCAATGTTGGTTTGTTCATCTCTTGGTGGAACAGCAGTTGGATCTCCGGGTACAATGACAGTAGGCATCTCAAATGGACCTTCCAAGATGACCTTCTTTAAGAACTTTCCATGTGGCTTCTTCAGATCACAGAACCTAAAGAACCTTATCACCCATTGATCGTAGTTTCCTGGAGTGAGCATTGGAGGTCTATCAAGTGATCCAGCTTCATGAATTGATTGTTGGCTGCTTAAAGCTTCACACATCTTAGCAAACCAAGTGGGTTCCTTCATAGTGGTCCGTGATGGATGTTGATTGAAATCGGTTGTGTAGGGTTGAACTTGAAGGCTTGGTTGTGGTTGAACCATTTGTGGTTGTGGAATTGCACCAAGTTGTGGAGTATGTTGCTGATTAAATTGTTGTTGATAAATGGCTTGTTGTTGATTCCATTGTTGATGTTGTGGAGTTAATTGTTGTTGTTGTTGATGATTATAAGTGTGAGGGAAATAGTTAGAGTATGGTGGTTGAGACATGATGATAAACTTGTGTGGTAAGATTGGATCTTTGTAGTCGAATGAACCTTTGTTGATGAAGTGTCCTTAGGCGTAGGAAAGACAAGAACCAAGTAGCACTTATGCGTAAAAACACCAAAAGTTACGCGTAACAAAGAGGAGTTACGCGTAGATTTTAGCTTACGCGTAAGTAGGATAAAAGCACTAAAGTTAGGCGTAGACAAAAGTTAGGCGTAGAAAGTTAGGCGTAGGATTACCTTATGCGTAGACCGAAGTTTACGCGTAAAGTGAATCTTATGCGTAGAATTTCTACGCGTAAGCTGATGCTTATGCGTAATTTTAGGGTTTTGCCCAAATGATCTTTTACACTTCACAGTGCAAAAGATATCCAAAGTCGACGTATTTTCAGACTTATCCAAGTAAGAAAACACGGAATAAACCAGAAAATTGAAGATCAAACCAAGGAAAGTCTTACGCGTAATATTAGGGTTTTGATACGCGTAGGATTACTCGTAACATTGAATCTGCCCAAATGTGTTTCTAAACCAGTTTTTTGTTATGGAATAGCTTCAATAGTACCAAAAGAACACAACAGTGTGAATTTTGATGTACCAAAACTGCTAAACGGGTTACGCGTAGAACGGCACCCACGAACAAAAACAAGCTTAAAAACGTAAATCCACGCGTAAAGTTTGAAACTTTTTGCCAAAAACAAGTATTTTAACACCTCAAAACATTGAAAGTACAAGAATCTTGGATTAAAAAGTGTAAAAAACGAGTTTTTAAGATAACCAAAGATAGCGTTATCTCTACGCGTAAGATCCAAAACCAAAACTTCAAAAACAAACGAGTACACCCAACTATTTGGTGATTGATACCACTGTTAGGTCACTAGTTTTACAACACAAGCTTATAAGAGAAGAGATAAGGCGATTGAACAAGTAAACAAGCACACACACACATATAAATGAGGAAGGGTTAGGCGTAATGTATGAGAGAAAGAATAACTTGAACAACCAACCCTCAAATGAGGGTTTACAAGAGTTTATATAGGCAAGGAGCTAGGGCAACACTCCCTCTCCTTCCCTATTCCTTATTGGGCTTGGGCCTCAGCTTATGGGCCTTCTACATAAGCTGGACCTTAAACAAACATAAAGGCCATAATAAAGCTACCTATTACATATGAAATATAAATACTTGAATTACAGTTTAGGAGTGATTCCAACAGCCATAAAAGAATGCAAGAGGTAAACCTTCATTTTGGCGTCCATGACGGGTTTAGTAGTAGCATGATATTTTCTAAAAGGGTTGGATACCAGACGTAAGTGTTCGATGGATTATCCCCAAAACTAATAATCGCGCTCTGCCTTTCAATTCAAAATTTCCTTCTTTTCCAAATGGAACGACAACATTAATGACGATATTTGTTATTCGTCGGGAATAATATATAGAATTCAAGACTAGGTTGCATATATACATGCGAGATCCGATGATGGACGGAAAGCTTGATATTGTTGAAGATGATATCTTTACGTCATGTAGGAACTTGGCGAGATTGTGATGGAAATGTAAATCTTCATGTCAAGTCAGACCTTGCATGGACACATTTGCAGTTCTGTAAGTTAGATGACTTAAATTGAGTAGTAAGTGAGAACTGGACTCAAGGCACAAGATGGGATAAAACATGTTTACATTTGCAAAAGCGTTGGAAAATGTAAATCCCATAATGATCTAGGAATTAGAAAATGTTTGCCAATTATTGTTCGACAAATTACCTTATTATGTGCTTTCGTTATTAGCAGATCAACTGATGTAATGGAACTATGATAATTTGGATCATAGTTTTCGAGAAAATTCTATGCTTATATGAATATTACCTTGGGTATTTTATTTTTTTGAAAAGTTTAATTATCGAAAATACTAAAATTGAATTTTGCTAATTCTTTAAATGTATTAATGCAACATTAAACCATAAACATATGTTATTTCTGTATTGGTAAATTGATCTACACCTGTAAGGGTTTTTGGTAGAGTTAACTTTGCTAAAAGAATAAACCTACTTCTCTTTTCATAAGAAAGAGTGAGATTTAATCCTATTCCTTTTCATGAATGAGAAAGGTATGATAGGACAAATTAGAATTGTCTAAATTCTAAATACATAACTCGTAAGCAAATTTTAATAGTTAAGAAAATTGCATATTTTATGAGTTATTAAATTAGAATCTAGACTAATTTAATGCAAAATTGGTAAAAGATAAACTAGCATATTTTATCTAGTTGTTGTGCTTTGACTATTTAAAAGTACTACTTACAATTGTTGGAATGGTAGAACTATTAAGAAAGAAATTGCAGACCCAATTTTTCAAGGTAATAGCATTGATGGATAATTCATCATCTACATAGTAGAATACATTCTTTTAAGTACATAAGTAATTGTTATGTATGGACTTTCTCAAAGGTGTAGGGAAGTAAATAAAATACTAATTTCTCTCACTGGTTAATGAAACACTTACAATGTTGTCAAATCCAGTGGGAGCATTGTGTTCTTATTACTAAATAAGGAATTAATGTAATGATCTCTAATTCAGTGGGAGTTACAAGTTTTGTCATCTTGGTAGTAACCCAGATTATCTCTAGAATGTCTTAAGATAATTACTTTTCACTTGTAGACACTTATGTTTTCAAGGATAGTCATGTACATTTCCTTATTATACAATGAAGTGGTTCTACATCTACTAGTTATGCTAATATCAATGACACAATCATATTGGTCACATAAACAAACATATATCGTGTTGTTTATCTGCTAAATGATGTTGTTCCAAGCACAAGTGGGAGAAATCTATATTGTGTGCAAGGTACAACATATAGGTATATGATTTAACGGATTCTCTTGACTGCAAGATAAGAGACTAACGTTCTAATATGACTTGTACATATCTAATTCTGTAAAGCCCCTTTTATCACATATACCTTATCACAACCTTAGACACAAACACACTCTATGCGTAAACCACAACAGTTACGCTATGCGTAGAATGAAAGATGAAGAATAGAAAGAGGTGACTTGATGTATATAGATCGTGTATGTATTTAGAAAGATAGAGGAAAGAAATGAAAACAATATTTCATAAATAAAACACACACACACACACACTCAAGCATACACCTCAAATGACTCATTTGAGGTGTATTTATACTCTAAATACAAGATGCCCTAAAGGGCTTTCTATGGGCTTGGATTGGGTTGGATTGGATAATATCTTTCATAAGGCTAGCTTAACTTGACTAATAGCCATTTAGCTTAGTCCAATCCACGAGCCCGTTGACTATTATATCACGATATCTAACACACGATATAAAGTTCCTAAATGTGAATGACAATCACTTCTAATAAAAACTATTAAGGCTAACAATCTCCCCCTAAGGGGTGGTCATTCAAAATATGCTCCACTTGATAAGATCTTTACTTTCCTTGAGCTTGAACTTTGCGTGTAGATATAGAATAGTCTTGATACTTTGTTCCTTCATGCTTTGTGATCAGTTAATGTGGTTGTCTGCCGTTGTCAACTTCGTTGGTTAGGTGTCTCCACGTCTTTCTCCACCATGCTCACACTTCTATTTGTCTTTTTGTTACCAATGATGTAGTTCTCTAGTCTTTATACTTTGTAGATTCTTTTACATTGACGAAGAATCATCTTAAGCTTTGTGTTGCCTTTGATTTTGATGAGAACTTTCATGTGTTGTTGGTATGAGCATGTAGAGAATCTGCACGATCAATCCGCTCTGGAGCTTCCATAAGAAGAAAACGTAAAAACAGGTTAGTAATAAGCGGATTCCGGCACTTACAAGTTTGAACTTCGAGAGTGTTAACAGCATAGTGTGAAAACACAACTCTAATTCTCACAAAGGCCGTTCCTGAACTGGAGTCCCACAAGTGAGATAACACGATGTACCGAAGTACATCTACAGTTCAGATGAGTCGCTGAGGTACACCGAAGCATCACCCCACGAATGTAGACCGTTTGAGACACACTAAGCGTAATCCACGGGGAGTTACCGAAGTGACCTGCTGTCAGGGCTGTTTGATGTTGACCCTGGCAGGAGTTTCCATTCAATCACTGAAGATCACAGATGTGAAACTTCTCATAGATGTTCTGGCAGATTGCTAAGATCTGCGTAGGACTCTAGAATATATCACTTGTGTCCTTATTGATGAACAACAAGCGATTTCATGTCATGTGTTCCTATGAGATCTTTTGATGAATCTCGTGGCTCTAGACTCAATAGTGCATTTTGGTTTTCCTGAGCGGAGACTAGGGAGAGGGTCTCCTTCTTCAATATCAACTATCTCTAAGAGAAAGTCGATAGATTATGTAGGGTTTCCTTTGAGAATGAAACAAATCCTTTTGAGAGGAATTGAGTGGCTAGGAGGTTTAGTGCAGTGCGTCACTGGGTCCATGACGTCTTTGTCTTCAATACCAGTGTTAACTTAGTAACAACCAGTAGCAGATGAATTGAACCCGGTTTCTGCCCTAAGGTTGAATATGGAGGGCTATTTCTTTTCACCCTTTTACATTACATTTCTTTTTAATTCTTCAACCCCTTCTTTCTCCTTTCTCACATTACTCCTTTTTTCAATCATTCCTAAGGACTTCTAATACTAACTATTTATGATGTCCTTGGGTAGATCCCTCCGGCTTTGGCGGATCATAGGACGAATTTCCTATCCTTAGTCACCTTATAACTCCATGACTGTCCTATTGTTGCCATAAAACCATTTTTCATGAAAATCTCTCAGAGTGTTTATGATTATAAAAACATTTTGTTAACACCTTGAGAGTTTTGTTTTTCAAAAACACTCCCCCTTCACATGTGCTTATATTGTTTTAACTGAAATCTGCACAGAGAGGGTAGAGTTCGCACTTTTTGAATTGATCGACTTTAAACGAACAAGACCGATTCGAGATACGTTTACATCACTAGAGAACTAGCTTGAAATTATTACCTGTCCTGGTCAAGTCCATAGAAAGTTTCTCGAAATGGTACATTTCCTGACTTTAATTTCTCGTCAATTTATTGGTTACGACTGAGTCGAGCTCTTTTGAGAATCACACAACGATCATTAAACTTTTTTGATCACATTTTAATCACGTTTCTCCCCCTCAAAAATAGCATATTCGTGATATTTTTGATATCAACGGATTAAACAACATTTTAGAATCTTTTGGGGAGACAAACAGGTTTGATTTAAGCATGAATTTGGAACATTTTTTTTAAGCTCCCCCTTTAATAAAGCATAATCAATTAAAAGGTTTAGAGGGAGTTCTCTTGAGCACAAAATATTTGAAAGATTTTGATAAAATCTTTTTGAACAATCTTGAAAAGGTGCTCAAGATGATGATGATTTCTCACCAGTTTTAAATGTAGTGCACTTAAGGGTACACTTGATTTTCATTAAAAAACACGAGTTTTGATTTGAAAATAATCAAAAGTCATCATTTTAGTCCGGGTTTCGTACTGAAGTATACGAAAGCCATTATAAAAGAAATTTTGAGAAACGACATGTTTTAGAAAACATTTTAGATAACTCTCGCTCAAGCATCTGTACATGTCCGTATCATTGTTGAATGACATTTCTAGAAACGTACAGAATATCGATTATACGAGAGACATGTCGTGAGAAGAATATTTTTGATTTTTTGATTTTATATTGTTTTTGTATTTTTTGAAAGATTTTATATTTTTATATTTTGCTTTTGTTGGTTTTATAAAAGAAATGGAAAATCAAAGATAGAAGATAGAGAAAATGAAGAAGAAGATTTTACAGAATTAGAACCCTCTGATGAGCAGGGTTCTAAGATATTTGATTCACCTGCAACCAAAGAAGAAGAGTTTTCACAAATAACAGTGTTAGAAGTACAAGATTCCTCATGGTGAGTGTGATCACTATCAACGGTTGTAGTGGTTTCTACTTCCTTAACTAGATGAGTTTCACTATTATCATTGTTGGTGCAAGTATCAAAAATCTTTCCAGTGGGAATCCACCTAAGACCAACTTGGTTGAAAACTTTTCCCGTGGGAATCCACCTAAGGTAAGATCTAGGAGTTGTTTTCTTATCAGATGCAGCGGAAGACTCATTTTTAGAGAAACTACGTCCTGATGAGATCCACCTATTAGGTTTCCTTTCTATGTTCATCTTGTCAACGGGTTTGTTTCTAATTGGTGTCTTAGTGGATTGTACCTTGGCACATTTTTGACATGTAGGACAGACATTCTTGTCAACATTCTTGTTTACAGCAGCTACCTGAACTTTGTCACTACAGTCATTTGGAAATTGTTTCTTGTTTGAAAAAGACTTAGAATTTCTAGTGTTGTTTCCTACGTGCATAGCATTTTCTTTTGCGCAACTACTCTTAGATGCAAGCCAATCCCTAGTCTTGTGTTGAGAATTCCTAGGTAAAGGTTTACTACTACTAGCATTGCCTTGAAATCTTGTAAAATTCATCACACTAGATGTTGCACCTAAAATTCCATCTTTTCAAAACTGTGCCTTTTTCCTAGCTTCTTCTAGATAGTGATTTTGGACCATGTCGTTAGAACCGAAAGATTCTTTAACTGGATTTTTGGTCACATTCCGTGTACTATTTCTAGAAATGCCAGGTGTAATCACTTTAGGTTTTTCAGCAACTGCTTTTTCTTTTTCAAAACCTTTGTTAATTCTCTTTTTAATAGGCAGGGACTGTGGAGTGACTGTGTTTGACAAATCATATTTCTCATTGACTTTTGGAGGAGGCTGAGAAATAGACATTTTTTGTTTGAAAACCGGTTTCGAAACATTTGTATTCTCCTCAGTCAATTGTTTTGCAAACTTAGTATCCACAACCTTTCCTTTTAGACATCCCAGCTGAGCTCTCAAGAGATCATTTTGCTCTTTCATGTCCTTGTAGGCACGCTCATACGACAGTTTGTCATACTTGCATTCCTCAGATTTTCGATCAAGTTGTTTAAAATATGACACGATTTCTTTTTCAAGTTTTTCAAGAGCTTTTTCATATTTTGAAACAATTGCGGAGGTCTCAGACTGGAGTCTTTCATGATCTTCGACAGAATATGTTTGCAAAATGATGGACATAATATCAGTAGTCAGAACATCTTCGAAGAGAGTATCATTTAAATTTTCCAAAACATTGATGTGTTCAACACTTTCATTGGCTTGCTTTACCAGGGATTTATGGTCCTTGACAAAGTCAGCTGTTTCTTTCAAAAATGCTTGTTCAAAATGAATTACCCTTGAGTTGATGGCATTCAGCTGAGGGGCAATTTGAGTTTCAAAAAACTTTCTTTGTTCGATATCAAAACTAGAGAACCAGTTGTTAGGTGTAATAGTGGTTTTAGTTTTGACAGTCTCTTGAAGATCCGCAATCCTAGTTTTCACATTTTCTAAAATACTTCTCGCATCACTTGTGTTAAAAGGATTGTTTGAAGACATTTGTTCAATGTTCGAAAGAGATTTTGAGACAACAACTGGTTTTGAAACAGATTTTGAAACTGGTGTTGACTCTTTGTTTGAAACACTGGGTGTTATGGAAAACTTTGACTTTTCTATTTGTGACACAAAAGTAATTCCATTAATTTTGTTCCATTTGTTATAATCAATGGGTTTGATTTCCGGATTCTTTTGTTTCATTTTTAATCTGCTCTCTTCAATATGTTCTAATGTTTCAAGAGAATCATGAACAATTATGGGTTCATGCAAAGGTTGTCCATTATTCAAAACATTCTGTTCTTTCTGAGCTTTCTTGAGGAAACAAGGAGGTGAGTTACCAAGAGCCATTTTTTGTGTTGTATGAAAATACGGATTTGTTTGATTAATCAGCATATTGGTTGATTTAGCTGAATGACCCGTTGTAACAAGTAAATTTTCTAATTATTTGATTTTTTCATCTTTATCAAGAATTTCATCAAGAAGAGAATCTTCTCGTTTTGAAAAATCAGTAACCAACTGTTTTTTCTCTTTTTCAAGATCAGAATACGTTGCTTGTTGTTTGGAAAGTTGGTTTTTAAGATCAGAAATTTCCTTGTTTAAAGATTTTATTTTCAAGTTCAAATTAACATCAAGCGTGTTATACTTGATTTGCAATTGTTGTTCTCTTAAAACGGAATCTCGATAACGAATTTCTAATTCTGATACTTTGTTTGTATGAAATTCAAAGGCTCTTGCGTTCTCTTTGTAACTCTCAAGCTCAACGGTCAATTTAGCATTCGCGGTTTTAACTTCGCGATTGATAGTTCTGACTTTCTCAATTTCAATGCCACAGTTATTGATTAATGTTTCAAAATAAGCACGGGTTTCCTCATCAGTCTCAGTATTTTGTGCCACACAGCCTCCACGAGGATCCACATATGGAGTTTCAGAGTTAGTATTGCTACAACGCGGATTGTCCATGTATATATCATACGTAGGTGCTGATGTCACAGAATGCTGTTCAGCATCAGTAAACACATCACATATGACATTGTTATAGCATGGATCAATGATTGGTACCTCAGATACTGCGTTGGCGTCATAGACAGGAGGTGCGTCAGAGTTAGTGTCGTACTTAGGTTACGTTTGATTTTCTGAAAAACCTCTTAATAACATCTTAATCTGACTCAGTCAGACACAATCAGATGTTTAGACAAAAAAGTGTGTTTGTTTTTTTCCTGTCATTAAGAGGCAATAAGAGACGGTCAAGATTAAGAGTGTTTGTTTTTTTTATGATCATTAAGAGATGCTAAGAGGTAAAAACATCTTATTGAACTAGATGTTGAGGGGTGTCTTAACACCTCTTAATGCTAACACCTTCAAAAAATTTTACAAAAAACAAACACATTTATACCAGTCAGATTCAGATTTCTCAACCACTTATTCATATTAAGTTGGAATCAGATTCAGATTTTTCAATCACACATTCAGATTCAGATGTGCGAATCAGATTCAGACTCAGAGCCTCTTAACAAACAAACAACACCTTAGTCTCCTGAAGTTTTGCCATGAAGATGCAGTTTACATTGATTTCCTCGAGGTCTTCCAAATCATCAACAATAGCGAAAAAATCATTTTCCTCAGCACTCAACTGCATCCCTACTTCTTGCTTCTGTGCTAACAGCATAGCTTTCCGAAGAAACTCAGCATTCTTCTTGTGTGGCTTAGTGGGACAGTTTCGTACCATGTGACCCACTCCTTGACAGTTATAACACTTAACCTGATTACCCTGATTCACATTTCCATAATTCCCAACAACTGGAGCTGCAACATTCCCATTCTGATTACCCACTGCTCTATTCCCAACATTCTGTCCCATCTGATTTCCAACATTCTGACCCAACTGATTACCCATATTCACACCCAGCTGTGCAATTTGCCTGTTCCGAGTGTTTGATGAAATCCTTTGGTTGTTGTTAGTTGGTGTGGAATAGCGAATTCTGAACGCTTTACCCAATAAAGAAAATACCTGTAGCAAAGCTTCTTCTTGTTCAGTTTCAGGATCAGTGATTCCTTGTTCCTTGTATTGTGGATATTGTTGTTGTTGAATGACTTGTTGTTCTGGTGGATAGAATTGTTGTTGAGGGATAACAGCTTGTGGTTGTGGAATGTATTGCTGCAAGTTGTTGTTGGTGGAAGAGGATGAAGCTTGTTGTTGTGTATTCACTGAAGGTTGAGTCTTTGCAATAAGTGCCAATGGATCATGATTCTTTGCCAATCTTTCTTTCCTGACTTCATTCACTTCATTTTGGTTTTGTTTCAGAAAATTGTTGAGTTGATCAAAGTTCACCTGATGTAAGTCTTTTGTTTGGTTGACAATAGTGACATATCGTCCCCATTCTTCTGGAAGATTGTTCAGGAACTTGATGTTTTGAATGATAGTTCTGGGTGCCAACTTGTTTCTGATAAGCTCATTCATCAAAGTGCAAAACCTTCTATAGTAGGATTCAACGGATTCTCCTGGAGTTGAAGTGAACTTTTCCCATTCAGTTAGCAGCTTGTTCTCCATGTCTTGTTGACCAATTTCTGTTCCATGACAAAGCCGTCTAACACGTTCCCACATATCGAAAGCAGTTTCACAACTGTCTACAGCAGCAAAGATGTCTCTTGGTAAACCCAGTTGGACAATATGAATTGCCATGTCATCTGCATCGACTTGTTTCTGATCCTCTTCAGTGTATTCTGATTCGTTTTGAAGACGATAAGATGGTGGGACGGGAGGTATTGCATCAGGATCTCCAGGGACTTGGACTTGTCGAGGTATGAAGGGTCCATTCTTAATGGATTGAATCATCAATTTTCCATTAGGTTTGGTCTTGATGTAGCGAAGCATTCGACTTGTCCATTGAAGATAACCACCTTTTTCCAACATAGGAGGACGGTTTTCGGCACCGGCTGCATGAATGTCTTGTTGAGTTGCCATTGATGAAGGTATGATCTGATAAAGTTGATGTAGGAGCGATTCAACGATAAAGGAGTTGTGTTTAATAAGATATTGCCGTTTGAAGTTTTTCTGAAAGTCGTACTCGTGAACTTGGTTCTTAGGCCTAAAAATTTTTCTCCCAAACTTTGAAATTCACTAGAAAAATCAATTCTAAGGTCGTATGAAAATTTTGAGTTATGACAATTTTGACGCCAAATTTGACCGAAAAAATTTGAATTTGGGTCCAAAAATTTGAATTTTTTACCAAAAATTCCCAAGTTATACCAAAATTTGAATTTCGCGTAAAAATTGAACGTTTAGTCTCCTCAAAAATTTAAATTTTACTCAAATTTTCCCGCCAAAAATAGAAGAGCTTAGCCGTAGACACAAGAAGTTACGAGTAGACGATGCTTAGGCGTAGGCAATAGACTTAAGCGTAGGATCTTTATGTGTAGGAAGCTTAGGCGTAGAGATTGTGCTTAGGCGTAGAGAGAACTTACGCGTAATACCCAAGTTAAGCGTAACAGTAGAGTTATGCATAGACTAAAAACTTAAACGTAGAATCCTTATGCGTAGGATTTACTTATGCGTAAGACAAGCTTAGGCGTAATAAAATACTTATGCGTAAGAAATTATACGCGTAAGATTTAGCTTATGCGTAAATCTAGGGTTTTGCCCAAAAACCCTTTACACTATCACAGTGTAAAAGATATCCAAAAGTCGAAGTGTTCCACAAACTTATCCAAGTGAGGGAAGCACTGAGTCACCGTTATAGCTCGAAGAAACTGCACAAAACTCTTATGCGTAGAAAAAGGGTTTTAACTTTCTTATGCGTAAAAATAGGACTTACGCATAAAAAATTTCCAGTGATTCAACCGATTTCTGATGCACAAACAGCTTCCAAAACACTCAAATAACACAAAAGTATTGACCTTAATCACCCAAAGTGCCTTTTCTGCTTATGCGTAGAAATGAATCAACGAACCAAACACGAGTTAAAAATGAAGAAAAACACGTAAAGCTTCGAACTTTTTGCAAAAAACTGAAACTTTAACACCAAATAAACCTTAAACCACAAGAATCTTGAATTTTTAAGTGTAAAAATCAAAGCTTTAAGCGTGGCAAACACTCCTAAACTATTGTTAGGCGATTGATACCAATTGTAGGACCTTAAATATATCAACCTTATCACAAACCCAACACGTTATGCGTAGAACACGAACAACACAAACACAAACATATGCGTAAATAAAGAAGGAAAGATTAAGATGATGGTGACTTGAATATATGAAACCGTGTATGTGAAGAGAGAAAGATGAACACAATATGTTGTATTGCTCCAAATAAAACACACACACACACACATACACTCAAGCACACACCTCAAATGACTCATTTGAGGTGTACTTATACTCTAAATACAAGATGCCCTAAAGGGCTTTCTATGGGCTTGGATTGGGTTGGATTGGATAATATCTTTCATAAGGCTAGCTTAACTTGACTAATAGCCATTTAGCTTAGTCCAATCCACGAGCCCGTTGACAATTCTATCACGATATCTAACACACGATATAAAGTTCCTAAATGTAAATGACCGTCACTTCTAATAAAAACTATTAAGGCTAACAAATTCAAGAAACACTTGGTATTGCAATTTACGTCATGTGAGAACTTGGCGAGATTGAAACAACAAATTAAATTTCCATGTTACGTGGGATCGTATCTGGAATAAATTTACAGTTTCTAAATTAGACGAGTATTTAGAACATGTGTCAAAATGATATATAAGATTACTTCAATTTAAATATTTATGATTATTAGAATGACATGAATAAATGAAGTAATCTAATACTACTTCAATTTGTTTATTTATGTATTTTTGAATGACACAAATGAAAAATAAAGTACTCCTACATTATTGTGAAATAAATAAATTAACTTGAAATTACTATTGAAACCAAGAGTTGTGTTCATAATTACTTTAGTTAAACATGTTTATGATTCATTGTAAAGACATAAACATAAAGTCTTTTAAGACTTATAATAAAGTAAGACGTTAACTTGTTATGTTTTTAATTAAGACATATACGAGAAGTCATTGGGTTGATCAATGATTTATAACGTATAATGGTATTATAACAGTTTATGTTTTCTTGATGAGACATGGATATGAAGTGACTTGGTTAAAGAGTACTTGTGTTATAAAGCACGCAATTGGCTTGAAAAGTCTATTATACCATTAAGTTGACTTAGTTGGTAAATAGGTAAGCCAAAAGAAATATGTTTATCTTATATATTGTTAGATTGTCTCACAATATTAATTCTAATGAATACCACAAGTTGATGGTATGTTCAGTTAGGAGAATCAAACTCTATTTGATTTGTTTGATTCAAGATAACCATAACTTCTTTCTTAAAAAAAAAGTAACAAGGTTAGAAAATTGAGTATCGATTGAATATACTAAATATGACTCCAACCTAGAAGATTAATAAAACACCATTTTATTATGGAATGTGATGAATCACATTAAGTTTTAAAATTAAAGATTCTGAATTTGTTAAACTACTTATGAATATGTTATTAACAAACTAAAGTCAGGAATTATCAATGTGTATTTGTAATGTCCCAAAAAGAGAACAATGTAGTTTTGCTCTAATTGCTAAGTATATATAGATAGTCTATATATTATAAAAGGCAAGTGGGAGTTTTTTTTTTTATCTTGAAAGATAAAATTACAAGATATATAATCTTCTTAAATACACTAGTAAATATCATGATGAGGCTAGATATGAAATGTTAACCTCAAGATGATGGAATTATCATTCATAGATCTGCAAGGATATCTCAGATATTTGATTTATATGCTGAGATGAACATGAGTTATAGGATTATAGTAAACCTGAAAATCATTATGATGGATTACCAAATATTGAATTGGGTAAATTACTCATACTATGAATGTTAAAGATGTTGTCCATAAAGATAATCAATTTTGGAAACTTGGTTTATCTTAATAGTTAGACTGGAGAATGAAGATGAGTTTCTTCAAAGAGATGGAAAACTCTAGTGGTTTAAATCTCAGTGTAGAAATCATATAGACAAAATTGTACACATATTTAATGCATGTTTTATGACAAGATTATTAATCATACTTAAGCAATTAATTGTGATTGAATATTTTTTTCTAAACACATTAAATATATAAAGATGATAATTGTCATACTTGTTTTCGTTAATATGAAATATGATAATGGAATATCAAAACTCTTTCTTGAGAAATTACTTGACCGAGGACGGTAAGTAATCGAAAAGTTTTTTGAGTTCATATAATCTTTGGAAGTGTACGAAGTGCAATAATTAATGAATTGATAAATGCATGCATCTATTAAATTATTCTTATGTTTAATTATTAAATCCTAGTTTTGATTTATAATTGAAATAAGATAAATTTTAAGTATTCCTGAAAGCTAGTGGGAGTATTATGTTAAGGTTTTAAATCTTATATGTTGTATAACATATATGAAGTAACATTCCTTGTAAGCTAAATGTTAAGTCTTAGATTGGAATGAAACTTCACTTGTAAGATTTAAGAATTAAAACATACAACCTTGGAATATATGTTAAGTCTTAATAAACGGGTAAAAGCTATAAAATAACAACGTACTTTCTAAAATTTACCGACTTGAAACGCTTACTTTTTTATTAACATATACATCTACGTACTTTCAAATTTTGTTCCGACTTTACCCATATTGTAATAAAATAATATTATTTAATATGATATTATATTAATATAAATCGGTCATATGGGTGAAGTCGGAACAAAATTTGAAAGTACGTGGGTGTATATGTTAATAAAAAAGTAAGTGTTTCAAGTCGATACATTTTAGAAAGTACGTTGTTATTTTATGGCTTTTACCCTTAATAAACATGTGTAGTAAAAATAAATGATTCTAATAAAACATGATATATCATTTGGGAAATGGATAAATATCTTTTGATAAGATAGAACTTGAATGAAATCTAAGTTTGACTTGTAGATTCATCATGTACATCATGTTGTGTATTAAAATTGTTGTATCATTCTTGAATAAGAAGTGATTTGACAACATTGATATCTAACTAAAAGTTATTAGATAACTTGTGTAATAATATTCTAAAAGAATTACATCCTCAGCCTGCAATTACTCCTAGATTTTATGGATGAACAATATGTCAATTGTTGTGAAAATTGTCATCGGCTTCAAACTTGAAAGTTTGAAAGACATCAAACATTATACAATAAGATATTAAAGTTTATGGAGTTTTAACGAGCATATTGTTGTTTGTATACAATGATGCTGGTTTAATTGAGATGACACTCAATATTAGTTATGGTAGGATTTCATCCTTGTTAATAGTCATGTGAACTAGTTGTGCTACTAAGAGCGCAGTTGCATTATACATATAAAGAATAATAATACTTTAAACTTTAAAATGTTTGAAAGTTTAAATTGTCATAAATTGGTGATAGAGGATGTCACACACTTTATGAATTATTTTGTGGATTGGTGAATGCACACATACAAGGACTTCACTAATTGAATTCTTGAAATAAGTATTCTCAAAATTACGATAGATCAAGTTGGTTGATTTATGCCTTGTCAACAAGTATGATTGTCATTACTTGAGGCATGATTCATCAACTGGAATTTTCATGCATTGATCTATCTAGTATTTGGATAAAGGATGTTAAACAATTATTATCATAAATCAAATACTTGGTATGTTTGATTTTATAATATATTGTATCCTATATTTGCATGTATAATCCGTGAATAATTTATTTATTCTAAATCGTCCGTTGCCAGTTAATGATATGGGAGTATCATTAAATTAAGACAAATCTGAGTGATTTGGTAGAATATACTTAAAAGTATATTCATGAGAAAGCATACCAATTTCAGATGATATTCAATGAATTGAATATAGGACTTATCCCAACTACATGATTTTACTTTATGGATTAAGTAAATCATGAATAGTTATCCTCAGACTTGAGATACCAGATAAGTGTCATGAATGTAGTGCATTTATATGGAACAATTTAACGCTAAACGTAACTGGTAGTCATAAGGGTTGTTTTCAGAAGTGTTGCAAAGTTTTTGGGTTAGTCTTGTAGTAAAGATAGAATTTGTTCCTTCAAATTTATTTTGGAGTTTAATACTACTGGGCCCCACGTAGGGTTGACAAGATGTTTGCGTGCCCACGCCCAAAGATCTCCCCTGAATATGTTCAGAAGATTTGGTAATCTTGGTCAATCACTTAAAACGAGAAACAGAATGGTTGAATAAAGAATGACTTAATTCCATATATTTATTTAACATGGTATTAGAAACAAAAGGAAAATAATAATGAGAAATCATTAAAAGGTTTTTCAGGAGTCTTGCTCGAGTTGTACTAGAGGCATCAAAGTGTTGCTAGACGCTAACCGATGTGATCACTCTATTAAGATATATCCAAGTGGGAGCTGTTAGTTTTATGGATATAAAATAGTAGTCGTGAGTTAGGATCAAACTCGAGACCACGGGATTACACACTTTACATATGAGAATTAAAGTTAATAATTAAATGTAAAATGTTATATATATTTATTAATTACACGAAATATATAACGAACGTTAAGTTAATTAAGTGTAATGGACTAATGATCATTAAATGTTAATTGGAAGGACTAAATAATAAAATATAGATTGAGAAGGTTCTGGAATCCTTGGGGATTACTCAAACCGATCGGCCAAGGGGTTCCAAAGCCCAATCCATTGCTAACTTGGTCACCAAATTACTTTGGGTATAAATACAAGGCCTAGGGTCTTTGTATTCCATCTCTTGTACTCATTGTCTAAACCCTAAAATTGGTTTGTGTGTGTTTTTGCTCCAAATGATCGAACACCTATTCCAAGGTGTCAATCAACTTGTTTTTCCAAAACAAATATTTTCATGTGATTAAAACTAGCATTACTTTAATTTGATTTAGTACGTGTGTACAAGAATGTTAGGATTTAGAAAATCTGGTAGTTAAAGAGTTGGTCACCTCAAGTATATATATTCGTTAGAAAGCTCGTAGTCGTAGTCATTTAGTGATAGTTAGTAATTAGTTAAGTAACACCGTGGAGGATGCACGGGTCTTTACCCACTGTATGTCTAATCCACAACCCGTAGGAGGCGTGTCTTGTATGAAACTATAAATACCCTTTGCCTAGCAAGGCAAAGGGTTAGAGCTTTCAAAATTTATTTTTCTTTGTCTCACTAAAGTTCCCAACTCTCTTCCACTTTCTCTCTTTAAAACTCATTTCATACGCCTCTTGTATTGTGTGTTTGTGTGATTGTGAAAACCAATATGTTACAAATGGTATCAGAGCCATGGTTTGATCATCTAACTTTCATGTTCTTGGATTTCTAGTGGTTTTCGTAAGGTTTTTGGGTTTGAATGAGTTTAGAGTAGTTTTCATCATATGGATTATTTATCGTGTTAAAGTTTGAATTTTGATAGTACTTTTGTGTTTAGAATCATTATAAGTGTTTAGGTTTTGGTTTGGAAGGCTTGAATCATCGTGCTTGGACTGTTTTTAGATTGAAAGGTTTAGTTTTTGAATGTTTCTATGAAGCGGTTTGTCCCTCGAATGGTATTTCTTTGAAGCGGTTTGATCCAAAGTTTATGCGGTTTGTCTCTCGTATTCCGTTTTTAGAAGCGGTTTGTCCTATTATGTGAAGCGGTTTGTTAACTAAGCGGTTTGTCTCTCGAGACAAAAAGATAAGAAAGGAAAAAGTAGTGGAAGTAGTGGGTATACTTGTGTACTAAGCGATTTGTCAATTTAATCGGTTTGTGTGTTAAGCATTTTGTCTGTTAAGCGATTTGTCAACTTAAGCGATTTGTCTCTTAATCGATTTGTCAAGTAATCGGTTTGATACTTAAGCATTTTGACACTTAAGCGATTTGTCAGGAAAGCGATTTGAGTAGGAAGCGATTTGATAAGAAGCGATTTGTCAACTATGCGATTTGAGTGAAGCGGTTTGTCAAGGGTGCGATTTGTCTATTGAGACTTGTCATTTCTTCGTGTTACGTTTTATGGTTTTCTCTTGATTTAGTAAAATCCCGTGAAAGAATCTATTTCCCGGTTTAATCAAAGAGTAGTAAAATCCCGTGGAATCAGTAATCATGTCTACAATCACTTCTTCCGTTGCTGATGACGTTCAAGCTGCAGGATCAGATACTCATCCTCCCATGCTGGATAGAACCAACTATGACTCTTGGGCTCAAAGAATCAAACTGTATTGCTTAGGAAAGGAAAATGGGGTTAACATCCTTAAGTCAATTGATGAAGGACCATATCATATTAAAACTACCAGAGATATCCTTGAAACCGCTGCTGATGGTTCAGTTGTATTGGGATTGGATAGACCAAAGATGTATGATGAGCTTGATGATAAGGAGAAGAAGAGATACGATGTAGACATCAGAGCTTCAAACATTATACTCCAAGGTTTACCTAAAGACATTTACAAGCTGATCAATCACAACACTGAAGCTAAGGTAGTCTGGGATAATGTTAAGATGCTTCTCTCTGGTTCAGAACTGACTAAGGAAGATAGGGAGTCTCAGCTGTATGATGACTTTGAGAACTTTAAAATGAAACCAGGGGAAAGTGTTACTGAATATTATGTGAGATTCCACAAGCTTGTAAATGATATGAAGAATATCAAAATGACAATGCCAAATATCCAGCTAAATTCAAAATTTGTGAATAAGATGAATCCCGAATGGCACAAATTTGTCACTGCAGTCAAACTAAACAAAGGATTGAGGAACACCAATTACGAGCAATTTTATGCTTATTTGCTCCAAAATGAGAAGCATGCTGCATTTGAACGAATGATCATGGAAAAGTTCAATACCAAGGCTGGAGATGCAAGTTCTTCAAATGATTCCACTGCATTCTACACAAATGCGGGAATTACTACCAAAGCATCACAAGTCATACCTACTAGGGATGGTAATCACAAACTCATTCCGGATCTAGGATATAAGCCTTCAAACTCATTCATTTAATAGCTTGTCGATCAACTGGCTCTAATGGTTAAGCAAAACCTGAAATTTACCCCAAACACCAACAATCATCTTAGAACCGCATCTAACCTTCACAATCATGCCACGATTAAAGATGGAAAGGTAGTGGTGCAAAACGTGCAAGGAAGATAGAATGCATACCTTCCACACAATGAACTAGGGAATGCTGGAGCTGGTTATGGGAATGCTGGTATATGTGGAGGATATGTGGGTAATCAGAATCGTGGAAGGAACATGGTTCAGAGTCAAGGAAAGCCAATCTAGTGCTACAACTGTTGTGGAAAAGGACACATCTGATAACATCAAATACGGATTTACGCTTGTTTTCCATTGTTTTCCACTTTCAGGTAAATTACGAGCATTAGAGCTAAAGAGACGCGGAATTGGAGAATTAATTATCATAGTATGCTGATTTTGAAGAAGTTACGGTGTAACTCTTCTCTCACATTACGCCGTAACTATTGAGTGACTCAAAAAACCAACTTATCAGAAGGTTACGGCGTAACTCTTCCCAAAGGCTACAACGTAACTATATTAGGTCAAATGAGGTTTCACGCCGCTGATACTTACGCCGTAACTACTACATCTACTATGGTGTAACCAAGTTTATTGAACACTACGGCGTAACCACTTATTAGGTTACGCTGTAACTTGCAGATCTAGTGCAAAATACGATGAAATAGAAGGTTACGGCGTAACTATTATATTAGTTACGCCGTAACCCAGATCTGGCCTATAAATACCCTACGAAATCCAGCATTTCTAATCATCCCATTCCACACACAACAACTAGAGAACGTGGGAAAAAGCTCAAGGCAGGTCTAGAGGAGCATACGGAGCTGTCTCCAAGGGAGAAATCACTCCCCGATGATAAGCATTAGCATTTTATATTTTTTTTTTTACTTTCAATTCATGTATTTCGTACCTTTGAATATTGAATTGGTTTGTATGATTAATATGAGCGGCTAAGCACCTCTTGGTGCTAGCCTAGTTATGATTCCTTAATTGTTTTGTTTGCGTTTACTTTACTTCCGTACAATTATTTCTAAGTGTATGCATGCTTAGTTTATTGGTAGCCACCCTTGGTTCGGTAGTTTTGAATGGTGGTAGAGGCCAATTTCCTAGGAGATATGACCAACTGACCCTAGGTGAGCGGACTGAGACGGGAAGGGTAAGATATGACCAACTGACGACCCTTTCTACTTGTGCGATTTAACCAACTGATCACCTACCGTTTGGATGAACTTAAGAATTAGGGGGTGAGTGTTTAAGTTGCTAACGCCCGGGCACTCACTATTATAAATCTAGCATGTAGCGGTACTTAATGACTTGGCTTAGGGGACCAGGAACAACAGGACTTATGAGGGGACACCTAACTTCTCCTGTGGTGGCATCTTTGTAGATAGGTTAGGGCGAATTAACCAAATGTTGTCCTCTCGACTTTGACCCCACCTGAAGTAATTGGAAGTAAGTAGACGTAGACATAACTAGCTAGGAGGATTAACTAGGTTAACACCACTCTCCTCTATTGATTTTTCCTTTACCATTTATTTGCTTTTATTTGCTTTATTCTGCTTTAATAGTTTAATTAATTAATTCCCTATCGAAACCATTATTAATCTGTGACACCTAGACTTAGTAATAATCCAACACACATAGCTCTTGGGACGAACTCGGCTTTACCGATTACTACACTACACACGACCGGGTACACTGCCTGTTAGTGCACTAGGGTAGACCATAGGTATAACGAGACTTTATTAATATTAAAACCTGGTCAGTAAAACCTGCATCAAGTTTTTGGCGCCGCTGCCGGAGAGCTATTTTAGGATTTCATATTAAGTCTATTTTTAATTTTCTTTCTTAAATATCAGGATACAAGACTCGCAGCTCGAGGCCTTTTCTGGCCACCCCATTCGACGACCCGGAGAAGCAATTTCGGACAAGGAAAGTTTAATCTCCAGTTCCTATTCACAACATCTTCTCATTTTACGAATCAGACCAGTCTGACGCAGAACCGGAGGTCATTAATGAAAATAATATCGATGACCTAACTATGGAGCAGTATTTGGAGCGACCAAATGAGAACTGCCAACGAAGCTTCACTCAGGATTCTCATACTGAAAACTACTCTATTCTAGATCATATTATTCGAGAATTACACGAACTTAAGTTTTCTGGAGATAAAGATGAGGACGTTCAGGATCACGTTGAAGAAGTTCTCCACTTATCATCTCATTTCAACGTCAGAGGTACTCCAAGCTATTCGGTCACTGCAAGGATTTTTCCTATGCCTATTACTGGGATAGCGAAAAGATGGTATAACAAACTCCCTAACGATTGTAAAGGAGCATGAGATAAACTAAGAAAAGAGTTCGTCCAACAATTTTGCCCTCCTTAAAAAATGGCCAAGCTTCTTGGGAAAATCTATTAATTCGTTCAGGTTGGAGAAGAAACGCTTTACCAAGCATGGGAAAGATTTAATGAGCTACTCTATCGATGCCCCACTCATGATTTAAACAAACATCAGATCGTCTACGTCTTCTTTCGTGGGATTAATGCGCTAACACGAGAACTTCTAGATTCCCAAAGACCTATTCCTAGCATGACTCCTGACCAAGCCCTGGAATGTATTCAACGGATTTCTGAACATTGCTATAAGTGGCATATGGATTCATGGTACGGACTGAGAGACAATTTCGATCATAAGGTAATAAAGACGATAACAAAACAAGAATACAATTATGGGGAGATTTTCGAAAAACGAAGGTTTAAAAGAGAAGCTGAAGCATGCAGGGTTAAAAGGGTTAAGAGTGTGTTTGGGACCAAAATCGGGAGCGATCTTGAGAAAAATATTCTTGACCACATCAAGGAATCAAGAGAACGAGATGATAGGATTGAAAAATTGATGAAAACATCCGTGGATAATACAGTCTCTTCTCTCAAGATTCACGATGATAGGATCAAGAGATTGGAAAAGGTGTTAACTCGTGTTCGGAAGCAATCTCTGATTACTTATCAGCTCGAGAGGAAGAAGTTGTCCACACTGTAGAAACTATCCTTGAAGAACCCATGACCTTTTCGGAAAAAGTTAAGCGACGAATCAGCATGGAAATATAGTCACTTCTGGACCAAGCTTTACCGGTAAACTTCCCTATCAATACTTCTATTAAAACTAATCATGATGATATTCCACAAGAATTAAGCAATGATGAGACAATTCAGCTCAACGAAAGATGTTCAGCAGTTTTGAGAAACTAGCTACCACAAAAAGAAAAAGATCCGGGGTGTTTCACTCTCCCTTGCTTGATCGAGAGTCTAAACATGTGTAATGCGCTAGCTGATCTTGGAGCTAGTATTAGTATAATGCCTCGTTCGATGTTTTTGCGTATGGGGATCGGTGACCTAAAGCCGGGCAAGATGAAAATTGAAATGGCAGATTGATCTATGCAATCGCCGTTGGGCATCGTTGAAAATGTGTTGGTGAAAATTAAGAAATTTCTTTTCCCAGTAGATTATGTGATTCTTGACATTCTGGAAGACAACAGAATACCTGTCATTTTAGGTAGGCCTATGCTTGCCACTGCCCATACTAAGGTGGATGTCTTTGCTGGAAAGTTAACTCTTGAAGCTAATGGAGAAATTGCAACGTTCAGACCTAATGAACACTTGTCTACCCCAGAAAAAGTATGTGCAATTGACCCAGTAGGCAGTTTTGGTGATGCTTTAGAAGAATTTCTTAGCGACCCCCCAGATCCTGGCGAGGTTGATTCGGGAAGAGATTTTGATGTTTTCGTCAACTTTGAGGAAGAGGATAATTTAGGATTAAGTGCCGAAGATCTCTCAAGTGACGTCGAGATGGCCTATTGGCAAGAGAACTCTGTTAAGGCTTTTTCGCAAACCAATCAACCTAGATTTCATGATGTAGGAACCCGCATACATCATAGAAACCCCTATTATCTCAAGATTTCATGCAAAATCGGGTTCATCGACTTCCACTCATTTATTGACACTACTTCCCCAGTCAACATCATGTCGAAAGAATGCTACAACAGAGTTATGAAGAAAGAATTAGAATATAAGGGAAATAACTTTCTTGGGTTCGCAACTAACATCCATGTCTTCGTTGGAACTCATTCATTTTTGGTGGACTTTATGGTTTTAGACGACGTAAGCGAATTTGTGGAAGAAGGACTTACGGAAGTAATTTTAGGAAATCCTTTTCAGGAAATGTCGGGGTTAGATAAAAATGAAAAAGAAGGGTTAGTATGGCTGAAGATAAACGATGATAAGACTATTTTCAAAATGCCGAGAACGATCAAGAACTATAAAAATTGGACCAAGAGGTAGTTAAGACAAGCCCAACCACTGCTCGATATCAGTGAGGAAGACAAAGAGAAAGGTATTGACCACCCTTACCAGAAAATCAAGAGTTTCTACTCGGGCTGTTTAGAATTAGGAGATGACTACAAACGGGATGAGAATTTGGTAAGTTGGATCCAACGTGGAGATTGCCATATCCACGAAATGACCAACAAGCACTGGTAGCCCCGCGGCTCTGAGTCTAACTTAAAGACTCGTAAATAAAGCAAAGTGATCTTTTGGGAGACAACCCGAATTATCTCTTTCTTTTGTTTTATTTTCATTTCTGTAGGGTTTTGTGTTTTCTAACCATTTTTGCAGGAAACGAGGAAGTAATTACTGCTGCAGTTGCTGATCTGATCAGGGTTATGGCGTAACTCATTTATGTGATTACGCCGTAACCTACTTTTTAGCAGCATAATTCTTGACGCATTAATAATTACGGCTTAATACCATCTCCGTGGTTACGCCGTAACCACTCGCTTTGCAGCTTATGTCAGGTTTTTCCAGTTACGGCGTAACTCCCTCAAAAGAGTTACGACCTAACCTTCCTCTGCTTTAATTCTTTCATTTTAAAAAACAATAACCTTGTATTAGTATTTTAAATGAACTTTGTAGGTGTGTTCCCTATAAACCCTCACGAGACTTGACTCGTCCACTTGGGACACCAAGTGGTTTAAAAGGCTTGTTGCATGTGCTAAGTGCAACCTTGATTCCTACGAAAGTGAGTTAGGTTTGTTTTTCGTTTTTCATTTTTTTTCTTTTTAGAATTATGCTTGTCGGTAGTGTGATTTCAGGGATTGAAGTTTGTTCATGATGCTTATACGAAGGCACATCTCTTTTTCGTGGCCCTTCTTTCTTTATGGAGCAAATTTCAGGGAAGTTCTCGCTCTAATTCTACTTTTATTTTCACCTTTATATAATGCTTAGTACCAAAGGGACTTTGTACAATTCAAGTGGGGGGACGGGAGTAGAATTATCTCTTGAACATTATTTTGCCCTCTTTTTTCTAGTTTATTTTGAAAAATTATGCCATTTTTAAAATTTTAACATGTTTTTCCGAACCTAACTAGATTAGACCTTAGCCGAGCACATACAACCCTTGATATTATATGGTGAGATTAGCCTTATCCGTTTCCAATATTTTACCCCAAATCCACCAAATTACGAGTGTGCCGGTAGCTTGTAAACTTTAGAACTTGGCCTTTGCATCATTTCGAGACCATAGACGAGGTATGTCGAGTTAGCTCGATGTATTTGGACTTTTCAGTTTTAGAAGGAAATATTATAGGATTATCACCCAAACAGCCTACCATTGTGTGTCTATCGATTAGTCACCTCGACTTCTCGACCCCCTTGTGAAACCCTTTTGTTGCACTCACCTTTAGTGCAAGATACCCCTAGATACACCCATCTGAGCCATTCCTTTCATTTTGTTAACCCGATATATTGTTTCGATACACCTATACACCTTAGCCTACCCTGTAGTCTTTATTTGTGATTGGAAAGTCATCATTTGCCTAAGTTCAAGGTTCGAGTGAAAAGGTTCGGAAATCACGCTTTCATCGACAACATTCCTGAAGATCATTGAAGACCCCCGAATTCCCATTGTTCATATCAAGTGGGAGGATATTATGTTTAAGTTATTATTGTTATGTTAAAAAAAAATTGTTATGATTTAGTTATTGCAAAGTGCGATGTTATAAGCACTATATTATGAGCTTTATAGATTTAGTATCGAGGAGGCCACCTCGGTCACATTTGAAGATTGGAGTTGGTAGTTATGCCAGCAGTTGGAGAAAAGGTAGTGTGTCCATCACGACGTCCTCTAATGACATATCTACCTTATATTCCATGATTCGGTTTCTTGACTTCAAAGCTTGAACTTTGGGCGGACGGTAAGTGGTGATGACTTGGTTATAGATTTAGACTACCTGCTTGTTTTTTATTTTACACCATTTATATATCCCATGTCTTATCCTACCCTTTAGTCATGAAGCATGTCTAGGTGATGCAGCGAGCAATCTTTGGTGTCTTGGCCATGGATTTGGTCATGTATCATTGATTTTGTCCACTTCGCCGTGACATGTTAGTAATGATGAGTTACCCCTTAACCTTTGTCGTGTCTACACTTATTGCCTTCGAGAATTATTTAGCCCTTAACTCTAGTGGTGGAGATTTGTGTAACCGCCAAGCTTATGATAGAATACATGCTATGACTGTGCGATTGAGTGATCACCCCGAAATTGACACTTAGAATAGTTGAGAGATTTGAGTGTTTTGTTCCCCTTTCGTGAGGTGTTCTGCTTTATTTTATTATAGCATAAGGGATTTGTAAACTTATATTTTCTAGGTTGGGAGATATCTATTTAGGGATCTTTCTAATAAGGTCTACTTGAGGGCAAGTAGAGTTCAAGTGGGGGGATATTTGATAACATCAAATAGTCCTAATTATTACTCCCTCCGTCCCAAAATAATTGTCCTCATTTGACTTTTTAAAGTCTTAATTTATCAAGTTTGATTCTTAATATTTTTGTACGTGTTATATAATACTTGATGAAAATTACACCAATGAAAAAACATTATATAGTCAATCAATTTATATGTTTTACATCAATTATTATATAACACAAACAAAAATATTTAAGATCAAAGTCGAGAAATTAAAACTTTAAAAAGTCAAATGAGGACAATTAATTTGGGACGGAGGGAGTAAGTGTCAATTTCCCCCGATAATGCTTGTAATTTATATCATTTATATGGATTTATGCTTGTTTTCCATTGTTTTCCACTTTCAGGTAAATTACGAGCATTGGAGCTGTTACACCCGTATTCCGAAATACAACTAGGCCCTACCCTAAATGAATATGGTCTAAGGACTTGACGGGATTGACTAGTTGACCCGATAGTCAAACTAATAATTTTTAAATGTTATGTTATATTTATATAAATGAGGGGGACTTAAGTTGCCATATTGTAAACTTGGAATAAGTATCTTGTGGCCAAAATAGAAGGAAATGAACTTGAAGGACCAAAAGTGTCAAGTGATGAGATGACTTTAAAATAAAGAAATGTTTAAGTATTAAAAGTCCAGAATTCTCATTTCTTCTGGATAATGGAGAAATGTCGGTTTAGAGAATGGAGGGAAAATATGGGTTGGTCATGTAGACCAATTGGTGATAAATTAAGGGTTTCATCCCTAATGGGAAGTCATAAAGATGATCCTTGCAAGGTGAGTAATCCTTAATTAGGTTTAATTGTGAATTGAAGAGTTAAGGTTCATGTACCCAAGTTGGGGGTTTTGGGTAATTGTGGTTTTATACATTAATTGAGATGTTATAGTGTTATTGGGTGAAACCCCTTTTTAATAAGTTGAAGTAAATATATAATTTGGGATATGATCATGTTATGATCATTTGATTAATTATAAAAGGGTTATAATAATCTTGGGGTAATTTTATTATGGGTAAAAGTTGGGTAATTTATTGGTTGGATCATCAT
The DNA here is from genome assembly GCA_019973895.1 of Chrysanthemum seticuspe. Classification (NCBI taxonomy): domain Eukaryota; kingdom Viridiplantae; phylum Streptophyta; class Magnoliopsida; order Asterales; family Asteraceae; genus Chrysanthemum; species Chrysanthemum seticuspe. The sequence continues at coordinate 278,204,076 of BPTQ01000001.1, read as the reverse complement.
ATAATCATGATATGATTATATGATGATTAGAGATTAGTTATGTTAGCCATGGTTATAGTTATTTGATTATGTACTAAGTGCATGTTATAATTATGTGGTTAAAATGTTAGCTATGGAAAGTAATGGATGATGATATTGATGAAGATGGTGGTGATATAGTAATGGCTTAGCTTTGATTGCTAAGGTAAGTAATCCGGTTACTACATGCTTAATGTGGATATTATTGTATAATGTGTTCATGAATGTTATAGCAAAGATTGGTTACAGTTAAGATAATTAATTATAATGAGAATTGATGATGGTTATAGAGTTAGTTGTCTAAAGATGTGTTAAGGTATGTGTTATTGCCTTATGTGCTATTTGTGCTATGGTTTATGTGTTAGTAATGCTTATGTGAATTGTATAATGATAGAAGCATTGCCATGTATTAGCCGATTATTTACTAAGCGTTATCGCTTACATGTTATAGTTGTTAATGTTATTGTAGGTTCATGTGCTTGAAGCGATATGGCTTGGATTGGGTGTGGTTCATGGATTGATTATTGAAGATGGTAATATGTTATATTAGGAGCTAGGTAGATACCGAGCTCGTGTGATGAATTTGTACCCCCGTGAGTCTTTTTATAGTTTGTAAAAGTGTCGTCAATCGACAAGTGTATGTCATAGTTGTTATAGTATTTTAAATGGTCAATTTGGAAGTCATGGTTAGTTTAAAAGGGTGTTTGGATTTAAGTGTATTTCTACCCATTTTGGGTTGGATGGGTCAAATAAGTAATAAAATACATCATGGTTGATTTAGTTATAGTTTGTAAGGTTTTTAGTTATTTTGAAAATGTTCAAGTGTTAATTTGATTGAAAGGAGTCAATTTGGTTGTGCAGTTTTGCTGTCAAAAATGCGCAGGTATGTGGTCGCGAGGGCTTCGCAGTTATAAGGCGACGGCTTCAGGTTATAAATCCTCTGAGCCGTCGCGTGTTAAATCTAAAAATGTAATTAAAGGGCGACGGCGTCGCAGCTATAAGGCGACGGCTTCAGCCCTTATTACAGCAAATAAATGAGGTTTTATTGTAATCTTTGGTCATCATTTTAAAAGGGTAAATAAGTATAAGTTATAAAAGGGTTGTCAAGGGTAAATTGTTATAGTTTTGCTATTCTTTGAAGACTTAAAGAAATAGTCAAATGTTCCGCGTCAAAGTTTTAAAATTTGAGTAATTTTTGGTCAAATCCGGAATCGGGGCGTAACAAATTGGTATCAGAGCTTCGGTTTAAGTGAATTAGGTTTCCACTATAGGTTTCCTAGTCTTAAACCACTCTTACTTGCGAAAATAAGTGAATCGAAATTGTGTATGGTATGTTATAGAGTAAAGCTATGCCTTGTGCTATATGGTAACTAGGTGATGATGCGGTATATGTATAGTGATTGTTATAGAATGGATTATGCGTTTGTGCTAAGTGAAATTTTACATATATGTGGTAGTGTTATTATGTAATTTATGTAGATTCATGGCGGACCATGTGTGTATAGGTGAGTAGAACACCATAAACTTCTTATGATTGTGTAGTTACGTGTATAGAATTGGGTTGGTGTATGTGATGAAAGTCGATGACGAACTAAATGTGTTAAGTTATAGAACGTCGTACACATTGGTAGTGTCGGTGAATATATATAAGTATATAATTTGTACGTTATAGTAATGATATGATAGATAATTATAAAACGTTCACCGTGGATGGTGACGGTAGGCGTGAAATGAGTTTTAATTATTTGTCATAGAAGCCATAATGAGACTTGAATAAGATAGGGTATGGCTTGTGTTGTGTTAATGACCAACTTATGGTCTTATTATGTGAATGACTATCGGATAGCCAATATGATGGTATTAGCGATGGGGTAATCGTAAGTCACAGAAAGTAGTAAGTAAACCTAAATGTTAATGGATAATAAATATGTTATAATGTAATATTAATTGTGTGTAGTAATACACGTGTAAATGTATAGTGGAAATTTGACATATAATAGCTAAGTGTCTAAAAATATAAAGTTGTAGAATGAGATTGAAAGATAGGAATGAGATAGTTTACTTACTAATAATTAAAAATGAGACTTGTGGAAAATGTGGGGAAGAAGGCTTATAGTTGATGACTTATGTAGGGTCTAAATGTGGAATAAAATAGTAAAGCTAAGTGCTAATTAAATCAAAAGGTGAAAAGGTTAAAAAAAATAATACAAAAGGATTTTGAGGTAGGTGATATAATAAAACGTGATAAAAACGTGTTAAAGTTATAGAACGTGAAAAAGGGAATAATTGAAAGATAACAAGTGTGTAATGGAATAAGCCTATAAACGGTATACGTGGATAAAGTCAAATAGACTAAAAATAGTAATGGTAAAAATGTGGAAATGGTCAACAAGGATTGGCGGGTATATGAAAACGTGAGATGAGTAAGCACATAGAAAATTAGTAAATGCTATAATAAATCAAATGTTAAGAAATGAGAACTGTGAAGATAAGGAGGTGTAACCCACTTGGGTCATAAGATGTAAAGGTGAGCGATTGAGAGTGCTAAGAACAAATAGAAGAGAAAAATGGGATAATGATAGTCTAAGAAATGTGGAATAATGATTAATTGGTGAAACATAGAAATAGTAGGTTAGATATGATTGCTTAGTTGTACCACGCAATGAATAGTTTGTTAAATATAAGAAATGAGTTCATGTTAGACTGAAGATGTGTAAGTAATGGATTAGGTTACATTTCAATAGTGTTGATAATCGTTTAATAATGATGTGAATGATAGGTTTATGGGATTTAAAAGTTTCTTAAGTATATGTTAAAGTTGTGGAGAATTTATGTAATAGGTTCTATATAGCCTAAGACGACAAGTGAGGTGAATGCTTACTCGTAAGGAAGGGATATATATGATGTGAACCTATGGAGGACTAGATGTGTGTAAGTGATGAAATTAACATATAAGTTATTGACCTAAGGTTGTGTGATATAGAGGGGTGGAAATGGCAAGATAAGATTTAAATTGGTAAGTAGTATTAGAGATGGGTTAGTAAGTAAATTAAGTAATGAAAGTGTTTTCTAGTAATGAGATGTAAGTAGTGTAAGTCTAGAGTGGAATGAAATTTTATCTATGTATTAAGCACACCGTGCGCTTGAATGGTGTCTGTGAGTCTGGTATGAGCATAAGAAAGGATGTGACGAGTCGAGTAATGGTGTATAGATACTTGACTCATATTTGGCATGTATGAGTTATGTGTTAATAATGATCAACATAGGGTCTCATTAATAAGTCATATCTAGTGAAGATCATTAAGTGGTATTAAAAACGAGATAAGAGTGAACTTAAATGCAAGGTATGTTGGTGTGAATGGTATGATGTGACACAGATATAGTATATGTTGATACATCTGTTACTAAGCGCTTAATATTATGGAAGTTATGAAAGTGGACTAAGCACATTGTTAAGTTAATGATGAGATGAACTGGTATAGTTTAAACGCTAATAGTTAGATAAGATGAAGTATGTATGAGATTAAGATGTTGCTTTGAAGTTATTATAACATGGCTATTGTTCCCCATTAGTAATGACTAATATAACAGAAGTGTCGATTAATAAAACGTGTTTAAAACATGTAAGAAGAATAGATGAATGCTAATGAGAGGTTGTAGTTGATGACCTGTATAAGGTTTATATATGGAAAGTTGTATAGACTAAAACTCTAATAGTATAAGAGTTGAAATTGGTCAACAAAGAGCTGACAAGTGAAAGTCATAATGAGACATATAAACACATAGAGAATGTGTGGGTCATAAATCAGGTAATATCTCATCGATTGTTATAAAGGACAAATAGATATGTATGTATGTATGATAATAGCATTAATCCACAGTTACAGTGTTACAGTATTGGTTACAGAAAACCTCTAGAGGAATACGTTATAGAGGCGAATCCCTACTGGGAAGGGCCAATTGATGTTATAGAGTCGAAACCCTATGAGGGAAGAACCGACGAACGTTATAGCCCCTTTTTCGGAATGTTATAGTAAAGGTGGGTCCAAGTCTAAAAGATGAAAAGTGTAAACGTAAATAAAATAGTATAATGTGGTATTAAGTGATAGGAGTACTTGTGTATGTCGGAATTACATAATCATGAGTTCATGTTTCTTGATTTACATCGATTGGGACGCCTCTCCATGTAAATGAGGAAATATGAACGAGTAGGCTTATGTGCTCCCGACATGGTACGAGTAGGTTTAGATGAGTAGAGGGCGGAAATCTAAGAGAAGTTAGAACTTATAAAAAAAAAAACTAAGATAGAATAATAGGATTAGATGCAACTTTTAGTTAAGGCCTTATGAGAACCTTCATGTTAGGTGACTTAAGCATAAGTTAAAGCGATTACGAGTGTAAAGTAATGTTTATAGCATACCTTGTAGCATGATGTGGTGTAATAATGACCATGGTGGTCGTGAACATTTAATTATGAGAAGGTAATAAATACTAGCAAAGTATTATAATGAGAACGCTAGTCATAGTTATGTAAGGAAGTAATAGTTAGCATTCGACTTATAAAAAGATAAACGATGTGTAAATAAGTAAAAATGTGGAATGGTTGGTTAACTTTGACTAAAAAAAAAGTCAAAATAATATGGCCGTGACTATATAGGTGAATGTTATGGTAAGAAATTGAATAAGGGAATACTTGATTTTGCTAAAATTTTGTCTTGGATAACGTAATGATGTGTTGTTATAGAAATTTTATGATGAAGCAAATGCATTTGGAAATTTCTTGTATGGTATGATATAAGTTAAGATTAAGTGTAAATGGCAATAGACGAGAGATTTTGGGGACGAAATCTAAATAAGGGAGGTAGAATTGTTACACCCGTATTCCGAAATACAACTAGGCCCTACCCAAAATGAATATGGTCTAAGGACTTGACGGGATTGACTAGTTGACCCGATAGTCAAACTAATAATTTTTAAATGTTATGTTATAGTTATATAAATGAGGGGGACTTAAGTTGCCATATTGTAAACTTGGAATAAGTATCTTGTGGCCAAAATAGAAGGAAATGAACTTGAAGGACCAAAAGTGTCAAGTGATGAGATGACTTTAAAATGAAGAAATGTTTAAGTATTAAAAGTCCAGAATTCTCATTTCTTCTGGATAATGGGGAAATGTCGGTTTAGAGAATGGAGGGAAAATATGGGTTGGTCATGTAGACCAATTGGTGATAAATTAAGGGTGTCATCCCTAATGGGAAGTCATAAAGATGATCCTTGCAAGGTGAGTAATCCTTAATTAGGTTTAATTGTGAATTGAAGAGTTAGGGTTCATGTACCCAAGTTGGGGGTTTTGGGTAATTGTGGTTTTATACATTAATTGAGATGTTATAGTGTTATTGGGTGAAACCCCTTTTTAATAAATTGAAGTAAATATATAATTTGGGATATGATCATGTTATGATCATTTGATTAATTATAAAAGGGTTATAATAATCTTGGGGTAATTTTATTATGGGGTAAAAGTTGGGTAATTTATTGGTTGGATCATCATATAATCATGATATGATTATATGATGATTAGAGATTAGTTATGTTAGCCATGGTTATAGTTATTTGATTATGTACTAAGTGCATGTTATAATTATGTGGTTAAAATGTTAGCTACGGAAAGTAATGGATGATGATATTGATGAAGATGGTGGTGATATAGTAATGGCTTAGCTTTGATTGCTAAGGTAAGTAATCCGGTTACTACATGCTTAATGTGGATATTATTGTATAATGTGTTCATGAATGTTATAGCAAAGATTGGTTATAGTTAAGCTAATTAATTATAATGAGAATTGATGATGGTTATAGAGTTAGTTGTCTAAAGATGTGTTAAGGTATGTGTTATTGCCTTATGTGCTATTTGTGCTATGGTTTATGTGTTAGTAATGCTTATGTGAATTGTATAATGATAGAAGCATTGCCATGTATTAGCCGATTATTTACTAAGCGTTATCGCTTACATGTTATAGTTGTTAATGTTATTGTAGGTTCATGTGCTTGAAGCGATATGTCTTGGATTGGGTGTGGTTCATGGATTGATTATTGAAGATGGTAATATGTTATATTAGGAGCTAGGTAGATACCGAGCTCGTGTGATGAATTTGTACCCCCGTGAGTCTTTTTATAGTTTGTAAAAGTGTCGTCAATCGACAAGTGTATGTCATAGTTGTTATAGTATTTTAAATGGTCAATTTGGAAGTCATGGTTAGTTTAAAAGGGTGTTTGGATTTAAGTGTATTTCTACCCATTTTGGGTTGGATGGGTCAAATAAGTAATAAAATACATCATGGTTGATTTAGTTATAGTTTGTAAGGTTTTTAGTTATTTTGAAAATGTTCAAGTGTTAATTTGATTGAAAGGAGTCAATTTGGTTGTGCAGTTTTGCTGTAAAAAATGTGCAGGTCTGTCGTCGCGAGGGCTTCGCAGTTATAAGGCGACGGCTTCAGGTTATAAATCCTCTGAGCCGTCGCGTGTTAAATCTAAAAATGTAATTAAAGGGCAACGGCGTCGCAGCTATAAGGCGACGGCTTCAGCCCTTATTACAGCAAATAAATGAGGTTTTATTGTAATCTTTGGTCATCATTTTAAAAGGGTAAATAAGTATAAGTTATAAAAGGGTTGTCAAGGGTAAATTGTTATAATTTTGCTATTCTTTGAAGAGTTAAAGAAATAGTCAAATGTTCCGCGTCAAAGTTTTAAAATTTGAGTAATTTTCGGTCAAATCCGGAATCGGGGCGTAACAGGAGCTAAAGAGACGCGGAATTGGAGAATTATCTAAAGAATTATCATAGTATGCTGATTTTGAGGAAGTTACGGCGTAACTCTTCTCTCACATTATGCCGTAACTATTGCGAGACTCAGAAAACCAACTTATCAGAAGGTTACGGCGTAACTCTTCCCAAAGGCTACGACGTAACTATATTAGGTCAAAAGAGGTTCCATGCAGCTGATATTTACGCCGTAACTACTACATCTACTATTGCGTAACCAAGTTTATTGAATACTATGGCGTAACCACTTATTAGGTTACGCCGTAACTAGCAGATCTAGTGCAAAATACGATGAAATAGAAGGTTACGACGTAACTATTATTTTAGTTACGCCGTAACTATTATATTAGTTACGCCGTAACCCAGATCTGGCCTATAAATACCCTACGAATTCCAGCATTTCTAATCATCCCATTCCATACATAACAACCAGAGAACATGGGAAAAAGCTCAAGGCAGGTCTAGAGGAGCATACGGAGCTGTCTCCAAGGGAGAAATCACTCCCCTACGATAAGCATTAGCATTTTATATTTTATTTACTTTCAATTCATGTATTTCGTACCTTTGAATATTGAATTGGTTTGTATGATTAATATGAGCGGCTAAGCACCTCTTGGTGCTAGCCTAGTTATGATTCCTTAATTGTTTTGTTTGCATTTACTTTACTTCCGTACAATTATTTCTAAGTGTATGCATGCTTAGTTTATTGGTAGCCACCCTTGGTTTGGTAGTTTTGAATGGCGGTAATGGCCAATTGTCTAGGAGATATGACCAACTGACCCTAGGTGAACAGACTGAGACGGGAAGGGTAAGATATGACCAACTGACGACCCTTTCTACTTGTGCGATTTGACCAACTGATCACCTACCGTTTGGATGAGCTTAAGAATTAAGGGGTGAGTGTTTAAGTTGCTAACGCCCGAGCACTCACTATTATAAATCTAGCATGTAGCTGTACTTAATGTTTGGCTTAGGGGACCAGGAACAATAGGACTTATGAGGGGACACCTGACTTCTCTTGTGGTGGCATCTTTGCTGATAGGTTAGGGCGAATTAACCAAACGATGTCCTCTCGACTTTGACCCCACCTGAAGTAATTGGAAGTAAGTAGACGTAGACATAACTAGCTAGGAGGATTAACTAGATTAGCACCACTCTCCTCTATTGATTTTTCCTTTACCATTTATTTGCTTTTATTTGCCTTATCCTGCTTTATTAGTTTAAATAATTAATTCAATGTCGAAACCATTATTAATCTGTGAAACCTAGACTTAGTAATAATCCAACACACATAGCTCTTAGGACGAACTCGACTTTACCGATTACTACACTACACACGACCGGGTAAACTGCCGGTTAGTGTACTAGGGGAGACCATAGGTATAACGAGACTTTATAAATATTAAAACTTGGTCAGTAAAACCTGCATCAACATCGCAAGGAACTGCACTCTTCCAAAACGTCCACAAAATGCAGAGTACTTCAGGGACAAAATGCTACTGGTGCAAGCTCAAGACAATGGAGTTGTGTTGAATGAGAAAGAATTGCTATGCCTCGCTGAGGGAAATGCCAAAAACTTATGATGCTGATGTGGATGAACAACTAGTGCAGGGTATAGGTCAGAACAATCTCAATGCATTTCAAGTTGCAGACTGTGATGCATTTGACTCGGATGTTGATGATGAACCAACTACACATACCATCTTTATGGCTAGTATCTCACCAATGGTCTCTCCAAAGGCTTTTTCACTACAATAGGCCAGTCCCTCCAAGGAATCCATCATATTAGAGGTATTAAAACTATACGATGAGGTTGATGTGCAAAAGATACATGACAAAGTACAATCAACGGAAATTATTGAATTAGATATTGAAAATATGGGTAATAGCAATGTTGTCCCATATGATCAATATGTGAAGCAAGATGAAAGTGAAATTGTACCTAGTGATGTATCTTTTGCAGTCAATGATGACTATATGTTTGATGAATACACTGAATGTGCTCCTGATGATTCCGTAATCTCTGAATTAAATGCCTATAAGGAACAAGTTGCCATATATGAACATCGTGCAAATTTGAACTGACTACCCATGAGCAGGAGATGGATAACCAAATACGTACACTTATTAGAAAAAGTAATTTTAGGGAAGAAATGTTGAAACAAGAGTTAAAATCCTTACAAGAAAAGCTTAATAAAACTGTTAAGCAAAATCAAGAACTTCAAGAAAATGTAAAAGTGCTTAAACAGGAATTTAATGCTAAGGAATTAAAATTTTTAAATGATTTTTCCAACCTAAAACCTTTGAAAAACAAACTTGAAAACAAGTTGTACGTACAAGGGAACACCATTCAGACTGCTCACTTGATCAATAAGCATAGAGTGTTAAGCGATGAGCACAATACTAATCTTGTAGAGGAACCCAATCCTGAGGTTGGTAAGAAAGCAAAAGCTGCTCAAAAAGTGATCTATGATGGCAATGAGATTCTTAAGCCTAGACAAAAGCCTACATGTGTTGAGTGCACTGAGGAGGATAGAGAATTAGAAGATGCCACTAGAGAGAAATTGGATAAGAAACTAAAAGATCCATGGTGCATAAAGTATAATATCACATTTAAAATACCAAATTATGCTAAGGAAAATTGGATTGCCTTTAATAAGTTTAGACCTCAGACCCAGCTAACCCCTGAGCAAGTGTTCTGGAAGAAAGATATGGAGAAGCAAAAAGCTGATAATCTTGGTGAAAAGAATCCCCCTTGTAGGAAATTGCCTCCAGCCACTGTGTATCCTCCAAATACACTTATACATTTAGTGCCTAGAACTCTTCCCACACAAAGCAAAACCGTAGTCAGCTTATATGTAGTTTACCAACTGTTTGTTGACTTTGAGAAAACTTGTAAGAAGAGAATCACTCCAACAGGAATTACTGAAGGGGAAAGGGGTTTTGAGCAAACTAAAGAGTGTTACTTAACTGATGTCATGCCTTTCTTTAAACAACTAAAAGAACAATTTGAATCTCTCCAAAAGGCCATAGATACCGAGGTTAAAGACATAAAAAGAATGTTTAATGAAATGGAAATTGAGGTCAAAGATTATGAATGTGAGCTTAAAATTAATGAGATTGAGAGGAAGAATCTGCATATCTTAAATGATAACTTGATTTCTAGATGTGTTGCTCAGGATGTGTTCTACACTGTTACAAATTATTCTATTACTGCTTCTCAATTTCATGAATTATTTATTGCCTTAAAAGTTTCCCATGATCATGTTATTGAGCTTGAGACCATAAATTCAAAATTGCATGAGAAAATAGAATGGGATGATCATGATAACTTGGTCAAACATTTTTCTAAATTGGAAGTTGAACATCTTGCTTTGCAATTAAAATATAAACATCTCAAAGAAAATGTTAAAACCTCAGATGTCAAGACATCCGCGGATGCTCCTGAGTTTGATGAAGTTTTTGAAATTAGCAAACGTGATGAACTAATTCAAGCTCACTACAACACGATCAAAAGACTGAAAACCCAAATTTCACAATTAAAGGGTGAAAAGAATGATGTGACTGGCTCCCAAATGCCTCCTCCTTTAGATTCTCATAATTCTCAAAACTTTCATCTTCAAAACATCATTAATGCTTTACAACAAGAAATTGAGTGTTTTCAAGCAGAAAATGAAAAAGTTAAACAATATTTCAAAGAGTTATATGAGTCAATTAAGGTCACTCGTGACAAGAACAATGAAAAAATAACTTTTTTGCAAAAGGAAATTGAGAATCTGAAGAGTCAGGTAAAACAGAAAATGCTAATCATCTGTGATGAGATTTCTGCACCTAAGATATCTGCTTGTTCTAAATATGCTGTGACTTTAAAGTATATTCCCCCTCATCTTAGAAACAATGAACTTGTATGTCAAGAATATTTTTCGTACCTTAAGGATAGTCTAGAATGTCTCCGTGAGATTGTTGAAGAAGATAGCCTGAATAAACCACTTGATAGTGAGGTTAGGTAGTCATGCTTATACACCAAACGATCTCAAGAACTTTTAGAATGCTTAAGAGCAATATGTCCTAAATCATGTACTAGGAAAGATAAAGTCGTTATGCCATGCTCTATGCCTAATGTCAAGCATGCGACCCTTGATATGCCTTGTTCTATGCCGAAAGTCAAGCATGTGACCTTTGATATGCATACTAGAACCTCAGATCCCAGCACATCTAGACCAGGAATGCAGAAAGTAGTAAAACCAACTAATGTTCCCATCGTTCCTTCTACAGGAGTAATCAGTGACACTAAGGTAAGCGGGTCAAAGCCTCCAGGCAATACAAAGCAAGATAGGTGATGAGTTTCCAAATACTCATCATTTTTGTGTAATCTAAACTGCAAAATCATCTGAAAACACTCAGAAACACATCAAAATAATCAAAATATCACAAATCAGTGTTTTATGTGTTTCAAATGCAAAAATATCAAAATCAGATGAAAAATGTATAAAGTTTGCAAAATTGGCAGTTTTAGTCCCCCAAGTTTTAAAAGTTGTCAAATCTAGTCCCTGGAAATTCAAAAATGTGGAAATTCATCATTCAAGGTCCCTGAAGTATTCCAAGTTGTTTAAAATGATCCTTGAATGATTCTTTGGTCAATTGGCAAGAAAGGTCCCTTAACTTTGGAAAATTACAAAAATAGTCCTTGGACCTTAAAAAAATGGATTTTATGCAAAAAGGGTTCTTGTATTATCAAAGTTGGCAAAGTTTGGTCCTTATGGGAGCATTGGAAAAATATCACTTTCAGCCCTTGGAGTTTGGCAAAATTGCACTTTTGGTCCTTGTTTATAACTAAAACCAAACGGACACAAAATAACTATCTAAGCCCAAATAACTATCCAAGCCCAACCCTTAGCCCAACTGCCCTTGACCCTTGAACCTTGACCCCCCAGTCCACAACTCCTATTCTGACCCCAGCCAATACCATTTTGGACCCTTTGTTATTAATAGCCACGGTCAAAGAAAGTCAAACCCACATAATACGCGCCTATATACCAGTTACTGTAGCACCTCCTCTCCCACTTCTGTTTACCCAAAACCATGACTGGTTTTCACCACATTTTCAACCCCCTCCCATTCCATGTCCCCTCCAACTCCTCTACATTCCAAATTCTTTAATTACCTAAACCAAACCTCATTAAAGCTTAAACCTGCTATGAGGAATTTTTGGAGCCAAAAAGCTAGGTGGACGGTTATGATTATTCTGAGTGATCCAATGGCTCTAGTGTGGTGGGAAAGATTCAGAGTACCTCAAGGATGCAAGAAAGTCTATAAAATGGAGAGAGGATGCAATGTATCTATAGATGTAGAGTAATTTTAATGTTTTAATGTCGTTTTTAGTGTTTTTCAAGTAAAAGTGTAATTTAAATCCTTCAAGCACTCTGTTTAAGTCTTTTAATGTATTGTAAAGCTGTTCCAATTCGTAATTTCAAGTTTTAATCATTTCTCAAGTTTATGCAATTTCTCGTATTTATGCAAAATCTCAAATTGGATCAAAGGTTGTTTTCAGTAGTTTGTATGGATTGATATAGGTCACATAAGCTCCCATATAGCTTTTATAAGCTATTAGAAACAATAAAATTCAGTTTAGCTTCAAAAATAGAAAATTCACCATAAATACAAATAATTAGTAAAAAATAAAAAAGGGTTCTAAGGAAGTGTTCACAGCTGGAGCAAGGTGTATCTTGGATGGCCTTGGGTTAGTGAACCTGTGGGGGTTCTATAGGGAGTAGTCCTTGGTCTTGGTTCTTGGTTTTCAGCTGAATCACAATTGTAAGCCTTTTTAAGTAATTTTGCATTTCACTGTTATGGTTAGTTAGTTGTTGTAATTTCTTGTTCTTAGTGTTAATTAGTCATAGTTAAGTTAGTTTAAACCTTAAAATCAATAGCTTATTCTTTGGAATTCATAGTTGCTTTAAAATCTCATTTTGACAGTCAAACAAGCTTAGGTCTAGAATCTTGGTTTCAGTTGATTAGTGTTGTTGATTTGTGTTCTCTTAGTGCTAATATTTGATAATACAAGGTCTGTAATCAAGTTTAAGGTTTAAAATTGTGAGTTGCTTTGTAAAAATTTCAAAACAGTCAAGTAAGAGGGTGTTTGGTTTATTGTGTTTCAAGGTGTTTTGGTCTTTGGTTTTGTTGGAATTCTGTCTAACTAAGTCTAAATACCTAAGTTCAGTCATAAAATCAAGTCTTTGTTCATTGAAAGTCAAAATTTCATTTGATTGTGCATTGTGCAGTCACTGTTGGCAGTTCATGATTCAAGATCATCATTTTGTGTTCAAAAGTTGTTAACCTTGCTTAAGTTAGCCTTATCTCACCTTAAAACAACATATTAAGTACTTAAGATCAGATCAAATCTCATTTTGGTCAACTTTTAGTTTTTATAAAAAAGTCAAAATCTCTTTGGGTCGTTTTTGAATAAAACTTGGAATTTCACTGTGGGTTCATTAGTAGGATTCAGTTTATAAGATTTTGGATTTTTAAAGTTTGGTTGGTGTAGAAAAATACAAAAATGTTAGTTCTTGGTTTTTCAGCTTTTAGAGTGCTTATTTTATAGCTTTTCTTTGGTACCTGTTTTGATAAACTGCCCTGTGCACAGTTTTTAAGCTAATATTGATAAGCTCTCATAGAGCTTATTACTTGTCCAAATCCTGTGTTCTCTAGTTCTTTGGAAAGCCAACCTGGTCTTCTTGGATTGTCAAGTTTTATTTTTCACTTTTGAGCTTGTTAGCTAGGGCTGCTACTAGCTTATATCTTGTCCCATTTTCTGTTTTTCATTACATAAGTCAAGTGCTTATTTGCCTATTCCTAGCTTATCAGTGTGTTTCTTTTCATTCTTTAGCTTCATTTCAGTAGCTTATACCTTATTCCATCTTATTCTAGCCTTTGTTTCTTCTGTCAAGCTTGTTTGAACTTATTACACCCAAACAAGCTAATATAGGCCACTGTTGGGCTTTTTAGCCATCAAATTAGCTTATTTGAGTTTTGTAAATTTTTTGTCTTTATTAAAGTTTCATATTATTAGTATATAAGTAGTTTTCAAAAATAAAAATCACAAAAACATCAATATAAAAATAGTGATAGCGTTTATTTAAGATTTTTTAGCTTTTTGATTTTTCTTTTCAACTTATTAATAAGCAAATCTTGTTTTTCTCTTTTTCTTAGGTTTCTGTCATCATATAGGATTTTTAGAAAAAGTTTCAGATTTTTCTCTATCTTTTTAGTATTTTTTATAATTATAAATAGTTAATAACTAATAAATAAATAGTAATAAATAATTAATAAGTCTAAAAAATATCTTTTCTATTTTAAAATTAGTTTTATCATATTTTAGATTTTTCAAAGTTAAAATTTTATTTTTCCAAGTTTATTTTGTATTTTCTAGTATTTAAGTGTATTTTAAATAGTTATTAATTAATAATAATTAGATAAAAAGTGTGAAAAATATATTTTTAGTTTTAAAATTAGTTTTATAGTATTTTAGATTTTTCAAAATCATAAGTTTATTTTTCTAGCCTTATTTCCTATTTTCTTTTATTTTAGAGTATTTATTAAGTAGTTAAAATAGTTTTTAATTAATAATAATTAATTAATTAGTGTTAAAAATAATTTTCTTTTTCTAATAATTTTCTTTTATTTTTAGGATTCCAAAAATGTTATTTTCATATTTTTAGGCCTTTTATTTCTTAGCTTTCACTTTTTATTTTGTGCGTGTACGTAGTTTTTAAAAAACTTACGTTTACGTTTCTTTCTTCTGATTGTTGTGCTTTCCAATTCTGTGTCCAATTCTATTCCAATCAATCAGTAGTGTATATTTCTAATCAAAACCTTTACAGATCACTATCCTTAGTGATCATCCCATCATCTGAATCAGTTTTACACACCATTGAGTCTCCTTGGGACTTAACGACCCGGGAATCCCCTGTATTCTCTGATCTTAATTGTATTTGTGTCTGAGCAGTTTTAAGTCTGTTTAGACTTGACTGTTTTGCGCAGATCAAAATTTTGGCGCCGCTGCCGGGGAGGCTTTAGCGTGTGTTTAGCCATTTTCAGATCCATTGTTGCACATACCCATCATTTGTAAAAAGTTTTTTGTAAAGTTATAAGAAAATCAAAAAAGTCATTAACACTTTTCCTAAAGTGTTAAAACACCAAAAAAATATAAAACAACAAAACAATCGGAACGTTTTCTATTTTGTATTCTCTTTTAAGGTGATTCTTGAAGAGATACGATTTGGTTAAACGGGACGATAACAAAAATATTGTCCAAAAAGTTTTTAAACCAATCTGCACAAATCTAACCTACGTCTTTTCAGTGGTACTTAATTGAATACATAAAAATCAACCACCGCAAATCAAGGCAGTGCACTACCCAACTGGGGGTGCGACCATTAATAAGTTCCCGAACATCAGATTTAAAACTTGCCTTTGTGTCACTTGTGATTTGGTGTACCTTTTTCAAAGAAGCCATTTCATTTGTGATTATTGGTTAAGTTCACTTGTGTTTTGCCTCATTTGTTTTGAAAATTGGTATTTATACATAGTGCATGCGCACTCGTTCTTCCAGTTCTACAAGTCCACTTTCCGAACTTGGAAACATTCCTCGCAGACGTAGAGGACGTTCAGCTCCTTCAGCCGTGACTGAGGAACGTCTACCACCACCTCCTGTCGAAATGGCAGAAGACAAACCCATGAATGAGCTTCTCCAGGCACCCATCGAGGGTTACGGAGATGCCATTGTTGTTCCAGCCATTGTGGCTGATACCTTCGAGCTCAAAACTGGGTTGCTCAATCTAGTAACCCAAAGCCAATTTTATGGTTTTGAGCGGGATGATCCTCATGCACACATTCGATGGTTTAACAAGATAGCATCTACCATCAAATACAAGAATGTCCCACAAGAATCTATCAAGCTTCTTCTGTTCCCATTTTCTCTAGAGGGACAAGCCCGGAATTGGCTTGAGAAACAACCCCCTCGTTCTATAGAGACATGGGAAGATCTTGTCACCAAGTTTGTTAACGAGTTCTATCCTCCATCCCGAACCACAAGTCTTAAGAATGAGATAATGAAATTTTCTCAGAGATTTGATGAATCATTCGGGGAGGCATGGGATCGTTACAAAGAGTTGCTTCGCAAGTGTCCGCATCACGGTTTTACCGAGTTAATGCAAATGGATACTTTCTACAATGGTCTCAATCAGGCCAATCAAGACTCTTTGAATGCCTCCGCGGGAGGTAATTTCCTGAGCAAGACCACCAAAGAGGCCTTGCAGATCATTGAGAACAAATCTCAAGTCCGTCCTTTCAGAGTAAAGACATATCAGTCTAATGCTGGACCTTCTTCTTCTTCATCCCCAGTGAGTACATCTAGCACCGATGCTAAGATTGATAAACTCACAGACATTGTTCAGGCTTTGGTTCTTGCTAACCAGAAGAAAGTTTCCTTCACTCAGCCACCAACACATGCTGAAGTGAAGAAAGTTGAAGTTTGTGTCACTTGTGGTGGTCCTCATGCTTACTACAATTGTACTGCCACCGATGGTAGTCCTTTTGAAGCAAATGCTTTAGCCGGTAGTTCACAACAAGGAGGTAATCAATACCGTCCTCAAAATGAACCACACTACCGTGCTACCACTAATCAGGCACCACCCGGTTTTAACCAAAATCACAACCGGAATCAGAACCAACCAAGAATGAACCAAGGTTATCAAAACCAAGGTAATTTCTATCCTGGACCCAATCAAGGTTTCCAACATCAAGGAAACCCTCATCAAAAAATTTCAATCGAGGGAATCAATTTCATGGGAATATGAATCCTAATCAAGGGAATTTTGGCTATAATCAAAACATACGGCCTCAAATTGTCCCTCCAGCTCCTCCCGTCATTACTCCTCCAGGACCATCATCTGATGAGTTACTGAAGCAGTTTATGAAATCCCAAGATGAAATGAACCGGTTGTTGGTCAGTCAGATTGCTGATCTGAAGAAGTCTTTAAATGATCGACCCTCGGGCTCAGGTACTTTACCGAGCAACACGATCGCTAACCCGAGGGGCGATGCCAAGGCGATCACAACCCGAAGTGGTGTTTCATATACTGGACCTGCTGTTCCTACTACCTCTTCTTCCTCTTCTCTTCCTAAGGTAGTGGACAGTGAACCTCCAAAACATAATGGACCTACGACTCCAATGCCACCTCCACCTGTGCCAATGAGTCAAGTCACCAAGGATCCAAAGGACAAGGTGCATTATTCAAGCCCACGAAGTACCGCACACGTCCTACCTTCGGTAGTCCAACCTCAAGTTGTCCAGAAACCCAATCAAGGAGTTGTGTTTGAACCTCCTGTAGCTCCTGTTGAGAAATCCAAACCTTCTCTTCCTTACCCATCTAGAATGCATGATGAGAAGCTTAAGGACAAAAACAAAGAGCAAATGGAGAAATTTTTCCAAATTTTCAATGAATTGCACTTTGATATAAGCTTCGTTGATGCTCTCGTTCTCATGCCCAAATTTGCATCTACTCTCAAAGGGTTACTAAGCAACAAAGATAAGTTATCTGAAATGGCTAAAACCCCTCTCAATGAGCAATGCTCAGCGGTCCTTCTTAAAAAGCTTCCCGAAAAGCTTGAAGACCCTGGCAAGTTTTTAATCCCATGTGATTTCTTGGGGATGGTTCAATGCTCCGCCTTGGCCGATCTTGGCGCTAGTATTAACCTCATGCCACTCTCAGTGTGGAAGAAACTTTCTCTCCCTGAACTTACTCCTACTTGTATGACTCTCGAGCTAGCGGACTGTACCATAACTCGTCCACTTGGAATAGCCGAGGATGTCGTGGTTAAAGTAGGGAAGTTTCATTTTCCCACTGACTTTGTTGTAGTAAACTTTGATGCAGATCCTAGAGTTCCCCTCATCTTAGGGAGAGCTTTCTTGAGAACGAGCCGTGCTCTAATCGATGTATTCGCTGAAGAGTTGACTTTACGGGTTGATAACGAAGAACTCACGTTGAATATCAACCAGAACTCCAAGCCTCTGAACAAACATAGTGTTGCCACAATCGATCAAAAATCAAAAAAAATCGATGCAACACTCTCAAATTTCACGGTTAAGAGTGTTCACCAAAAACGTGCTGAGCTAAAAGCTATGAAAATCAACCCTGGTTCAAACAAATGGTTTGAAAGTTGTACTAAGGGAGTCATGAGTATTCTTGATGATGATGATCTTGATTCGGAGACTTCATCGGAAGTGGTGGAAACTGCTAGCTCTAAGAGCACACCACTTGTCCCACCTCCAGAATCAGTTTGTCGTATTGAGCTTGTTAACTCTGTGGATGAAACTGAATTCTCTTCCAAGGATCCAATCATATTTGAAAATCAACATATCATAGCCAATTCTACTCCTTCTCTCACTCAGTTTGAGGGAAGCGACTCCATCTTGGATGAGATTGAAGCATACTTGGCTAGTGATTCTGCTCCTTGGGAGATTGATCATGCTCCAATTGATATCGAAGGGGACATACTTCTCATTGAGAAGTTGCTTCATGGAGATCCATCACCCATTTCATCCCCTAATCCAATTGTTTCCGACTTTTCCATTCCTTCCCTCAATCCGGATGAGGAAGATGATAATTTTTGGAAAGAAGTCGATGCTTTTCTAAGTGATGAATCAATCCCAACAGGGGTTGATGATAATTACTTGGATTTAGAGTGGGACATCCTTTTTCTTAACAGTTTATTAAACGAAGAATCGTCCCAAATCCTCCCTTCCGGAAACTCCTTTGATAATCACCATACAAGCTTAAAGTTTAAGCTTAAAAACGTTAAAAATGGTGATTTACTTCTTTCTAATGAAGAATGGACATGCATTGTAATGCACATATTTATTCCATTCTTCACGAATGGTGTGGTTGCTCTTTCCCTTTTCTCTTCCGGGAATGAGGACACCATTTTTGACCCCGGTATTATGCTTTATAGTTTCTACTATTAAAATACCGGTTATATCTCGTCGGAGTGGAACTTTCTGATGTTCATGTGTTTATTAACATTGTGAATGAAAGTCTGATTGAGATTGGTTGTCCACGTTACTTTCCCCATGAACCAATGAATGCGGGGATCGAGTCAAGCTAATGACTCGGTAATCAAAAACATTAGCACGCACCATATGGGTTATCACCCATAATTCTGTCTTCTTATCCCCTTTCTACCACCCTAGTGTGGGGGAGTTTTCCCCACACTGTTGTATATTCTCATTCTTTCCAAAAAAAAAAAAAAAAAAAAAAAAAATCTTCTTCTAAATAATGGCCGTAATATTTCCCTTTTACGTTCTTTGTTTCGGCATAACCACCGGTACATTGAATATTGAGGGCAATATTCATTTCTAAGTGTGGGGGGGAATTCTCACGAATTTCATATATTATCTACCCAATTCCCCCGTTTTTGGCCAAAATTTTTTTTTGGAGTAAGTGTTTTACACTTTCTCATTTGGTTATCAGTCCGCCATGTTTGATAAACAAAAGGATTGGCTAATCCAGGAGCAAACGGCTCTTGGTAAAGATTTCTCAAATCCGTTTATATGGCTTGCAATTTGCCCAAAATTGTATGGTTCCTCAGCTCCCCATCATCCTCAAAAGATAATGAGTTGGCTAGCCCGCAAGGTTATGGCTTGTGGTAAACGCAGTGGAAAATCCATAATTGGTATTCAGCTCACCAAAGATAATCTTGATAATTTATCTAAGAGTTGGCTAGTCCAGAAGGGTACGGCTTCTGGTAAAGACACATCAAATCCGTTATATGGTTTATGATTTGCCAATAAATCATCTGGTTATCGTTGTACCAAGATTCTTACTTGAATCAAAACAATTGGCTACTCCAGAAGTGATGGCTTTTGGTAAAGAGTTTTTCAAATCCATCAAGGTTTTCTCAAATCATTGCTAGGGACTAGCAATATCTCAGTGTGGGGGATTGATGAGTTTCCAAATACTCATCATTTTTGTGTAATCTAAACTGCAAAATCATCTGAAAACACTCAGAAACACATCAAAATAATCAAAATATCACAAATCAGTGTTTTATGTGTTTCAAATGCAAAAATATCAAAATCAGATGAAAAATGTATAAAGTTTGCAAAATTGGCAGTTTTAGTCCCCCAAGTTTTAAAAGTTGTCAAATCTAGTCCCTGGAAATTCAAAAATGTGGAAATTCATCATTCAAGGTCCCTGAAGTATTCCAAGTTTTTTAAAATGATCCTTGAATGATTCTTTGGTCAATTGGCAAGAAAGGTCCCTTAACTTTGGAAAATTACAAAAATAGTCCTTGGACCTTAAAAAAATGGATTTTATGCAAAAAGGGTTCTTGTATTATCAAAGTTGGCAAAGTTTGGTCCTTATGGGAGCATTGGAAAAATATCACTTTCAGCCCTTGGAGTTTGGCAAAATTGCACTTTTGGTCCTTGTTTATAACTAAAACCAAACGGACACAAAATAACTATCTAAGCCCAAATAACTATCCAAGCCCAACCCTTAGCCCAACTGCCCTTGACCCTTGAACCTTGACCCCCCAGTCCACAACTCCTATTCTGACCCCAGCCAATACCATTTTGGACCTTTTGTTATTAATAGCCACGGTCAAAGAAAGTCAAACCCACATAATACGCGCCTATATACCAGTTACTGTAGCACCTCCTCTCCCACTTCTGTTTACCCAAAACCATGACTGGTTTTCACCACATTTTCAACCCCCTCCCATTCCATGTCCCCTCCAACTCCTCTACATTCCAAATTCTTTAATTACCTAAACCAAACCTCATTAAAGCTTAAACCTGCTATGAGGAATTTTTGGCGCCAAAAAGCTAGGTGGACGGTTATGATTATTCTGAGTGATCCAATGGCTCTAGTGTGGTGGGAAAGATTCAGAGTACCTCAAGGATGCAAGAAAGTCTATAAAATGGAGAGAGGATGCAATGTATCTATAGATGTAGAGTAATTTTAATGTTTTAATGTCGTTTTTAGTGTTTTTCAAGTAAAAGTGTAATTTAAATCCTTCAAGCACTCTGTTTAAGTCTTTTAATGTATTGTAAAGCTTTTCCAATTCGTAATTTCAAGTTTTAATCATTTCTCAAGTTTATGCAATTTCTCGTATTTATGCAAAATCTCAAATTGGATCAAAGGTTGTTTTCAGTAGTTTGTATGGATTGATATAGGTCACATAAGCTCCCATATAGCTTTTATAAGCTATTAGAAACAATAAAATTCAGTTTAGCTTCAAAAATAGAAAATTCACCATAAATACAAAAAATTAGTAAAAAATAAAAAAGGGTTCTAAGGAAGTGTTCACAGCTGGAGCAAGGTGTATCTTGGATGGCCTTGGGTTAGTGAACCTGTGGGGGTTCTATAGGGAGTAGTCCTTGGTCTTGGTTCTTGGTTTTCAGCTGAATCACAATTGTAAGCCTTTTTAAGTAATTTTGCATTTCACTGTTATGGTTAGTTAGTTGTTGTAATTTCTTGTTCTTAGTGTTAATTAGTCATAGTTAAGTTAGTTTAAACCTTAAAATCAATAGCTTATTCTTTGGAATTCATAGTTGCTTTAAAATCTCATTTTGACAGTCAAACAAGCTTAGGTCTAGAATCTTGGTTTCAGTTGATTAGTGTTGTTGATTTGTGTTCTCTTAGTGCTAATATTTGATAATACAAGGTTTGTAATCAAGTTTAAGGTTTAAAATTGTGAGTTGCTTTGTAAAAATTTCAAAACAGTCAAGTAAGAGGGTGTTTGGTTTATTGTGTTTCAAGGTGTTTTGGTCTTTGGTTTTGTTGGAATTCTGTCTAACTAAGTCTAAATACCTAAGTTCAGTCATAAAATCAAGTCTTTGTTCATTGAAAGTCAAAATTTCATTTGATTGTGCATTGTGCAGTCACTGTTGGCAGTTCATGATTCAAGATCATCATTTTGTGTTCAAAAGTTGTTAACCTTGCTTAAGTTAGCCTTATCTCACCTTAAAACAACATATTAAGTACTTAAGATCAGATCAAATCTCATTTTGGTCAACTTTTAGTTTTTATAAAAAAGTCAAAATCTCTTTGGGTCGTTTTTGAATAAAACTTGGAATTTCACTGTGGGTTCATTAGTAGGATTCAGTTTATAAGATTTTGGATTTTTAAAGTTTGGTTGGTGTAGAAAAATACAAAAATGTTAGTTCTTGGTTTTTCAGCTTTTAGAGTGCTTATTTTATAGCTTTTCTTTGGTACCTGTTTTGATAAACTGCCCTATGCACAGTTTTTAAGCTAATATTGATAAGCTCTCATAGAGCTTATTACTTGTCCAAATCCTGTGTTCTCTAGTTCTTTGGAAAGCCAACCTGGTCTTCTTGGATTGTCAAGTTTTATTTTTCACTTTTGAGCTTGTTAGCTAGGGCTGCTACTAGCTTATATCTTGTCCCATTTTCTGTTTTTCATTACATAAGTCAAGTGCTTATTTGCCTATTCCTAGCTTATCAGTGTGTTTCTTTTCATTCTTTAGCTTCATTTCAGTAGCTTATACCTTATTCCATCTTATTCTAGCCTTTGTTTCTTCTGTCAAGCTTGTTTGAACTTATTACACCCAAACAAGCTAATATAGGCCACTGTTGGGCTTTTTAGCCATCAAATTAGCTTATTTGAGTTTTGTAAATTTTTTGTCTTTATTAAAGTTTCATATTATTAGTATATAAGTAGTTTTCAAAAATAAAAATCACAAAAACATCAATATAAAAATAGTGATAGCGTTTATTTAAGATTTTTTAGCTTTTTGATTTTTCTTTTCAACTTATTAATAAGCAAATCTTGTTTTTCTCTTTTTCTTAGGTTTCTGTCATCATATAGGATTTTTAGAAAAAGTTTCAGATTTTTCTCTATCTTTTTAGTATTTTTTATAATTATAAATAGTTAATAACTAATAAATAAATAGTAATAAATAATTAATAAGTCTAAAAAATATCTTTTCTGTTTTAAAATTAGTTTTATCATATTTTAGATTTTTCAAAGTTAAAATTTTATTTTTCCAAGTTTATTTTGTATTTTCTAGTATTTAAGTGTATTTTAAATAGTTATTAATTAATAATAATTAGATAAAAAGTGTGAAAAATATATTTTTAGTTTTAAAATTAGTTTTATAGTATTTTAGATTTTTCAAAATCATAAGTTTATTTTTCTAGCCTTATTTCCTATTTTCTTTTATTTTAGAGTATTTATTAAGTAGTTAAAATAGTTTTTAATTAATAATAATTAATTAAATAGTGTTAAAAATAATTTTCTTTTTCTAATAATTTTCTTTTATTTTTAGGATTCCAAAAATGTTATTTTCATATTTTTAGGCCTTTTATTTCTTAGCTTTCACTTTTTATTTTGTGCGTGTACGTAGTTTTTAAAAAACTTACGTTTACGTTTCTTTCTTCTGATTGTTGTGCTTTCCAATTCTGTGTCCAATTCTATTCCAATCAATCAGTAGTGTATATTTCTAATCAAAACCTTTACAGATCACTATCCTTAGTGATCATCCCATCATCTGAATCAGTTTTACACACCATTGAGTCTCCTTGGGACTTAACGACCCGGGAATCCCCTGTATTCTCTGATCTTAATTGTATTTGTGTCTGAGCAGTTTTAAGTCTGTTTAGACTTGACTGTTTTGCGCAGATCAATAGGACCTCGCAAGCTAAGAGTAATCAAGGGAAGAAAGTAGAAGACCACCCTAGGAACAATAAGTTTGGGATAAATAAGACGAATCGTGTTGATTCTAGTATTAGCTATAAGCGTACTGTAATTAATTCAAATTCTGCTACTATTTGCAAAAATGTAATGAATGTTTGGTTTCTGGTATTTGTCATGAATGTGCTGTTAATGAATTAAAATATGTTGCTAAATCTCCATACAAAATTGTAAGAATTACTAAACAGGTTAAGGATGTCAGAAAACCAATGTGGAAAAAGGTTAGTAACCATTGGAAACCAACAGGAAGAAAACTTAGTAATGTAAGTTATCAATGGATACCTACTGGTCGTAAATTCAATCTAAATGAGTTGTGCCCTAAATTATCTAGATCAATGCCCATTAGGAAATGGATGCCCACTGGTAGAATCATACCTTTAAGAAGTGAACACACTTTGAATAGATCTACTGTCACTACTAGTCCTGCATCTACCTCTAATGATATCATTGATTCTGCTTCTAATGTGGGTGTTCTAATCTCGTTTACTAACCAAGTGGAACCCATTCTCGCATGGGGATCCAAATTGTCCAGTCATCCATACTTGTCTGTGTTCAACTGCAGGTCGTACAAATCGTTCTGTGGTATTTGGACTCAGACTGTTCCAAGCATATGACTGGAGATCGCTCACGGCTCATGAACTTCGTGAGTAAATTCATCGGGACTGTCAGATTCGGGAACGACCACTTTGGGGCAATTATGGGTTACGGAGATTATGTTGTTGGTGACAGTGTAATTTCTAGGGTTTATTATGTTGAAGGTCTTGGTCATAATTTGTTCTCTGTTGGTCAATTCTGTGACTCTGATCTAGAAGTGGCCTTTAGAAAACATACTTGCTTCGTTAGAGAACTAGATGGGGTTGAAATTTTAAAGGGAACGCGTGGAACTAATCTTTACACCATCTCTATCGAAGACATAATGAAGTCTTCTCCAATCTGCTTGTTGTTAAAGGCTTCGAAAACAAATTCATGGTTATGGCATCGACGTCTCAATCACTTGAACTTCGGCACCATAAATGATCTTTCTAGAAAGGACCTCGTAAGAGGCTTGCCCAGATTAAAATATGAAAAAGATCATCTTTGTTCAGCATGCCAATTGGGAAAAAGCAAGAAATATGCCCATAAACCCAAACCTGCAAACTTAGTTATAAAATTTCTTCATACTCTTCATATGGATTTGTGCGGACCCATGAGAGTGCAAACCATAAACGGGAAGAAATATGTGCTAATAGTGGTTGATGACTATTCTCAGTTTACTTGGGTTAAGTTTTTAGGTCAAAGGATGAAACTCCAGATGTCATCATCAAACTTATTAAACAGCTGCAGGTTCGTCTCAATAAAACTGTCAGGATTATCCGAACAGACAATGGAACTGAGTTTGTAAACAAAGAACTAAGCCAGTTCTATGAAAGCACTGGAATCAGCCATCAAAGAAGTGTCCTACGTACTCCTCAACAGAACGGTGTATTTGAAAGATGAAATCGAACTCTTCTCGAAGCTGCAAGGACTATGCTGATCTACTCAAAGGTTCCAATGTTTCTCTAGGCAGAAGCTATCGCCACTGCATGCTACACCCAAAACTGTTCCCTTATTCACACCACTCATGGAAAAACTCCTTATGAACTTGTCCATAACCGAAAGCCAGATCTTTCTTTCCTTCGTGTATTCGATGCTTTATGCTACCCAACGAATGATGGTCAAGACTTAGGAAAGTTAAGAGCTAAGGCGGACATTGGAGTTTTTGTTGGTTATGCACCAAACCGGAAGGGTTACAGAATCTAAAATAAAAGAACCCGAGATATCATGGAAACTATTCACGTCATGTTCGATGAGCTGTATAAGCAAATGGCTCCTGGACAATCAAGTTCTGGACCAGCACCTCAACATTTATCAAGTGGTCCCATTAGTTCTTCTCTTGTACAGAATCCCTCACCTGCAGTTCCATATGTACCTCCATCTAGAGAAGATTTGGAGAAATTGTTTGATCCGATGTTTGATTAATACTATGAACCTCTCGATAATGATCACTCTACACCATCAACCGTGGCGGCTCCTAATCCAATCAACGCAGATAACCCATCTGTTTCTGTGTCTTAATCTCAAGAAGCGCCGGCTGCAGATCACTCATCATCATCCTTAAATCCTCAATCCTTAAGTGTACATCAACGAAATGTTACTGGCTATTTTGATGGAGATAACCCTTTTGCCACTCATGAAGATGCACCTTTTGAAAATATATTTGCCCCTGAACCAACACCTGAACCATCTTCATCAGGGGATCCAAATTCTGCTACATCAGTTTCTCATCACCAACCACATGAACATCTCAGAAAATGGACACATGGTCATCCATTGGACAACATTATTGGGAACCCGTCTCGCCCGGTATCCACTCGTAAACAACTTGCCACAGATGCCTTATGTTGCTTCTTCAATTCTGTATTATCAAAGATCGAACCTAAAGATGTCAAAACAACAATGTCTGAGGACAGCTAGTTTAGTGCTATGCAAGAAGAAATCCATGAGTTTGATCGTCTTCATGTATGGGAATTAGTACCTACTCCAGATTGTGCTATGATCATTGCTCTCAAGTGGATCTTTAAAGTAAAGCTTCATGAGCATGGTGATGTTCTGAAGAACAAGGCAAGACTAGTGGCTAAAGGATACCAACAAGAGGAGGGTATTGACTTTGAGGAATCATTTGCTCCAGTTAAACGAATTAAGGCTATCAGAATCTTCCTGGCTAATGCTGCTAGCAAGAACATGGTGGTTTATCAGATGGATGTAAAGACTGCGTTTCTAAATGGAGATCTCAAAGAAGTAGTCTACGTCAACCAACCCAAAGGTTTTGTGAATCCAGAGCATCCTACCCATGTCTACCGCTTGAAAAAGGCCCTCTACGGTTTGAAGCAAGCTCCAAAGGCATGGTATGATACACTGTCAAAGTTTCTATTGACTAATGGATTCAGCAAAGGAGCATTCGATCCCACATTGTTCACCAGAAAGTCAGGCAAACACTTAATTCATGTTCAAATTTATGTTGATGATATTATTGTTGCCTCGACTGACCCTAATGAATGTAACCGATTTTCAAAGGAAATGGGATCCAAATTTCAAATGTCTATGATGGGACAAATGTCATTTTTCTTGGGATTACAAATTTCACAAAGTCCCGGAGGCATTTTTCAATCTAAATATGCAAATGAAATTTTAAAGAAATTTGGATTTGATTCTTGTGACCCTGTTGACACTCCCATAGTGGAGTGCACAAAACTGGATGAGGACCACTTAGGGATCATGGTTGATCAAATGAAATATCGAAGTTTGATTAGATCCCTGATGCACCTCACAGCCAGTAGACCTGATATTCTGTTCGCTGTATGCATGTGTGCTAGATACCAGGCTAAGCCTACCAAAAAGCACCTTGAAGCGGTTAAACGGGTCTTTCGGTATCTCCAAGGAACCATTAACATGGGACTTTGGTATCCGAAGGACACCGATATGTCACTAACAGCATATGCAGATGCAGATCATGTACGGTGTCAAGATACACGTCGAAGTACATCAGGTGGTGCTCAATTCTTGGGAGATAAGTTAGTAAGCTGGTCTTCAAAGAAACAAATGAGTACGTCTATATCCTCAACAGAGGCGGAATACATAGCCATGTCATCTTGTTGTGCTCAAATCCTATGGATGAGATCCCAATTATCTGACTATGGATTTGTATTCACCAAAGTTCCTCTGTACTGTGATAACGGAAGTGTCATTGCTCTCTGCTGCAAAAATGTTCAACATTCAAGAGCAAAGCACATTGACATTCGACATCACTTTATCAGGGAACAAGTGGAGAAAGGTGTGGTTGAACTATACTTTGTAAGGACTGAATATCATCTGGCAGACATCTTCACTAAAGCTCTTCCTAGAGAACTTTTTGAGTTTATTCTTCCACGACTCGGGCTAAAGAGTCTACAACCTGAGACACTCAAACGTCTTAAAGAGGAAGAAGAGGAGTAAAGGTATCTCTTCGTCTATTCTTTGTAAATACTTTTATCAAAAAGCAAAATACAAAATTATAAAACCAACAAAAAAAGAAAATAGAAAAATATAAAATTTCAAAACCCATAAAAATCAGAAAATTTTGAAAAAGTCCAAATTTTTTTTTCTTATTTCATGTTATCTGGTTTCGATAACATCTACGGACTTAGATTTGTCATTCAAAGAATAGCACGGGTCTTTAGATGAAGTTCAATCAGTTGTAATATATTTTATTTCCTTAAAAAAATGAGATGGAGAAAAATGATGGTTTATTGTCATTTCAGGCAGTAACCCGTTTTTAAAGAAAGAACAGAGCCATGCTTAATTTAATTTTGAAACATCATGCTATGATTCTAAAAACATAAGTTCATAAGGAAAATTTGTCGCCAAAAAGACAAATATTTTTCCTTCTAAATATTCTTCTGAAAAATATTTGTCAGTTAATGAAAACTAAATTGTTTTGAAAATCACTCGGACTTAATTTTTGAAAATCATATGGACTTATCATTTGTCAAAATCTCTATCACTCAATCAAAAACTTAAGTCATTGATTGAGGGGGAGAGTGATTTCAAACATATCAAAAGGTTATTTTTCAAACAATTGACACGTAAACGAGCAAGGTCTACTCTTGGATAATCAAAAAGAACAATGTTTTTGTACAAATTAGATCCAGACCAAGACTAATGATGTGTTTTCATAACATACCTAAGCATATTTGATTGTTGGGGTTTAATGTCTTATAATTTTATCCTTATCAGTTAAATGTTTTTAAAAGAAAGTCACATATTCTCCTCAAAAGCATTCAAAAATAATTTAAATCAATTGAGATCACAAATCTCAAAGGGTTTGAAAAATTATGATCGGGGGAGAATTTGTGATTTAAATTGGATAAAAACTGATAATTCGATAAGTGGTTTGTGAAATTCAATAACAAGCACTCCTCCCTGCATGTGCCAAACGATTTCAAAATTTTCATGCACATGTTAAGGGGGAGCATTTATCTTAAATCAATAAGGATTGAAACGTGATTGATTTATGTCAAAGTGCAGGTTCCTTCTAATATGTGCAAAATACTTTCAAACCTCGATGCACATATTGAGGGGGAGCAATCAAATGAAAACCCCATCCTTCCCAAAATATTTCATCCAAAGTATTTAAAATACTAGATTTGATCGGGAAGTGAAGATGATTATTTTAAAAAATGTTGATCAAGAATTGAATCTTTTCAATCTCAATCTAAGATTTCAAAGTCCTCTTGCCTCCATGTGTTAAAAAATTTTCTAATACTTGAAGCACATGTTGAGGGGGAGCATTTCTAAAATATCAAAAATAATTAACGTACAAAACGCTTTGATTTTATATCACAAACCTTGATTGATTTTCAAATGGTTTTCAATTGGTTTCGAGGCGGAATGAACAATACCAAAAGACCGACCAATTTACTTTATGCATGACGATATAAGGATGGTTAGGTTAGGTATTTGTTCCCACGATCCCGCCAGAGCCGGAGGGATCTACCGAGGGACAATCCACTAGATAGTGTAGAAGTCCTTAGGTATGATGAAAAAAAAGGAGAAAAATGAGAATATGGGAAGAGTGCGGACTGAGACAGAGCTAGTACTGGAATAAACCCAACAAGGTTATAGTTATGAAGTCTCGGTAAGCACTGAAGGGGTTGAAGAATGAAAAAAAATTGAATGTGAAAAGGGTGAAAAGAAATAGCCCTCCATTAATTCAACTTTAGGGCAGAAACCGGGTTCAATTCATATGCTACTGGTGGTTACCAAGGTAACGCCGGTATTGAAGACAAGACGTCATGGACCCAGTGACGCACTGCACTAAAACTTTCCAAGCTACTCAAGTTCCTCTTAAAAGGACTTGTTTCATTCTCATGGGGAACCTACAAAATCTGTCAACTTTCTCTTAGAGATTGTTGATATTGGAGATGGAGACCCTCTCCCTAGTCTCCGGCACAGGAAACCAAAAGTGCACTATTGAGTCTAGAACTAAGAGATCATCCATAAATCTCATTAGGACACAATTAATGAAAACTCACAGTTTCACACAATGTGGAATGTGAGAATATATTTTTGAGAGTCCTACGCATTATCCTTGTGGTATTGCCAGAACATCCAAGTGATATGTATAAATATTCACGATGAAGTAGAAAATCCTTCTAATGCCAACATTAAACAAGCTCTTGGTGGGTGGCATGTGAGATCTTTCCAAAAGATCAAGCTTGTGACAACTGGATAGAAACGATGGGGCGATTCACTCTTGAATCAACCTTGGTCCAGGAAATGGATTGATGGATACCTTTGAAAAACCGGTCGTTATGCTTAAAAACTCTTTCTCTAGCACATCGACTGTGTATTATGTTTTCAATATAAAAAGGGGTATTTATAACTGAAAATTGACTTTTGTTATAAAACCTTCGTTGTATTGAAAAACCCTTTCGATTAAGCAATACACGATTGTTTTTCAAATCATTTTCATCAATCAGTGAATCTTAATTCGCTGGTTCACTCACTCTGTGTTGTCTTCTTTGAGACATTCCGGTTTGAGAACGGCTAGAACAGCTGCGAAACCCTGTCAAGGAGACTCTTCGGAATTCTACCTGATCATAGGAAGTACTTGTACTGATCAACGGGGAACCGTAGTTCTTGCAACCTATTCAACGAAGGTGATCAAAGACACTTTTCGTGCACTTTATTACTAACTGTTGTTTGCAGGGACATCTGACGGTTGTAGCTGATCATAATTGAGAAGTCAATCTATAGCCGCATGCTCACACAACACGATCATTTCCAAAGAAATCATGATAAGTGCATATCTTCATCAAATAACTCTGATATTCTCAATCCATGCTTCTGCTACGTTGCTGCAAATATCATGAATCAACAAAAGCTTCCGCTACTCTGATGAGAAGATATTATGATCCAAAATGTGAGCATGTCGGTCAAAAAGTCACAACATCACATAATAGTGATACAACAAAGGATGAGTCAGAGATTTGCTGTGGTTGATGATCTCAAAGCTGGCTCAAATAATCACCAACACGTGGATCAGTTAAAGACGTCCACTTGAAATAACAAAACATGCGAAACATGAAGAATCAAAGACTACGGGCTGCAGAGCAAAGAACTTAATCAAGAATCTAAGAACACCAAAATGTAATATCTGTTTGTAATTGATGTAATTGAGGTGACCTCCCTTAGGGGGGAGATTGTTAGGATTTAGAAAATCCGGTAGTTAAAGAGCCGGTCACCTCAAGTATATATATTCGTTAGAAAGCTCGTAGTCGTAGTCATTTAGTGATAGTTAGTAATTAGTTAAGTAACACCGTGGAGGACGGAAGGGTCTTTACCCATTTACGCCTAATCCACAGCCTGTAGGAGGCGTGTCTTGTATGAACCTATAAATACCCTTTGCCTAAGAAGGCAAAGGGTTAGAGCTTTCATAATTCATTTTTTTTTTTGTCTCGCTAAAGTTCCCAACTCTCTTCCACTTTCTCTCTTTAAACCTCATTTCGTACGCCTCTTGTATTGTGTGTTTGTGTGATTGTGAAAACCAATATGTTACAAAGAACGTGGTACTAACATACTTTTGTTGGTATCTTCGATTGAATTACAAAAACGGTATGGGGTAATTCTTATAATCATATAAACCCTAATTAGGGTTCATCACTTGCTAGTTTTGTGGAATTGATTTTTGTTCGGCTAGAATCAAAAGGTACGCATACTTTTATGTTTTAGTTAATTAATTATTCATTATATGTTCTTACGCTTCCGCATGTATCTTTGATGTTTATTGTTTAATTTATGATATGTCATGTTATTAAATTCCAACAATATAGCTATAGGTTAAATCCGTATCGACAAAATTTAATTTCTTAACGATGTGAAGGAAAAAATTCTTAACGATTTGAAGGAAGTTAATTTGCAGATCGTATTTGCTTGCTTCAGTGTGGTACTTTACGTGCCTTGTAACATAACCAACGACCAAATGCTAATAAGGAGAAAATTAATAATGAGGCCAGTACGAGTGGGACGACATTTGCTACATCAAACTCATTTGATGCTCTTGCTATGGATGATATTGATGAGAATGGTATTCCTTGTCCTACTCCTATTGTTGAGAAAATTGGGAAGCTTGAAAAGCTAATTATTGATGAAAAAGCTACTCTTGTAGATGATGATGGTCATCCTCTAAAATACGTTGATTGTCCGGGTAATAAAAAGGAAGCTAAGGTAGATGGTGTAAGCTTGTGTATATTGAATGAATAATAATGTTTGGTACATCAAGATTATATAGGGTACATAACGGGCCTAATATACAATGGGCCAAATAACAATAATAATAATACTAATAATCTAACACTCCCTCGCAGTTTGAGCGGGAGGAGACCGAACACTCAAGCTGTCACGAAACTCAGTAAACAAGGCAGATGGTAACCCCTTGGTAAAAATATTAGCATACTGAAACCGAGAAGGAACATGCAGAACTCGAACTTGACCAGTAGCAACCAAATCACGAACAAAATGAATATCAATCTCAATATGCTTGGTGCGCTGATGCTGAACAGGGTTAGAAGACAAGTACACTGCACTCACATTATCACAATAAACAATAGTAGTAGATGACAATGGTGTATGAAGTTCACGTAGTAAATTCCGAAGCCAACATGTCTCGGAAACAGCATTGGCAACACCCCGATACTCAGCCTCAGCACTGGAACGAGAAATCGTTGGCTGACGTTTAGAGGACCATGAAAGTAAGTTGTTGCCAAGAAAAACGCAATAACCTGATGTAGACCGGCGAGTGGTAGGACAACCAGCCCAATCAGCATCCGAATAAGCAACCAAGGACTCAGTAGTAGAAGAAAATAACTGTAAACCATAAGCCAAAGTACCCTGAACATACCGTAATATCTGCTTGAGAGCAGTGAAATGAGGCTCTCTAGGATCATGCATATATAAACAAACCTGCTGCACAGCATAAGTAATATCGGGTCTGGTGAAAGTGAGATACTGAAGAGAACCTGCAAGACTCTGATATAACGTAGGATCAGAAATCGGATCACCATCATCACCCAACTTAGACTCAACGTCAACCGGAGTCCGAGAAGGGTTACAACCAACCATATGTGCACGCTCCAAAATCTCCATAGCATACTTACGTTGTGACAAAAACATCCCAGAAGAGTCACGCGTAACTGACACACCCAAAAAATAATTAAGAGCACCCAAATCTGTCATAGAGAACTCCTTATGCAAAGAAGCAATAATCCGCTGTAATAAACTATCAGAGGAAGCAGTAAGCACAATATCATCCACATATAGTAGCAGAAAAGCAGTATCATCACCCTGTCGGTAAATAAATAAAGAAGAATCACACCGACTCGAAGTAAACCCAACACTAAGAATATAAGCAGCATACCGCTGAAACCATGCCCGAGGCGCCTGCTTAAGACCATAAAGAGAACGCTGTAATAAACAAACATAATCCAGATGCTCAGGATCCCGAAAACCATGTGGCTGATGCATATAAACAGTTTCAGCCAAATCACCATGCAAAAATGCATTCTTGACATCAAGCTGATGAACAGGCCAATGTCGAGAAATAGCTAAACTAAGAACAGTCCGAATGGTGCCCGGCTTAACAACCGGACTAAAAGTCTCATCAACATCTACTCCCTCCACCTGTGTGCTACCATTGGCAACAAGACGTGCCTTGTACCGACTAAGAGTGCCATCAGCCAAATACTTATGGCGAAATAACCACATACACCTAACAACATTGACACCCGCAGGACGAGGTACACAAGTCCAAGTTTTATTCTTAATAAGCGCATTATATTCATCAAACATAGCATTTCGCCAATTTGGATCATCAAGAGCATCCTTATACGACCTAGGTGAAGGAGAAACAGTGGACACATGACCAGCATACTTAGGATTAGGACGAGTAGTCCCGACACGAGAACGTGTGACCATGGGATGAATCGAAACCGGATTCGGATTAACAGTTGGAGTTAGTGGATCTTGGGAAACGGAAACGGGGGTGGGATGTTGGTTAGATGGGCTAGTGGCATGTGTGGGAAGTGGGGTGGTAATATGAGGCGCAGTTGGGGAAGGTGGACCGTGTGTAGGAGAATTACGCTCATCAGTGTGGATAGTAGGAGCAGGCGGGTTAGGTTGAGGTTGAGGTGAAGCAGTAGTAGATGTAGGTGATTGTTTGATTATATTGGAGATTAAATTTGAGGTGTCGTCCAAAAAATCATACAAGGGACTGACATTGGGTATCGTGGAACCAAACGGAAAAGCTGTTTCATCATACGTAACACGTCGGGAAATGATTATTTTATTGGTGTTGAGGTCCAGACAACGGTAGCCACGATGATTAGTAGCATGGCTCAAAAAAATGGAAGGAGTAGCACGGGCTCCAAGTTTGTGGTCAGAATCAAGATGAGGGTAACAAAGACACCCAAAAACACGTAAAAGATTATAAGCTGGTGTAGTGCCAGTAAGGCGGGTGTATGGGACTTCATTGTCAATGGCACGTGATGGTAATATATTCAAGAGGTAAACGGCCATGTTGAGGGCTTCAACCCAATAGTTAGGAGGGAGATAAGCTTGAAACAGTAAAGTCCGAATTAGATTATTAATGGTGCGAATCATCCTTTCGGATTTTCCATTTTGTTGGGAAGTGCGTGGACAAGAAAATCTAAATTCAATCCCATTGTCGGCAAATAATTTATGAAATGAGTGGTTATCAAATTCACCACCATGATCACACTGAAACGACTTAATTTCACTCTTAAATTGAGTTTTAACAAAATTACGAAACAACAAAAATTTGGAAAAAACATCAGATTTATTAATTAAAGGATAAACCCAAACAAACTGTGAATAATGATCTAAAAATAAGACATGGTACCGAAAACCAGACAGACTCGGAATTGGGGAAGTCCACAAATCCGAGTGAATAATGTCAAAAGAAGACTGAACTAAAGTAGAAGAACTAACAAACAGAAGTTTCACGTGTTTGCCAAGCTGACACGCATGACAAAGCACGGGAGACTTCTCCTTATTACACGAAATATAATTTTTGGAAATAACACGATGTAACACTTCACTTCCTGGATGTCCAAGTCGTTGATGCCACGTATACTGACTAGTGAGATAGGCTTGAGGAATAGGAGAGGGCTGCGTGACAGGGTATAGATCTCCAGTGCTATCAGAGCGGAGCAACACCCAACGAGTATGAAAGTCTTTAACAGAAAAACTAAAGGGATCAAATTCAACAGTACAATAATTATCACAAACAAATTGACGAACGGAAATCAAATTTTTGACGATATTAGGAGTAATTAAAACATTATTTAAATGAAGAGGGCGAAAAGGCGTAGGCAAAATACTATGTCCAGAGTTAGTAACGGGAATAGAATGCCCGTCACCAACAGCAACAGATGAATAAATACACGAATTAAAAACATCACTAAGATTATTGACATTATCGTTAATATGTGAGGACGCACCTGTGTCCATATTCTAATTACCGGAAGTAGTATCTGGTAGAGTCCCGGCAGTAAAAGCATGTGGCGAAATAGTTTCTTGACCCGCGGGACCCGGTTGACCAGTTTGACCAATTGGACCCCCCTGACCTCCTTGATGAACCTGCGCACCTAACTGAACCGGGTAAACGAAAGACCCCCATTGTTGGCCTTGCGTAGCAATATGAGTTCCTTGAACTCCCTGGTGCACCACATGTGCATTCTGAACCCCCTGACCCCCGAAGTGACCCTGCATACCAAACTGGACCCCTTGTGGAACTGCGTGGACTAGTTGTGGAGCCTGGTGCATAAGCTGAGGTTCAAAAGAACCTGGTGCATAACCTGAGACTTGTGTTGGATTAACAAAACTCGGTGGGCCTGACATAGAAGCATAATGTGGACTCGAATAAAAAACCATAGGAGTAGTAATATTGTGAGACTGTGTCACCGAAGGAGTAATATTATGTTGCACACGAGGGGTATTGTTCACAGTGGGAGTCAAACCATTATATCCAAGGTTGACCAAAAGGCCTTGCAAGATTTCGAGTTCATTGTTTGTTAAATTGGTGCCAGTCATGATGGGAAACTGATAACAAATATGTCAATCAGTGTTAATGATTCGAATAAAATAATAACACTAATAAGGGAATCTTAACACTAATAGGGAATCTTTGGTTGAGAAACAAACTATGATAACAAAGTGAATGGTCGAACAGAATATTTAGTATTAACCAATCAAGTCTTAGCAAACTGTTGGTCAACAATGAATGACAATAGCAAATTGGAGAATATTTATGATAACAATGAATCGACAAACGTAAAAAAAATAACACAGAACTTGGTCGACAACTCTTGGTCGACAAACAAACGGAACCGTCGACAACTCTTTGATCGACAAACAGAAAAACGAAAAAAAAATAAATTTAAGGTTTAGTGGATCGAAGGTTAGGCTCTGAAACCATGTAAGCTTGTGTATATTGAATGAATAATAATGTTTGGTACATCAAGATTATATAGGGTACATAACGGGCCTAATATACAATGGGCCTAATATACAATGGGCCAAATAACAATAATAATAATACTAATAATCTAACAGATGGGTCTCAAAAGACTGGTAAGGATTCACAAGAGCAGCTTGTGAGTGACTTGAAAGAGAAGGAGCAGGTTGCGGCTTCTAAGCCTAGTTCCTCTTCTTTTCCGTATGCTAATGTGGGTGACCCATTTTCTAAGGTAGGGGAAGTGGTTGTTTCGGACAGTGATGATGAGGATGTGCTTCCACCGGATAATCCTATGGCTAATTTTCTCGCTTCGACTGGCGGTGGGCACGAGCTTGAAGATTACTATGATGACTATGCGGATCAGGTTTATGATTTACCAGAGCAATTAAATACTTTTTATGAGATGTATGATATCAAGCTTCAAGGTCGTGGTATGTAGGGATTTTTGTTTTGGTAGGTGTTTTATGTAACCTAATGAGGAGTGGTTTGTTTTCTTGTTTAAATGATAGGACGTGTCTTGTTATGTAAGCTTTTTTGTTTATGTAATGGGCTGAGATATGGGACTTCACCCATATCCTTTATACTTAAACATTTTTTGGAGTAATACATTTACCGGGAAAACCCTTTATCAAAAAAAAAATACCGTATCATAGTTAGGTTAAGTTGATCCTTGGTCCAAATAACGTATTCTGAAAACTTTGATTTTATACAATAAAAATACTATAATTACAAATGAACAAATTCAAAGTTCAATAAGCAATTTTACCAAACACTAAAATATGTCTTGCGAAGGAAGAAAAAAAAAAGAAAAAAAAAAAAAGGTGT
Source organism: Chrysanthemum seticuspe (assembly GCA_019973895.1). NCBI lineage: Eukaryota > Viridiplantae > Streptophyta > Magnoliopsida > Asterales > Asteraceae > Chrysanthemum > Chrysanthemum seticuspe. The sequence goes on along the minus strand of BPTQ01000001.1, from coordinate 278,167,048 downwards.
GGTAGTTGGCTAAAAGAAATAAAGACAAATTCAAATCAAATACAAATAATCTAACACGAGTATCACGCCATTGTATTATTTAAATAGTTAATGTATATTGATATTCAATCTTTATTTTGGTATCTTGTATTCTTGTAAGCTTATGGGGATAGTTTGTCCTTGCCTTTTGATTATCATTTATCAACACACTACAATTTGGTCCCGAAACATTTATTTTATTATTGGTAATCAGTGATCACCAAATAATGGACCCTTTTATCGAGTTACTATGTACTTCTTTGTCTGAATTACGTTTATTTGCATATATATGCAGTATAATCTTTGATAACATATAGAATGCCAATCATATCGAAGGATCCTTAAAATGAGTGAACGGATGAAGTTATCCTTCTTCAGGTCAGCTTAGCCAGAGAGTACGAGTTTTTTTTACTCAGATGTACGCAGCACTGGGTATGCACCTTACCACCCCTAGTGTACAAACTTGGCGAGGTTTAATTTGAACCATTCATCTCTTGTTAGGAAACCAAGTACCTTACACTAGCCATTTGGTGGTGGTTAGTTATATCGAAGTATGCTTAAAACTTAACGATTTGTGGGCATGATAATATGGATAAGAATCCTCTAAAGTTGGCCCTCTCATGTTAGTGACGTTGAACCAATCAACAACAATAAAATGATAAAATAAAACCACCACTAATTGATACAAGGTACTCATTATTTTGCTTTCTCTCACAATGTCATTAACATGATAAAACATGAGAGTTAAACTTTAGAGGATCTCAATCCTAATAACATATATAGACGGAGAATATGGAGTATTGCCTTAGAACTTAGAAGTCTAATCACGGATATAAGACTTACGAGTGGTTCTATACATGGAATCGGTATTCTATCATTTGATGAGGTTTTGTTTAATTGAAAATGCAAGTTTATTTACTAATCAATAAGCTTAGTATAAAACATGTATTTTTGTTGTAAAAATACAACTCGAATTGGTTTAGTCTTGGTCTTTTAGGCACTCCTCTTGTAATGCTTTCTTTTTTCTTTCTTCCTTCTTATCTTCTTGCATCTTGCTAGTTATTCTTTTTGTCTCAAAATAAATGTTCAATTTCATAATATACAAAATTTAAGAATCCTCTTTTGAAAGGAGAAATTTATTGAAAAAGCTAACAAAAAGCTAGGCAAAAGAATGATTACATACAAGAGATATCGTTTGACGGGTCTTTTAGCCACGCTAACCAAATAACAATACCCTTCCTACATCTATTATTCACCCAAAGCCAAGTATAAGAAACAATGTTGTCGAAGATCAAGCCTTTATTAGGCTTCTTCACAAAAAACAAAACGCATTAATGTAATTCCAAATATGCCACCACAAGGAAAAGAAAGTAGCTGGTATAAATCCCAAGACATCGAGCAACCAAAGAAAAGATGGTTAAGAGATTCCACCTCGCTCCCACGAACTGGATAAAACACACAAGGAATATCCATATATACCTCTATTGTATGCGTTAATCCTTGTCAGAAGTTTATCCAGAAACATATGCCAAGCAAAAACATAAAGTTTAATAAGGAGAAAATTCGACCATCTCGTAGAGGAGGAAGAGATAACGAGAAAGTGCTTATCAATCTCTTCCCTTGCCGATTTCACTAAAAAAGCGTCGTTCCCATTCAACGACCAGGACAACGGTGGTCGCTAGCAGAAGATAAAACCACCAAGGATAACAATTGAGAAAGCTCTTGCTATTGACACTCTTTGACACCCCCTCTTGGCCGCCTTTGGAATGAGGAAGCATAATAAGAATTCCAGAGTTTTTGAGCAACTGAAACTTGTTTTTGAAGCTCCAAGTTAAACAATCTATTGAATCTGACATTGAAGCATTTGTCACCAAACAATTTCTCATGCCAAAAGCTTGAATTATTACCATTCCCAATCACTTTATTACAAAACTCCATTGGATCAACTCCCTTAGATTTAAGATTGATATTAGCTTTACGAACCATGATCCAAACCAAGCAACATGTGTGATTTGGAGGATGGCTGGTCAAGAGAGTCGTCTGGACAATAGCTAGCATTAATAACATCGAGCCAAAGACCATATTGAGAGGAATAGAATCCCCAAATCCATTTAAACAACAAGGCACGATTAAAGGAAAACAAACTACTAACCCCTAAACTGCCATATTGTTTTTGCGCCATCACTTTTTTCTAATGAAACTCAAGTCATTTTACGCTCATCCATCTCCGCCCCAAAGAAGAAAGAATTACACAACCCTCTTAGTTGTTCTAAGAATCATCCGGGACCCTAAACAATGACGTATAATACGTAGGAAGAGATCCCAAAGCTGATTTTATAAGGGTGAGCCTTCCCCCTACGATAAGGTCTTAACTTTCCATTTATATAATTTTGCCGTAACCTTTTGAATAACCCCATGCCATGCATTAACATGCGCCTTGTTAGCACTAACTTTCACACCAAGATACGTAAACGATAGCTTATTTTCCAAATAACCGAAGCAATCATTCATGATTTGAATATCTGAGGATTGAACTCCCGCACCATAAAGGTTACTTTTTTTTACATTAATTTTCAAACCAGAAGCAAGGAAGAAACAATGTAACATCATCACGAGCACACAACATTAGAGATGTCCATTTACCATTGAACATGGAATTATCGACATAGAAGATGTGCGGGATAGAAACCAACACATCTTTTCCAATAATAATAGGGGCAAACATTCCTCTATCAATAATTTGCGGAAACGCCACATGAAGACTTTCCATAACAAGGATGAACAGAAAAGGAGATACGGGTCTCCTTTCCGTAAGCCTCTATGAAACAAGAACTCATCAACTGGTGAACCGTTAATCAAAACCGAGGAATTTGAAGATTGAAGACAACCACGAATCCACCCTCGCCATTTACTACCAAAACCAAACTTATCAAGAATGTCATCAAGATGGTCCCATCTAACCGAATCAAACGATTTTTGGAAATCAACTTTAACCAATAGAGTTCACTCGTTCCTCTCCTTGCACAATAAGATAATCTCATTAAGAATTAGAGACCCCGTCTAAAATCATCCCACCTTTAATAAATGTCGACTGCTCGTGGATGGGAATCTTGTCGATCACAAGACTTAGACGATTTGCTAACATTTTGCCAATAATTTTATATTGACACCCTATTAGACTAATAGGACGAAAATCATTATGATATTTGGCATCTAACACCTTTTGAATCAAAGCAATAAACGAAGGATTACATCCATTAGGGAAGATAATCGAACTGAAGAACTCCTTCACTGCTTTAGTCACGTCACCAAAAACAAGGAACCAGAACTTCTTAAAAAATTCGAATGTGAATCCATATGGACTCGGAGATTTGTCAGATCCACAATCCCAAACTGCCTTTTTTATTTCCTTTTATTTCCTCATGAGACACATCTCCTTCCAAGTCATGAGAACGTCAAATTTTTTATTTATGCAGTAATGGGGAAAAAGGTCAAATTATTACCCTCATATGTACGTTAATGTTTAAGTACTCCATGTATTTTGATCCTCTTAATTTGGGTCATTAGTTAGTATTTTTTATTATTATGCAAAAAAGCAAGTATAAGGATGCAATTTTAAATCCCAAGTTATTTATATTATAATATTATAGCTGATAAAAAATATGGCAGGACAAAAGTATATAAAAATAATAATAAAAAATGAAAAAAAAATAAAAAGAAAGAAAAAAACATACGGGCTACCATCCTACTTATGTTAAGTCAGGAAAGTGTCAAGAAAAGCAATGAAAGAGAGTTAGAGTTTGTTTATCGAATCTTTGCTTAGCAAACCACTTTGTACATGTAATTAACTTAGATAATTAACTTGCCGCCAGTTTAAATTTCCCTATATCCCCCATAACCGTGTTTTTCTTTACCTTTACACCTAACATTACAATCTTTTATAAAGACCTCTGATAAGGTTTTAAAAGGTACCATTTTGAGGGGTCGTTTAAGTCCTTATTTGATCACTTTTGTATCCGTTATTGCTTAATATCGTTCCTTTTCACTTTTTAGGTCTCTTGAAGGCAAAATGCTGGAATGGCACTTATTTGGACGAAAAAGCGCGAATATATGAAGAAAATGGCCAAAGTCAAAAACGAGACACTCACAGCTGCTGAAAATAGAAGGCGACGTCGTCAGGTGCTAACTGCGACGCCGTCCGAAGATTTTTGTGACGGTTCAGAACCCAAAACTCGTATTTTCAAGTGACGACGTCCAGTTGTAAAGGAGTAAAAACATCATATCACTTTTTCTCGTTTTCTGAGCTACTTATAAATTTTTGGAATTTTCCAGGTCTTAATTTTCTTAGAAATTCTGTAAACATCCATTCCACAAGCATTATATCCTAGTTTAAATCGAGTCTTATATATATTATTACAGCCGATTTTACGCGAAGGTTTCGTTTGTTTTCTTCAAGTGTGCAAGTTTAATTTATCAAGAAGAAGTTACATAAGATTGAGGAGCTTTTCACGCATAAATTCTTCTTGGAAAGGATTTAACCACCACTTTACACGGATCCTACCGAGCTAATCAGGGGAGTATTAGTTTCTTTCGTTTTTGATTACCTTCTTCTATCATAACTTTGATACTTTCGGGGAACATTGGGGACAATGTTCAGTTTAAGTGTAGGGAGGGAAAATAAAACGGGAACTTTGAAACTATGTTTATCCTTGATTATTTGCTTTGTCCAATTGCACTTTTGTAATAAACCATGAGAAAATGTCGGTTAGGGTAATTTTGGCACCAAATTTAAAAATTTTCATAATATATAGGAGTGGGCCATTAGTCTTAACAAAAGCGTCTCACGGATAGGAAGTTATATGACTAGCACAAAACCCTTTATCACCCAAATTCCACCCAAAATGTGAGGATCGCCCTTAGATTAGTAGGAATTAAAGCATTCATCTTTAATGCTTAGAGTGTGAACCGGTAGTATATTATATTCTAGAACTTGTTTTGTGATGCATTCCGAGATCGCAAGTGAGACTACACTTGTGTAGTTAGGAATAACTAAATGATAAGAGGCATTAGGATAACCCTTGTTTGATACCCATAATATAATTACTTCTTCCACATCGGTTGAGTAATTCCCCCACACCCTTTGCGTTGTACTCATCTTTAGTACACGATACCCCTAGTTAACCCTTCAGAGCCTATCCTTTTCGAGGTTCTCGTGATGTTTCGGTTTTTCCGGAATATCAATGAAGAGCATTGTTTACACCCCACCCCCAAATATACACCCAAATCGCCTTAGCCTACCCCTTATGCACTCACTTTTAGTGCAAATGTTTGTTATCACCCTAAACCCTTAGTTCAATTATCTAGTTGCTTGCATAAGTTGCTAAGTCGAGTCATATCCTTTGTATACATTGAAGAAGAACTATTTAATTTGAACGTGTGAACTTCTTTTGTTTGCTTTGGAAGCGCATTTTAGCCGACATTATTATATATATTCTGAGCTAAATTTGATCCTATATTACGAACACCTTACCTACAAATGTCTTAAAGATTCTTTTAATTCTGGACCTTTTAAGGTTTTTAAATATTCATCGAGTCTTTTGCTCTTTTTCACTATACTACAAAAATGAGGAAATGTTGACCTGCAGCAGTGAACTTTTATGCTCAAAACCCAAGACTTGGCAGTGTTTTTAGAAGCCTGCCGCAGCGTCAATCGTGGACTGCGGCAGCGGAAGATAAAAGTCGTCGACACTCACAGAGCTAAAACTGAAACCGGTACCAAAACTCGTATTTTCAAGTGACGACGTCCAGTTGTAAAAGAGTAGGCCGTCGCTACTCAGACGGCCTCGATGCAATCCAGACGACGTCAGAAGCTGAAGAGGACGGCGTCACGGACATAAGCTGACGTCGTCGCAAGGTTAACTTGGCCAAGACGAAACCCTAATGACGGCGACACGACGGCGTCACGAAACATAAGGTGACGCCGTCGCATATGTAATCTTATATATAGAATCCGAATTTTTTAGTTTTAGAGAGAGTCTTTTTGGAGTGAAAACCTAAAACCGAACCTAAGGTGTCTTGTACAGTATTTTAGGGTTTTAAACCCTATCTTACATCAAGATAAGTATTTACTTCATTGATTCAATTATGTCTTTGATTATTTGTGTGTATGCTTGCATGTTCTCCATATCCGGCTAATTTATTTGTGTGTTTGCTTAGGAAGTATGAAACTTAATTATTGAATATTGATTGGTTGTTTCTTATCTTAGTTGATTAATGATCTAGTAATGCGATAGGTCATTCGTTGTGTACTTAATGCTTGATTCATCTTTGTGAACCTTAGAATATAATTACCTGAGTAGTTGTAAGCTAAACCATCCAAAGAGTGCCTTAGAGTAAGAGTTTATTATCCCTAGTGGGTTTTGTAGACGAGACCCTTTGGTAAGTTCAAAGAGTTAGGGAGAAACGCATACCCTACAACTTTAGACACACAACGCAACTAAGAATAAGGACGTGACAACTCAACCATCAATAGGAGATAATTAAGGAGTAGTACAACCTAAGTAAACACATCTTTAAACTATCATACGAGCACACATTAATTAGACATAGACTCCCACAACCTTAGTTTAGATAATTAGATAATAGTAGAAGTAATCGGTAGAAATACCAACCCCCCAATCCAATACCCGAGATTCGTACCTTTCCATTTCATAAAATATAAAAATACAAAAATAATCTTCCTCAACCTTAACCTTAGCGTAGTAACTTCTTACTAGCATTCCTATTCCACTAGAGAACGATATCAATACCCGTGGCTTACCCTAATTACTACACTACTACGATTATGTTCACTGCCTAGGGTGTTATAAAACTTGCTCGAAGAAAAGGAAGTTTCCTTGACCCCGAACGACGCGTGTAGCGTTATCAACCTCTTTTATAGTTTATCCTAGGTGCTTACGCTAAAGCGGTAGAGATTGATCCTTTATCAATCTAATGGTAATCTATATGCTTTGACAGGTAGTGAGTGTTCATTTTCCCGTTTTCATATTGTTATGTCACTTATACACCCGAGAGATGAGAGAATCCAAAAACTTATGTGAGGTGCTAGTATATAATTTTTGTGTTTGTTAGAATTATTGTTGAACGAGTTGTTTTATAAACTACCTTTGAACCAATGTTAAATGCCTTTGAACTTGTAATTTGATTAGATAAAAGCCCATTTTCTTGAGGACAAATAATTCTCAAGTGTAGGGATATTTGATGAGGTATAATTTCATATGCTTTTAAGGGGCTATTTGACCTCTAAACTTGTATATATTTGATCATTTATTGCCCTAAATAGTTTCTATATGAGTTTTTAGTACTTGGAATGCCTGGAAAAGAATGCACTTTGGGCTCGATTGGATAGAAAAACAAAGAAAACGATAAAGACGTAACAAGAAGGGCTTGTGACGGCGTCACACGCTACTAAGTGATGCTGTTACTTGAGGGTGCTGACCATACGGTGGCTGGTGACGGTTTACTAGGACAACTCAAGATAAATCAAGTCAAGACTTACGGCGTTGATGAGTTTTCATTTACACATCATTTTAAGCCCATAAAACCCGGAAAATGACTAAAAACGCCTAAATAGACCAAAATTTTATTGCAAAATATCCTTGGATTGTGTTTTTATGTATTTCAGGTACAAAGGATTAAAAACAGAGCAAAAATGGACAAAAATGAGCTCGGAATGAAAAAGGTGCATAAAAGACGGAGCCGAGAGTAGATTTCTACATTTATGATCAACCCAAAAACACCAAACCTTGCCTTAAACCTAAAATACCTTTTCACCAAAATCCCCTAAGCCATGTTTTTTTACCATTTATCCCAAAACTAATTTTATATAATTATCCTAAACCTTTTTATTAAAACCTTACTACTAAAACCTAAAACTTTTTTATTAAAACCTTTTTATTAAAAATATTTTATCTAAATCTTAAAGCTAAACCTTGCCAATCCATTAATCTGCCCAAATCCAACCCAAAAATAAAACTACCCAAGCCCATTCTTATCACCTTAACCCTTTAACTCATGACCCATTTTAGCCTTTCTGCCCATTATAACCTAAATACTTTCACCCATTCTATCCGGTCAATCCTATTCAAATACCCAGGAATAATTTACCCGCCAAAAACACCCTCTTCTCCCCTGTCCCTTTCTCCCCTAAACACAAACAAAATCCAGCTCACTCCCATGGTCCCCCCTCCCTCTTCACATGTTTCCACTCCACCTCATCAATCCTTGTGATGATAAAGCTCCAAAAATTGATCCTAAGGCTGTTATTAATGGGATTGGAGGCCAAGGCAAATCCAATGGTTCATGTGGGAGCTGAGAAGCACAAAGGAAAGACAAGACTCATTCTTCTCACAAAAGAAACACAAAAGAAGCACACAGAAGAAGAACCCTAGACTAGTCTTAGTATAAATAGAAGTTGTAAAAACCCTTTTAGGGTTGTCTAGAATTTTTTTCTAGTCCTGTCTTATTTTAAGTTTCTTGTAATGTTTTTATTTAAACTTTAAATTTCAGTTTAGCCTTTTAAGTTTCTGTCTTGTAACCCTTTTTTATGAGTTAATCAAATTTGCAAGTTTTTTTATGTTCATCAGCTTCTTGTTTAAATTCATGTGTAAGTGTTTAACTTTGTTTGAAATCTGCTTTTAAACCTTCAATTAGTCTTAAAAATCAGCTTTTAACAAAAAGTCTTTAGGCACTATGCCTTCAAACTGTTTTTAAAAGCAATTTTCAAGTTTAAGGGGTGTTTGGAATTGCATACTAGTTTTGGTAAAAACCTGTTTTGACCCATTTTTGGTCTCAAATCAGTTTGATTTGACTTTATTTAGGTCTAATTAGTAGTTTTCAAGTTATATTAAGTAGATTTACTAAGTCTGATAGCTTTTAAGCTAGTTTCTTAAATTTCAAGTTTTCAAAATTTTGTTAACAGTCCTTATTCAAAATCCTTTAAAAGTTTCCATGTTTTGTAGTCTTTGGTTCAAACTAAGTCCTAAATGCATGTTGCAAGCTTTTAGTTCAGAATCAAAGGTTTAGAGTTAATTGGCAAAGCAATTTTCTGTCCAAAAATTTTCAAATCAGAGTGCTCAGTGCATTGTTTTCACAGCTTCTTTTAGTGCTTATTTTCTTGTCCAAAATTCCAAAGAATTAGTTTTACATGGTCTCTGGTATGTGAACTTGATCTGTTTAAGCTTATTTCGGTTTTTAAGCTTATTCATTAGCTTATTTTTGGGTTAGAAAGTAGTGGGTCAGAATCTTAAAATCCACCAAAAGTCCAAAAACAGCCTATTACCCCTTTTTATCAGCACCTTTATAAGCTCCCATAAGCTCCGAAATTGTCCAAATTAGTTTTATAAGTTGTTTGATATGTAGGGTATACTATTTGAAGCATTTTATGCACTAGCTTATTGTCCACAAGCTTTTAGGTCAGCTTGAACTTGTCCCTACAGGCTCTCTTAACAGCAGCTACTCAGTAGCTTATTGCTGATATAAGCCCTTTTATCTTTTAATTTTTGCTTATTTAGGACCTATTAGTGCTTTTTAGGTATATTAGAGTAGGTCTCGATGATGTATTAGCTTTTTAGAGCTTTTAGTAGCTTTTAAGACCCCCTTAGAAGTCCTAACCATATAGCTTTTCCTGGCTTATTTTTAAGTATAAAAAATATTTGCTTTTCAAAAGTTGTTATTATCAGTTTTCGAAAAAGTTGCAAAAAGAAAAAAAGGAAAGAAAAAAATGAAAAAGAGGATTTCAGGGGTGAGCTAAGCTCAAGCCCCTAACCTCTCCTTTTATAGCACCCCACACACCACACTCAACACCAACTGCTCTAGGGTATTTGTCATTCATAGTTTCCTAAGTTTATTATTAAGTAGACATTACAAATTTAGCTTATCTGCTTGTTTAGCTTAATAGCGGCTTATTTACATAAGATATCACCATACATTTATTTTTCTCAAGTCCTTTATAGCATTAAGCACTTTTAGGAAAATTTTTAGATTTTTCCAAAATCGTTTTCTATTTTTAATAATTTAATTAGTTTAAATTAGTTTTTAATTCATAAAAAATAAAATAAAAGTAAAAAAAAATATCCAGTTTTTTTTCTAAAATTATTTTTAGTCGTTTAGGACATAGGAAAATTAGATTTGCATTTCTAGGGTCAAAATTGTAGAATTTAGTTTTTAGGGCACGTTAACATAACCGTTTTAGGCCCGGTTTTAGTTTTTCTTGCGTTAGGACTTATTTGTTCATCATTTTCTTTCCTGTTATGATTTTATATGCTTTCTTATTTATTTCTTGCTTTATTTAATTTCCCGTGCCTTAATTAGCTTAGAAAACAAATAAAAAACGTAAAACTCATCCACATTTCAAGCACTTTACTTCCAAACCTCAAACGTAACCGTCAATTCACTCCTCGTTGGGAAATGACCCGGGTATCACTTGCCCGATATCATATATCATATTTGCGGGTTTTTGCGTGTTGACTTTTTTTCTAAAGGGTTGACTCGGTGATTCGTGTATTTATCGTTATTTGACATTTTACTATACTATTTGATATATATTTGACCCCTAAAAAGGTGAATATCAGGCGTCACAGCTCCTTTGTGACGACGTCACAACTAAGTCTGTGCAAGAACGAAACCCTAATAAGCGACGAGCTGACGGCGTCACAACCAGAATCTATAAATATAATCGCATTATTTTCATTATTGTGTGTGTAACTTTGGAGGAACTTACACCACCGAACCATTGTCATTTTTAATAGCTTTTTTATGCTTTTTTCCCATCGAAGAACTCATGTATCGTTAAGATAAGTTATTTAATTAATCATTCAGTTATGTCTTTGTGTTATTGTTTGATTTACTTAATTGTTTCTGTTTACAATAATATGCTAGGCTAAATTAGTTAGTATTCACTTAGGATTGCATGAAACCTTGTTAATGATTGTTTTGTTGTCTTCTCTTGTTTAATGGTTTGCGGGTTATGAGGTGGAAAACTGGCTAAGAAAAAATATACTAGCTTTAATGTCTACTAAAACATGACTAGTTAATTAATTATGTCTTAGGTTAATTAATTGAGACAAGTATTATTGTGTAGGTTAGTTATTGAGTACGTGAGTTTGACAAATCAGATAAGTGTTGTTCACTTAGGCTAGTCTATAGACGTGGGACTGACCATACCATAACCGGTAATTAGGAAAACTTCACACTACATTAGGCAAGGACGTGACAATTCGACAATACAATAAGAGATAACTAGAAAGTAATAAGATTCTAGGTAAATATGTTTTTCCTCATATAAGAAGTTCACCACCACTTTACTTTTCTTGTTATTTTATTTTATTGCATTTTAGTTTAATTAGTAGTTTAAAACCAACCTCATCCAAATACATTTTAATTGCTTTCTATTAAAACATAAAAGACCAAAATAATCTTCTGTCAACATTTAGACTTAAACCGTTATACACTTCGAACCTACCTCATTACTCCTCTATAAAAGGATCAATCCTTCGAGTTTTGCCTATACTACACTTCAATGTTTAGGTACTCTGCCTATGAGAATTGTAAAACTTAGTATTTTGCAATTCGACGCATCAAGGGACATCAATCAAATGAGAATTGGCAATGAACGTGTGAAAAACTAGAAAGGGGGTTGAATAGTTTTACCAATTAAAACTTCGTTTTAAAGTATCTAGATTGACTTATGTCAATTTATTTGGTATGTGTGTTAGATATTGATAGATAAGCATATAAGTAAGTAATGCAAAAATAAAGTGTAAAGGAACACAAAACCACGACACGAGTATTTATAGTGGTTCGGCTACAAGGACACCTTCCTTGCCCTACTCCACTCCCCGAGTACCCCACTCGAGAGTTTCTAATCACTACACAACACAAGCTCCTTAATGTGGTGGAGAATCCTTCACAACATCGCCTACTCTTTATCCGATACAAGGCTAGAAACCGAGTTCTTCCACGAGGTAGAACCAAACCTATCACAACGTCGCCTACACTTTATCCAGTACAAGGCTAGATATCGAGTTCCATTACAAAGGAGAAACTACTACCCAACACTACACCACAACACAACTACCCAAAGGAGACACGCTCCTTTTTACAATACTAGAAAGGATATCAACATCCTTTAACCCAAACGACCCAACTTGTATATCGACACACCATATCAATTGTACACCTTCGGCACCATTCACTAATTTCTGCAGCACGAGACTTCGGCACCTTTCACTAATGCCTTTAACACGACACTTCTATGGAAGGAGGAAATAATCATCAACAAGATGCACTTCAGTGGTATTGATGATGACGAAGCTTAGTACCTCTTGACTTTGAGCTTAAACATCTCCAAGATGTGGTGATCTCGTCTTTAAGAGGAACCTAAAGAATCACACAAACATAAAACTACATAGAATGATCCTTTGGATCTGAGGTTAGTGATGTTAGAATACTAGGAGAAAGTATATCTAAGAGAATCACACAAACACAAAACATGTCTACTGTCCCACGGTTCCGGCGGATCCCTCACCAGAGGGATCCGGCTAGTGCAAAACCTGGGATCCGACTACTGGGTTAGTTTAGTCCGGATTTCGGGTTGCAAACCGGGTTATGGGTTATGTGTTATGGACCATGGGTTATGGGTATTGGATTATGAATACCTAACAAGATGCAATGTACCTAGTCATTGGGTTATGGATCTTGGGTCATGGACTTTGGGTCATGGATCATGTATAATATCCAACATGACTTTATGCATGATGTCATGCAATATGTCATGGGTTATGGATCATGCTCCATGGGTATTAGTTATGGACTTTGGTTTTTACCCAACAACATTCATTGTACCTAGTCAATGGATCATGGGTCATGGGTTATGGACTTTGGTTTTTACCCATTACTTACCCATTATAACATATAAAGTACATGTACATTTCTATAAAATGTAAACACTATTACTTGCTACACATATACATTTCAATAAGAGTAAACAATATTACTTGTTAGTGTTTTATAGAAGAAATGTCTTTGGTTTTATATAACTTATTTACTAAACATGTTTTGATGGTTTTAATATGTTTAGTAAAAGTGTATTAGTAAACTATTGGCTCAAAGCTTTTACGTATTTTATTTATCTCGTTAAAATGATTTTACATTTGTTATCGACAAAACATTAGAAGACCGTAAAATATAAATTAAAGTTTTTATGGTTTATTTGTATTAACAGAACGCATTAAATTCAACAGCATTAGACGCATGAAAATTGGAACCATGCCGTTCCGAAGCAAACATTTGAACTCTCCCATAATAACAACATCACCATGCCATCGATGAATTAACCCCGACATATATAACCATAATTGCCTTTTACAAGACAATTTTTGAGGAGCATATAGACATGAACAACAATCAGTATTAGTAGCCATCCACGTACCTTCAATACATAAACAATGATCATTAGAATAAATTCTCTTCTTTTGGAAAAGCGTTTTATCCCAAACACATAAAATGCCACCCAATCTACCTCGCGCCGAGCTCGTAGCAAATTCAAATAACATGTTACCCCAAAAACGTTTTCACCACAAAGATGGCAAAGTAACCATCTTACCTGAAGAGATAAGAAATTCACTCCTGAAGAGATAAGAAATTTCTACTACTTATATTCTGATGAGTTTATGATATATAAAATATAATAAAACATAAAGACATCAAGAGTACACAGCGGAAGACTTAAGATCATAACAAATAAATTAATTAACTGAAAGTATGCGTAACGTACCTCTTGCGAATATCAAATCCCTCGAGCAAAGCAAAACCACCTTCGAGCAAAGCAAACCAAAGAAGTACTTATTGTTGTAAGAATAATGTCTTACAACCACGTTCTTGTACACACGAATTAACCAAACGAATCAAGCGATTGCTAGATCTAACACAAGTCCTCGTTTAAGAAAAACGAAACCAAACTCCCTTACTTGGGGTGTTCAGCCGAAATATGGACTAGAGAGAGGAGAGGAGAGATCTAGGGTTAATTCAATGCACAAGTGTATAAAACCCTAGAACCTACCCCTCCTTATATACTAGTAGGTAAACTTAGAGAACAAGTTTGTGAATTAGGCTTTGGAGAGACCCCCTATGGCCGGCCATGATGGAAGCCCAAAGCCCAATCCTTAACTTTTCCAAGTTTCCAATTCTAGTCCTTCTCTTTTCCATTTAACGGTCGTTAGTCATTTTTCCGTTAAATACTTAACGATCGTTAACCGGACTTAATGTGTAATAATTAATCGTAAACATAAACATTAATTATTAACTTTAATTCTCATTCGCTAATGTGTGCAATCCCGTGGTCACGAGTTCGAATCCGGACATTCACATGTTTGTAAATATATACATTTCCAACAGCTCCCACTTGGATATGTTTACAAAACGTGAAATGACATTGGTTAGCGTCTAGCAACACGTCAATGCCCCCAGTACAACTCGTGTATGGTTTTCTGGAGAAAAAACCAAGTTTGATGATTCATCATCATATTCATCCTTTTGTTTCTAATACCATGTTAATAAGAATATGGATCTCTCTCATTTCTTAATTAACTATTCTGTTTCTCGCTTTATATGATTGAGTAAGATTACCAATTCTTCTGAACAGAAGACCTTGGGTATGGCCATACAAACATCTTAACAATCCTACGAGGGGCCCAGTAGTATTAAACTTTAAAATGAATTTGAAGGAAACAAATCCCATTTTGACTACAAGCAGGATTCATAAATTTCGCAACACTTCTGAAAACAACCCTTATAACTACCAGTTACGTGTAGCGTTAGATTGCTTCACAAAAATGCACTACATCCATGACATATCTCTTGTATCTCAAGTCAGAGGATAAATATCCATGATATACTTAATGACAAAGATCCATAAAGTATTATCATGCGGGTGGGATAAGTCCTATATTCAATTCATTGAATATCATCTGAAATTAGTCATGCTACGCATCAATATACTTTCAAGTATATTCTAACTAATACTCAGATTTGTCTTAATTCAATATCATTCCCATGTTATTGATTGACAACGGACTATTTAGAATAACTTAAGTTATTCAAGGATTTAAACATGCAAATATAGGACAACATCATAATAAATGAATAATAAACATAACAAAATACTTTATTTCATTTCAATAATAATGTTTACAATATCCTTTATCTAAAATACTTAGTCACAGATGGGCATGAAACTACTAGCTAAACGAAGTCCAAACTTATCAGACAAATGATTAAGTTTTTCACCAGGCAAGGCCTTCGTTAACGGATCTGCTAGGTTATCATCTGTGTGAACTTTGAGCAACTCAATTTCACCTATCTCGACTTGCTCTCGAACATAGTGATATTGTCTAGGATAGTGTCTGGTGCCCTTCATGACTCCAGGTTCATGGGCAAAAGTAATTGCAGCTGAATTGTCACAATATACTTTAATAGGATTTTCAATCGACGGCATAACACCAAGCCCCGAAACAAATTTCCTTATCCAAACAGCTTCCATGGCAGCCTCAGACGCCGCTATGTACTCACTTTCTGTAGCAGACATCGCAAGTGTTGTCTGTTTCTTACTCTTCCAATCCACAGCACCTCCATTAATGACAAAAATGTAACCCGTTTGAGACTTCGTATCATCTTTGTCACACTTCCAGGATGCATCGCAGTAACCTGTAACAGACAGTTCTGCTTCTGGATTTCCTCCATACACTATGAACATATCTCTTGTAGCCCTAAGGTACTTGAGAATATGCTTAACAGCAGTCCAGTGAATTTCACCCGGATTCTGTTGATACCGACTGGTCAAGTTTTGAGCAAACGCCACATCAGGCCTTGTGCATCGTACCGCGTACATGATAGATCCTACAGCCGAAGCATAAGGAACTTTCTTCATACGCACCACCTCTGCAGGTGTTGAAGCACAGCCTTGGCTGCTCAAACCATGATTTACTTGCATTGGCAAAAATCCCTTCTTGGAATTTTGCATATTGAATCTCTTCAATATTTTGTCAATGTAAGCACTTTGGCTTAAACCAATTAGCCGCCTTGATCTATCCCGGTAGATCTTGATTCCGAGTATATATGCTGCTTCCCCTAAGTCCTTCATCGAAAAACATTTACCAAGATAGGCTTTCACCTCATTCAGACTTGGTATATGATTTCCCATGATTAATATGTCATCGACATACAGAACAAGGAAAGTAACATGACTCCCACTAGCTTTGTGATATACACATGGCTCATCAAGATTCTGAGTAAATCCAAAACTTTTGATTTCTCCATCGAATCTTTTATTCCATTGCCTTGATGCTTGCTTTAGTCCATAAATGGACCTCTTAAGCTTGCATACACGGTTAGGAAATAATGGATTCACAAACCCTTCCGGCTGCACCATATAGATGTCTTCATCTAGACGGCCATTCAGAAAAGCAGTTTTGACATCCATTTGCCAAATCTCATAGTCATAGTGTGCAGCTATAGCTATGAGAATCCTAATAGCTCTTATGTCCGCTACAGGAGAGAATGTCTCCTCGTAGTCAATGCCATAGGTTTGAGTAAAACCTTTAGCCACCAGACGAGCCTTGTAGGTGTGTACATTGCCATCCATGTCAGTTTTCTTTTTGAAGATCCACTTACTCCCAACGACTTTAGCCTTGGGAGGAAGGTCAACTTCAATCCAGACATCATTATCTTTCATGGATTGCATTTCCCCATTCATAGCAATCTGCCATTTATCCTTTTCAGGATCAGCCATGGCAGCCTTATAGTTGGCAGGTTCATTAAGATCCCCAACCATATTTTCCTCCACCTCTACGTTAAGACATAGACGGTCAGGTGCACGTATAGTCCTTTCAGACCTACGAATGGGAACAACTTCAGGAGGAGCACCTAAGCTTTCAGGTTCTTCTTGAAGTTGGCTAGTGGTTTCAGAAGGTGTTGTATCTTCTTGATCATATTCCAGATCATATACTCTCCCACTGAGTTCTTGAGATATGAGATTCCTTTCAAGGAAATCTCCATACCTAGCCACGATGACTTTGTTCTCAGCTGGGTAGTAAAAGTAGTAACCCATAGTTTCCTTAGGGTATCCTACAAAGATACACTTAACAGATCTGGCTTGGAGCTTATCAGGTGTGTCACGTTTAACAAACGCTTCACATCCCCAGACCTTTAAGTAAGAAAAGTTGGGAGCTTTTCCTGTCCATATTTCATATGGAGTTTTAACAACCTTCTTTGTTGGAACCATATTCAAAATGCGAATAGCAGTTTCAAGGGCATAATCCCAAAAAGTAAAAGGTAGAGTCGTAAGTTCAAACATTGATCGTACCATGTCAAGTAAGGTACGATTTCTCCTTTCAGATACACCATTTTGCTGTGGAGTATAAGGAGATGTGAGCTGCTGGATAATTCCACACTCAGCTAAGTAATCTTTGAACTCTTGACTTATATACTCACCACCTCTATCGGATCGAAGAGCTTTAATCTTCTTTCCAAGTTGTAATTCTACCTCACTTTTGAAAACCTTAAATGTTTCAAAGACTTCATGTTTATGTTTAAGTAAATAAACATAACCATAACGACTGAAATCATCCGTAAAGGTTAAGAAGTAGACAGCACCACGTTTTGACACATGTCTAAGTGGACCACACACATCAGTGTGTATCAATCCAAGTAGATCAGAAGCCCTTTCCACTTGTGGTGAAAAAGGTTTCCTTGTCATCTTCCCAGCAATGCAAGACTCGCATTTGTCAAATGATTCATCATTGACCGTTTGTAAAAGCCCATCGTGTTGCAGCTTTTCCATGCGTTTCTTGCCAATATGGGCAAGGCGACAATGCCAAAGATAAGAAGAGTCACAGTTCGACTTGCTCTTCTTATTGCTAATGCTATACAACGAATTATTTTCATTGGATATACAACCATCCATATCAATTTCAAACACACCAAGCATAGGAATTGCATTAAAGTAAAAAACATTATTTAAAGAAACTGAAATTCCATAACTTGTAAAAGTGTGCACAAAACCAATATCTTTTAACAAAGAAACTGAAATGACACCCCTAACAATGGAGGGTGCATAATGACAATTATTTAGTTCTAAAATTAAGCCCGAAGGCAACACTAAATCAAAAGTCCCTATGGCTTCGACAGCTGCACGCTTTCCATTTCCAACGTACAAGTATCTCTCTCCACAGGTCAGCTTCTTCGCCCCTCTAAGTCCCTGCGATGTATTACAGATGTGAGTACCACATCCTGTATCATATATCCAGGAATTTAACTTATGAGGAAAAGAAAATAATTCAAACATAAAAATACCTGATGAGCTAGGCACCATCTTATTTTTATTCTGAAGGCACTCATTCAGATAAACTGGACAGTTCCGCTTCCAGTGACCTGGTGAGTTGCAGTGGTGGCAAGACAAATCCTTCTTAGGATTCTCCTTTTTCTTTCCAGGGTTCTTCTTAGGAGCTGGTGGGATGACAACTTGTTTCCCCTTTCCTTTTCCTTTCCCTTTCTTATCTGCTTGCGGCTTAGGCTTATTCACCCTACCACCCTGTATAGCGAGCACAGCAGGTGTAGGAGCCTTCTTTGGCAATCTCTTCTCGTAGTCTACAAGCATTGCATGTAACTCATTCACTGTCTTCCCCGTGCAATGCATGTTAAAATTGCGGACAAAATCACCAAATCGTTCCTGATTAAGGGAATGATTGATGAGTCCGACACATACATCGTTCGAGTAACCACAGTCGAGCTTCTCCAATTGGTCCAAGTGATGTTTCATCTCAAGGACGTGGTCGGAGACAGATTTGCCAATCTCCTGCCTGCAGCTGTGAACCTTTTCAATTAGTTCATACAGTTCAGCTGCCGGTGGCTTCTCAAACATACGTTTGAGTTCATCTAGCATGCTCATAGGCGGATAGTGCTCAAATTGTTTTTGCAATTGAGCAGACATCCCCGAAAGCATTAGACACGCCACATCATTGTGCTTCTCATATTCAACACGATATGCCTCTAATTCAAGAGCAGTTGCCGTGTTGAGAGGAGCTTCAGGCAGAGGTGTAGTCAAAATTTCAACCCTTTTGGCAACACGAAGGATGATCCTAAGTGAACGATGCCAATCATTGAAATTAGGGCCAGTCAGCTTGTCCCTTCCAATCATATCTTTGAAAGCGGCACTCAGTAAGCTCATAGTGTTATCAGATTGAGCCATCTACAGAAAAAGTTCAAAAAACCATCATTAGTATTTTGATAATTTTCCTTTTCAATAAACAATTAAATACCCAAGGTTCATATTCATATAACCAATTAATATTTATTGAAAACTAGGATCCAAATTGTCATAATCTCATCACATCAGTTGATCTGTTAGTGATGAACCTTATACAGAATGGTAGAGCATTTGCTCAATTGCCAATTTCAATTGCAATTCCTAGATTTATGGGATTTACATATAGCCAATATCAATCGCCATGTAAACATGTTTTATCCCATCTTATGCCTTGAGTTGCCAGTTCTCACTGCCTAACTCAATTAAGTTGTCCAACTTAAGAAACTGCAAAATCGTCCATGCCCGTTCTCACGACACGTGGACATTTTACCCTTTGATTAAGATCTAAATCACGTTCTCACGCAAATAGAAAGTAATCTTAGGTGTTTCCGTTTCGTTGGATGGCATATAACTTAAATTTAAAGGGTAATAGTTTTGATGTTAAATCAAATATGTACAAAGATGTCATGCATTCATCTTTGTAGCATAGTTTTTATTAAAACATTTATATCTTGTTTTAATGTATAAGCTTTTCATCATTAAACTTTAATTGAGGTATTGGGTTCACCAATCAAGGAATTAGTGTTAATTATCATTCATTATACCGTACTTTTGCATAAGTGTAAACACTTAGTGTTTCGGAAAATTACCACCTAAGTGGCGCATGGAATCAACACGAATTCGCCCTTAAGATGAGCTTGCACATTTAATGACTTACTAAGTAGCTCCACTCGAACTTACAGGGGGCAGAGGACCAGGTACGTGCTAAAGCACAACCTTAGACATCCATTCAGTGTGACTGTGCGCACTTCTTTAAACCCCTTTTATTAGTTCATTCTCATAGGTGAGCCTTTCAGTCATTTGTACCAAAGTCATTAATCAATTAAACGATTATGATTACTATTCTTAAAAATACATGTTTCACCATTGTTTAGATCATTTTATTTTTCTTGTAAAAATACCCTTGTTACAAAACACAAACAAGCAAGTATTTGAAAAAATAAACAAATAAACAATGAATACATAACAAATAAAAGTCATGCATATCAAATAGCCACATACAAACGGTTTTGATAAATCTTATTAATAACCAATTTTATATCTGTCAATATGCATATATTTAATTAAGACTTCCACCCGTTTTCATCTATGTACAAGGTGAACCACATGCATCGATTCATCGATTGCGTAAGTCAAAACTAAATATATACCACATAGCACATAATTGATTAAAATTAATAATTATTGAGGTCTTCCCCAATTTAAGATCTATCATTATTTAATGTATATCACTTAAAACATGAAAGACATACAATAAAAGCAGATCCATGATAAAACATGCATGTAATTATCATGGACATAAAATTACACTTAACAATTAATGCAATTAAACAGAGTTACGCATATACACATAAAGTTGCATGCATCTTAGGGTTTCTAATCCAATGAAAACAATAGTTTACAAAACCCTAATTAGGGCACCAAAAAAAAAACGACCCCCCTCAAAATTAGGGTTTAGGTTTTGCAAACCCTAGATCTAAGCATACAAATAATAACACATTCATGTTTATTTTAATTATGTGTTTCAGTAATTAATTACTTGTTATACAAGGCTCGTGATGCCACTGATAAGTTTATGATATATAAAATATAATAAAACATAAAGACATCAAGAGTACACAGCGGAAGACTTAAGATCATAACAAATAAATTAATTAACTGAAAGTGTGCGTAACGTACCTCTTGCGAATATCAAATCCCTCGAGCAAAGCAAAACCACCTTCGAGCAAAGCAAACCAAAGAAGTACTTATTGTTGTAAGAATAATGTCTTACAACCACGTTCTTGTACACACGAATTAACCAAACGAATCAAGCGATTGCTAGATCTAACACAAGTCCTCGTTTAAGAAAAACGAAACCAAACTCCCTTACTTGGGGTGTTCGGCCGAAATATGGACTAGAGAGAGGAGAGGAGAGATCTAGGGTTAATTCAATGCACAAGTGTATGAAACCCTAGAACCTACCCCTCCTTATATACTAGTAGGTAAACTTAGGGAACAAGTTTGTGAATTAGGCTTTGGAGAGACCCCCTATGGCCGGCCATGATGGAAGCCCAAAGCCCAATCCTTAACTTTTCCAAGTTTCCAATTCTAGTCCTTCTCTTTTCCATTTAACGGTCGTTAGTCATTTTTCCGTTAAATACTTAACGATTGTTAACCGGACTTAATGTGTAATAATTAATCGTAAACATAAACATTAATTATTAACTTTAATTCTCATTCGCTAATGTATGCAATCCCGTGGTCACGAGTTCGAATCCGGACATTCACATGTTTGTAAATATATACATTTCCAACATATTCTTCTACCAATTAAATATCATTTCTACCAACTAAAACTTCTTTTGATTGATTGACAGATAAGATAGACATTTACTTAATAAAATCGAAGTAGAAATGTGGAAATTTTTGATTGATTGACAACCCGAAGTAGAAATGTGGAAATTTATTTTAAGACCGGTGAGAGTATTACTTAATAAAATCGAATTGTTGTATAATAAGATCGCTGTTAAAAAGGTTTTATTGGTGAGAGACTCACGAGATCTACGTTTGTACAATCTGAGGAAATTAAAAGAAGTTTGTAATATCTTTTGTACCCATTAATCAGTGTATAACTGTATATTATTGGAAGATATAGGTCATGGTGGGTTCACTTCAAAAATGGTCCACATTGCTTTAAATGTGTTTTGGGGACCAAAATAGAAAGGCTCTTATTGGCGAAACATGAGCAGAATACAAACAACGTGAAAGTTATGACATTTAAACTTTATATACAACATCATAAAATAAAACCCAACTAATAAACGAAGATTTAGTCATAATTTGTAAATTTTGCATCACTTTCATTATCCTTTTGGCTTGTTACGTACGGTTGGTGCCTACGAACATGCACCCGTCTATCACCAATTGTCCTGTCCGGCTGTCATGAATGGCCACGTTTATATTTTCTAGTGGTGCTAGATGATCCCGGCCCGGCGATAAAAGTCTCAACTCGACGGTGATCTAAATGAGTATGATGTACAATTGTACATTGTCTGTATACTCAATCTAAAATGTGATAATATATGGTCGTATCTTTCAACGTATAGATATTTGAGTTTGATTTTTACTAAGCTTTGCTTCGTTTATATATTTAGCATCATGCTCACGTATGACTGATTGACTTCTCTTTTCGCAATAGTTTGTTAAACATACAGAACGTTTTATATTCTGATAAACCTAAAATTTGATCAAGATAAAATTCAACATAAAAAGTGTGTAGTATGACGCCTCATTACATTTAATTTTACTTTAAATGTTGAACTTCTCGTTAGATTAGTAAGTATACAAGCAGGGGCGGAGCCAGGAAAAAAATCGAGGGGGGGCAAATTTTTTTTTATGACCTCGTAAATAGAGTTAAAAAAAAGATTGACACTAGAAAATTTTTTTTATGACCCTGAAAATATGTCTATGTTCAACAGAAGTAAGAGAATACAATTTATAAACAAAAAATAAGTTAATACAGTAGTATATAAAATAAAATCTATAGAAGAAACACCCCTATTGTACTTGTCAACCTAGTCCCACGTGATTGCATTTGACTACCAAACAAACAAAAACTGCTTTACTCCTTTTTTGTACAAGTACTTTTTCTTCTTCGTTTACTACTTTGCTACTGTATTAAAAACTCCCTTCCATGGCTTCTATCTTCACCATTCTAACAAATAATATCAGCTCCACATTCTGAAAAATGCCTAAAAATTGATTTTGACTTTCAATTTAGATACTACAGACGCTTTTCTAGGGGGGCAAATTACAAAAATATCTCAAAAACTCAAAAAATTACACTACAAATTTTTTGGGCGAGGGGGCACGTGACCACCCGGACCTCCCTGTAGCTCCGCCTCTGTATACAAGTCGAGTACCCTGTTATGCAACGGAATTTAGAAAAGAAGTATTTATTTTCTTCAACACAATAATAGGAAATCAATTGATTGTTTTAAAAATATCATGATGATCGACTAATGTTACCACCATAAGAAGATACAAAAACAATCGAGTTTGATTCTAAAATTATTATTTTTTACCATATTAATAAATATGTATTCATCACCACAAAATTATTTAATCACATCTACCTGATCATTTTTATTCTTAAGATACAATAACCGGCATTTTAATTATTAATAATTTTGCTAATTGTAACAATAACTTAAGTATGATTTCACACATATTTTTTTTTTATTATTATTAATTATAGTGAATGATATTAATATAGATATCAAATTTGTAACTTTCATTCTTTAGACTCAAAGCAACATAAATTCTCATTATTATCATAATACTTATCTTTAGACTAAAATACATCGTTGGTCCCTAAACTTGTTGCTGTTTATCGCGATGGGACGAACCTCGCCCTTTTCATCGCCACGGGTCCAAACAGTAGCCATTAAATGCCAGATTGGTCTCTTGACCAAGTCAAAGTCTGATTTTTGTTTTGTAGTCGAGGGTATTTTAGTCCATACACATTTATACTTTTATAACACATTTATATTTTACCCCTTCATCTTTCATCCTCTTCATCATCTACCCAAATCATTCATCTCCCCAACATTCATCATTCATCTCAAACATCATCATTCATCTCCCCAACATTCATCATTCATCTCAACCACTGACCCTGGAAGACCACCGATTGGTGCACCACCAAGTTGGAAAGGTGATGGGGCTGGAGCAAAGCCCATCTCAGGGCTCACTATGGTAGGTGGTGGTGTTAGTGGTGGAACCTGCTGTGGGCCTGAAACACATTTAGCAATCCAAAACACATCAGTTTCATACTGCTTATTATACATAATAACCAACATCAAAATCAATAATTATGTCATTATAAAGTATATTCAAATGATTTAACTTAAATTGTACAATATCAGTAGCATCTTAAATCACTTAAAAGTTCAAGATCATGTCACCTGGGCATCGTGGTTGAAGAGAACTCGACAACCTGCAGAGTAAAAATTCATAGCAAAGTGAGGCCATCAGAACGAATTATGTCATCATTACCCATTTAACTAATCAAGAATTGCATTCCTTAACTCACATAGTTCTGGGAAAATGTTTAACTATATGCATATTGCGTAAGACATCATTTCGGTTACGACAGATTAAGGGATCTTTGACTTCATATTTTTCTTTTTCATAATAAGAATTAGCGGGTATGGAAACTTATAACAAAGTTTTGCAATGAAATTTTCGTGAGTCTAAAAATCGAAAGTATAGAAAATTACGTAGTTATTATTGTTCCGTTGACAAAGCCACCATAACCACAAGATGTCACATTGGATCCGGCACTACTCTGCTGAACTGTAACATTTCCGAGCATGTGGTTACTGCCTTTGCATTGCATGCTTGAACAAGAAACTGATAATGAAGCTAGTTGGCAATATAACCTGCACCAAACAAAATGGAGATATCAAGAAACTGATAATGAAGCTGGTTGGCAATATAAGTTGCTCTTTCCATACCAATAAAAATCAATAATATCTATCCTTGTAAATCTGGTAGTAGTTGCAATGTTCCCTTTTGGCCATTTTTTAAACTAGAACGCTATTATCTCACTTTAGTCCTTAGCATTATCTTCATTTCATTAAAAGCTATTCATGACATCTGGAAGCCATAGAGTTGAGATCAATATAGAACTCATATTTGTCATAGAACAAATGAACCAATCATAACCCTCCATTTTTTATCTAAATTAATACAAAATTATTTTCCACATTTTTTTTAAAACAACATATCTTACAAACGGTAAATCTTCAAAATATAAAAAATACACCATCGTGACGAGAATTAAATTATCTTTCTATAGATATGCACTTTTACATATTTTCGACAAACATTTTTTTTCAAAAAATCCGTCCGAAAAAATCATATATGATTTTTACGAATCATATATGATTTAAAAAAATCATGTATGATTCGATTTTTACGAATCATATATGATTTTTACAATCATATATGATTCTCAAAAATCATATGTGATTCGTAAAAATCGAATCATATATGATTTTCACAAATCATATATGATTTTTGTTGACCGAAATTTTGAAAAAAAAAAAAGTTGTTAAAAATACATAGTAGTGCATATCTATAGAAAGATAATTTAATTCTCGTCACGATGATATGATTTTTATCGCGTAACGATTAACGGTTTGCGAGATATTTAATTTTTTTAAAAAGGGTGAAAGTTTATCATAATAAAAAAATGAATGGCTATTATTGGTTGATTGGATCTATGGTAAATTTTGGTTCTATATTGAACTTTTGCCGGAAGCCATATGTTGCAATAGTGAATATGAAGGATTAATTCATTCAATACTAAAATCTTTGTTTCTTTCATAAACAAAGCCATTGTGTCGCAACAACTTAAAACAAGAATGCTTAGAAAAAGGCTAATTTAAACAATGCTCTAAAAAACGTCAATCATCTTACAAATCGCAAATTACAATTTCATATCAGTTTGTAGTTTGTACCCCCTTGTATAACGAAGAATATCATAAAATAAATAAGATAGGCTCAACCGCAAAATGGAACGTATATTCAAAGAAAGCCGATCCAAATCTCAAACGAAATAGTTTTAAACACTGTATTAAGGGGAGATGAATGATGAATGTTGGGGAGATGAATGATTTGGGTAGATGATGAAAGATGAAGGGGTAAAATATAAATGTGTTATAAAAGTATAAATGTGTATGGACTAAAATACCCTCGACTACAAAACAAAAATCAGACTTTGACTTGGTCAAGGGACCAATCTGGCATTTAATGGTTACTGTTTGGACCCGTGGCGATGAAAAGGGCGAGGTTCGTCCCATCGCGATGAACAGCAACAAGTTTAGGGACCAACGGTGTATTTTAGTCTTATCTTTATTATAAGATAAAATTTCAAAACTGAACTATTTGAGCCCAATGTGTTAATGACTTGGACAAGAAAAACATTCTTTTCAAAATGGTCATGCTTAGCTTATCGATCGTGCGACTCGATCCAGTGATTTTTTTATACGTGTCTATTGCAAGTACAAACTTTGTTTGGTATTAATTAATAAAGTGACTTACAAAATCTTACAAAATCTCTCACCTACTAAAACGTCCTTTTGTCTTATATGGTCAAAATTGCTTGAGTGACGGCTATGGCGGTTGCGCGACTTGTGACTTACTCGACCGATAGCATGATACTCGATTGTTTTTTTCTTGAAAAGGTAAAAGCATTCTTTTTCATTTAATTTTGTATCTATTGTGTGTTAGTTTATGTTTACATCGCTAATCATGCACTAATTCAGCTAGCTTATACGGTTTTGTGCAAATCAACATCAACCATGCAATATTTAATTGTCAATGGTTGATATGAACATTTTGAAGTCGTGTTTGAGGGGTTGTTTGGTTTGAGGGCATGTGAATAAAAGAATGATTTTCATTTTCGATAAAATTGCTTGATTAATGGGTTTTACTTTTGAAAATGGGTATCAAACTCTAAAAACTAGCTATTTTCAAAACCCACAATATGTGGTGGGTTTCTAAACCCATACCTTCCCATAACCATGGTCATTCCCTCAACAAAACCAAACACCCCCAGAAAGTGATATCTCAGACTTTTTGGTCGTTTTTTTGTCGTTATACGTATGTAATTTTTAAGATTTTTCTTGGTATTTTGGAACGACTAAGTTTTAGTAGTGAGGTCCATATATGATTTTTCTACACAGGTTGAGTTTTTGGGACTAAGTTTTAGTAGTGAGGTCCATATATGATTTTTCTACACAAGTTGAGTTTTTGGGAGTTTCTCAAACACACTTCAGAATTTTCATATCAACCATTGACAATTAAATAGTCTTGCATGGTTGATGTTGATTTGCAGAAAACCATATAAGCTAGCTGAATTAGCGCATGATTAGCAATGTATAATGTGGTTTAACACGTGAATCGCTTTAATAAAATATTAAATAAGTAGATTATCTCTCGATACATCATCTTCGAAATTACCTCTCGATATATGAAAGATGAGGGAGATATATGCTTGAAGCGAATTGTGGAAGACTAGAATATTATAAATATCCCGCTATTCAGTTATCGTCTATATTTTCTCCACCTTTCATATATTATCCTGTAAGGGAAGACAATTATAATGACCTAAGTCTCTAACCCTACCAAATCTAGGAGTTGATCAATGAAGATGACCTAATACTTAAATTTGGTAGAACATAACAAGATTAGTATAGATTGATTTTTGCGTTCAGAGACAAAAAAATCTTAATTTTCTTAACTACCAATATCCAAGACAAAGATGTTATGTTGATAGTGCAGTATTGATGGGGTTGGTGAAGACGAATACATGTATTTGATTAACATCTTTTCTTTTTCTTTCGATAAAATTCTAATGAACTTCATCCAAAGCACGAGGCAAAAACAGCAATGACTGGTGGATATGAATCCGAGTTGTGGTCGTTTTCAGGTCAAGATAAATTGGAGTATTGACTATTGATAATCTGTGTCATATATGACGCCCGGATATATGAGATAAACATGAACAAGGAGAACAAAAAAGAAATGAATGTGGTGTGAAAGAAAGTTATCATGTAATGTTTCTATATATTTGGCTAGCTCAGACTATGAGATACAATTGCTTCTAACAAACATGTCCTCTAAAGAAAACTTTCTATTGTCTAATATGAAGTGTTTAGTTTCAATAAAAGTGCTAACATATATATATATATATATATATATATATATATATATATATATATATATATATGTTACCAATTGATGTGTTTTATGCTCAAAGGAAACTGACGTCAAATATGAAGTGTTTAGTTTCAATATAAGTGCTAATATATATGTTACCAATTGATAAACTGTTTTCTGATATGAAGTGTTTAGTACCAATCCATGATCTCCACTAGTTATGCTTATGTATCCTGACTTTGTATCGCTTCAAAATGTAATGGGCTCAAATTGAACAAAAAGGAAACTATAACTTGAATTTGGGTTGTTGGTTTCTGGATCAGGTTCAAAACATAAGAGAAATCTTCTAAACCTGACCCCAAGCCTATCAATTATCTTCTGTATATCCTTTTGGGCTGTTAGTTACTGGATCGGGTTGAAAACTTAGATACAAAAACAAGAAATTTAATTTGAAAAAACCGGCTATACGTTTGAAAAAATATTTGAAGCTTTGTGCTAGAAAAAGACATTGCTATCTTTAATAAATATTTTAGTTCTATTTTATTGAAGATACACAAATGAACTTGAAGAAATAGATAACCATGTCATAGATAATCTGAAATTTATACTAGATAGTTGCGAAGCTTTCAATGTTGATATAGGCATATGGCAACTTTGTTTCTCGTTCGCTGAACAGCCTACTTGTTGTAACATTGAACTATGCTTTAAAGGAAAAACTCCATCTGTTATTGAGCTATTGAATTAGGCGATCGAAAATCTGTTTCTATCTCAGTCTCCTCTATCAAAAAACAAGGCTCAACTCCCAAATGGCAGACAGGCAAATTGTATGCGTCTAAGTAGACCTCGAGCTCGGGGCTTTATGGGATAGGGGGTGTTACGGATTTGGCCTACAAATGAGAAGGTGCTTGTGCTGCAAAACAACAAGAAGCAATAAATGTAATACAAAACAACAACAATAATAAAACGATATGATACTATTGCAGGGTATCACCAGATTCAAGTTGTCGAGGCAAGAAAAAGCTATAAAGTCTAAAGGCAAGTCTGAGCATAAGACTAAAAACATGAAATGAAAAAACAACGAGAAGTTTTTAGAAGTATCTTATGATAGTTCTAATTCTCAAGAGAATCAAGATTTCGATAAATCAAAAGCATGGTCGGACTATGTTCGGGACATGCCAGATTCTCTGGTGGAATAAGTCAATAAACAACTTTTGAGTGCAATAGTTTTTTTTTCAAGTGGGCTATAAACTTTAAATCATCTGTTGGGTGAAAAGGGTAGTATTCTGTAATCAACATCATCATTTCATTTGTTAGTGATCAAGAAGTTGAGCATTCAACATCATCATTTCATTTGTTAGTGATCAAGAAGTTGAGCATTAATAAGTTCAAAAGCAAGGGTGTTTTCAAGTGTCTCAAAGAGTTACTTTTATGCAAAAAGAATTAATAGATGGGTCAAGGCTTGTAAAGTGTTCAATATCGGTAGGATTTCATTTTTAGTTTGGCAATTTTTTGAGTTTAGGTAATAAAATAGCAACCCACTTTTTCAAATGTACCGTTTACTATTTATTGTATCAAATTATGCAAATTAGAACAAAATATGAAAGTACACAACATTAAGTGGAACAATAAATAGTACATATACCAAAAGGGTACATTTGAAAAAGTACACTGCTATTTTACGACTTAAACCCCAATATTTATGTTTAGGTTTTTGCTCCATTTGCAATGTAGTGATTGTGTTACGATACAAGGTCTCACTCATCGTGTATGTTTAGTATAGTTCTTATACTTAGCATTTTATAAAACTACATTCAAACGATACTAAGGATTTCTTTCATTTCACTTTGTTCCCTTATAAAAACTACGAACTATGTAGTGTAATACGTATATTAAAAAGAAAGTGAGTGTGTGAGTTGTTAGGTACCCAATCTTGGGAATAAAACCCACTAAACACAATCATTTTGAATAAAACATAGCACCGTTGGTATTTTTACTCATTGGCTGTTATTATCCTCAACTATCAACTAATCGGTCATATACTCACAAATCAAGCATATAACAAATAAAAAACAACCAGGCGACAAGCTAAGTATATAACAAAACAAATCATGATGCTAACAGACTACATCCTTTGTATGGAACTGGACATAGAGAGCACATCCTTTGTATGGAAGTGAACATAGAGAGCACATGTGATTCAGTGATTTTATAACCTTGTATGTAATCAAGAAGATGTTCTTAGATGAAATTGAGCAATTAGAGGAAAGAAGATACTATTAATCGTATTGGGCAATTCAGCAAGACATGAATAACCCCAAACTGAAACAATTTCAAACCGAAACAACATACGTAAAACAGGACTTGCCACTTTTAAAATCAATACAAAGTGAAAGAACAAAGGAGATTTTGCATTGAGCACTTGCTGGGAAGATAATAGTTTAGTGGATGATAAAAGAAACAAAGGGGTGCTATGTTTTATTCAAAACGACGTAGTATTATGTGGTTTACACCAAAGCTTGATTACCTAACGGCCATACACTCACTTTCCTCATATATATTAACCACATTTTCTTATCCCATAAACCAACAACACTTGAGAATACAAGTCTAAATTTCAAAATTCTTTTGATTAAAGTCTCAATCTATAGATTAAAATCCTAACTGTAGTTGAAGTAAAACCCAAAAATATTTTGACACTATAAAAGACTAGTTAAATTCTTCACATTTTAAAAGTCAAATATCCATAGTTAAAAATGAATAAAACTATAGAGTCCACAATTGCTCATTTGTGATAATAATTGGTGTGACAAATTTACCTAGATATATAAGTGTGGAGATATTATCCAAATGTTCATGGTTAAATGTGTGGAAACATTCTATGAATGTCCACACCTATAAGTGTGACAAAATTGCAAACATGTTTATAATTAAAAGTGTAGAAATATTTGTAATACCTATAAGTGTAGCTTTGTTGTAATTGTACACATTTATGTATGTATATTAGTTTTTAAAATATTTGTGACACCTATAAATATAGTAAAATTATGATATATATATATATATATATATATATATATATATATATATATATATATATATATATATATATAAACTCCACAGTTAACCATACCGTGGAGAAATAAGTGTGGAGAATTGAACTATTTTTTGTAGTGAGAAATTATGCAATGCTAGACGAATACCCGCATAAAGCGATGTGCCTAACGACAAATAATTATCCTCGCAAAATCATAATTCTTGTTTGACCATTGATGCAAAACTTACGATTTTAAGTTATAGTCATTACAAAAAAAAGGGGAAAAAAAGTTCACGGGTTTGAAAAAAAAAATATAAAAGTTTAAAGACTAAACAATATTTAAAATATTAATTTAAGTGTAGATGATGTTACAATTTTAATCAATGGTATAATAGGCCATTAAAATTACTCAATTTTAAGCCTTTTAAGTTTTAAGAAATATCATTCACTATTTGTAAAAGCAACCGTGTAAATTGGTATTGATAAAGTAACAGTGCATTTTTTATTTTTTTTGAAATTAAGAAACACGGTAAAGAATGACCAATATTAAAAACTTGTCATTTAAAAAGTTCACATTTTAGAAGTAGTAAAGATTGGTATTGATAGAGCAGGATTGATAGGAGAGAAACAAAATTATTAATTGGTGATGTAACATAATATGGAATAAATATTTATAGAATTAAATATACTGGCATGATACCCGCATAAAATAACCGGTTCGAGGCGAATGTTGTTTGACGATTTATTAATTTTAATTTATAATTTCTTGGCGAATAGTGTTTAACGATTCTTTTTATAATAGATGATAGTTTCTCAAGATTGTGTGTTTGTGTTATGAGATTGTGAATGATTTATATGCCATATTATTATATGTAAATATAAAAAGTTATTAATTTTAATTATAAACATATTAAATTCATTATATTAGTTATATTTTCTTATTTTAATATTCACTTTAATGTGCAATTAGTGTACTTGAAAAATTTATTCAAATAATCTTACTATCCTATAACGGAGGAAGCCCTTTAAGGCATTAATTACACTAAGATACTAAAAACTTAAAATTAAGCATCACAAGTAATAAAATTAAATGTACAACTAATTTAAATACAATATCTTTGTTAAATGTCGTTACATATATATAATAAATATTTTTAAACATTATATAACTTGTATAACTAGGTTTACAAATACTTAATGCACAAATACATAAATTCAACAAATATAATTAATGCTATTCTTAAAACACCCATTCACTCAAAATTACAATTATATTATCATATGATACAATATAAGAAAGCTAATAAAAGACTAACCACTTAAAAGACAATCTTATAAACATAACTCAAGCGTACAACTTCTAGCTATCACTTTCGCCTTTTGATGCCGTTAATATTTATTTTAGGGTACCCGTCGCTATAATGCGCGAGTACCCTAAGGCTATGCACAATGGCGACCTAGTTCGTCGGTGCCACATCAGCTTTCTCTCTCCGACGACCTGACGACGACCTAGTTGCCACAGTGGTGACCTGAGAATTTTATTTTTATTTATTTATTTATTTATTTTTAATTCAAATATTTTTAAAAACAAAATTAAACTTCATTAATAAAAATACTTAACATTACAACAATAATTAAAAATTTAACTAATAAAACGTAGACGTTACAATACTTATTAAAAACTGCAACTTAATAATCTAAGGTGTAACGTTCTTTGATTGCGGCCTTAAGTTGTTCAAGTTTCTTGTAGTTGTCGTGGGGACATATTTGTGTCGAGAGGTGTGTTGTAGAAAATTAAATCTTGCGTCCGGGTTGATTGTGCTGCCATTGCAAGCTGCTGACGTTGGAGCTCAATTTTCTCCCTTTTTAACTCCTCGGCTCGCCTTGCCCTTGCCTCTGCAAGCTCCATCTCTTTCTGCTTCAACTTTATTTCCTCTTCCATATTCTTGGTTTTTTCCTTATTTGAACTTTTGATCTTGAAAAAGTTTTTGGCCATATTAGTAACAAATGAAGCGGGTGGCTCGTGTGATTTCTTCTTGGCTGCGTCACAATCTTTTGGTCGTGATTCTCGAGTCTCTTCTTCTTCAGAATCATCCACGTCTTGGGGATGAAAAGGACCTTTTGTTGACCCCGAGGTGGTTTCCGAAGTCCTGGATTTCTTCCGACTAGTCTTGGTGAAAGTAGACATCTCAATAGTTTTCCAAGCAGAATGCCCTCTCAAAACTTTCCAACACTCCTTCAATGTAAACTCATGCTTGTGAAGCACATGGTATTCGTTACAAGCCTTTTCATAGTCATCTTCGTCATTCTCACCGCTTCCGTGATTATCCTTGATATTATCCATAATTGCACAAAAGAAACCAACCCTAGAACGAATCCTACCCTTCCATTTGGTCGTTATGGAGTCGTAGGTTCTTGTTGAACCAGTTTCACTTTCAAAGTACGCTATCACCTCATCCCAAAACCCACTCCGGTTGATAGAATTCCCTCTTTCCAAATTTTCTGACACATGTACCCAAGCTCTACAAAGCGCGACTTCTTCCGTTTTTGTCCATGGTACGACGGGTGCGGTTGCAACATTCTTGCCCTTGCCCTTCCCCTTTGTAGCCCGTTTTGTAACCTTCTTTGATTTGACGGGTGACGTCTCTTCGACATCGTCTTCAACACGAATAGAACCGTGGTATGAACCGTGCCCCGAACCTTGTCCCATCGAAGCATCTTGAGTCGGATATTGTTGAGACGTGAAGCATTGAGCATGAGGGAATTCCATAAAATGCTCATAATCCATATCAATATTAACAGCATGAAGCGGTGAAAACGATTGATTAGGTTGGGAAGATTGTGAGAAATCCATGTTAGGATGATATGACGAACCGCTTGGTGCTTGGTTTTGATTGATACTCGGACGACCCGGTGGGAAATATGGACGATTGACGTAAAATGGGTTTTGATTAGGGTTGGGTTGTGGTAGTCGTGTTTGATAATTAAAACCGGGTGCTTGAAAAGGAACATCCCGATTTTGTGGTGGTGTTAAACCGGTTAATTGAAACGGTGGATCCGGTGAGAAATTCAAGTTCGGGGAATTTTGGGGAAGTCGGGATCGTTGGGTTTTTGAGTTGGGAGTTTTTCTTTGTGACATGATGATTATTGAAGAGAAGTTGTTTGAATTGTGTTTGAAATTGTGTGTTTAAAAATGTGTTTGAGGTTGGTATTTATAATGTTGTAAAAGTGATAAAGTTTTGAAAAAAAAAAGGGTAAAATTTGAGTTTATACTTGGTTGTGAGGCCAACCGAGTTTGTCTTCCATCTCTCCCCAACCGAGCACGACCGAGACCTCCACAACGGGCCAACCGACCACGACCGACCTTGCCAACCTCCTCCACTGCGTATAGCCTAATAGTTACTAATAACAGAAGATGTGTTAACCAAGACGTTTAAAGATAAAAGATATCAAATACATTATAAAAGGTAAAGATAGAAATATAGATAAGTTGGATTCTTTGTTCCTTAAGCGGCTTGAAATAATGCACTTAAAGCAATGACATTATGATAAACGAATGAAAACATTTAATTAGCTGCACCTTAAATAATGCAACACTTTTGTAGATAACCATGTTAAAGAAGGGAAGATATAAGACTCAGGTAATAGTGATCATGTTCATCACCGTCACATCTATTTTTTTACTTTATCACTAACATCATCATTAACATATGTAATAAGATCATCAACTTCATCCCATAATAATACCTTATTTAAACACAAAATATAAGTCACAATACATTCATACACAATATGGTTGTGGACGTATGGTCCGGACTGGGCCAGGAATGGGTCAGGCCCGGCAGATGCGGCCCACTCTATGCCTAAACCCTAATCCATCCCCTATAAATACATGACAGGTTATCTCTAACCCTAACTAACTTGGATATGCTACATCGCATACTAACTTGACCGTCGGAGGTGGACCCCGGGGCTACGGCCTCGGGTCCACTCCTAACGGGTTCTCTTTGTTGACAGGTCTACTACGACTCGAGAAGACCACTAACGGCCAAAGGAGAGTCGTTGAATCCAGCCCGCGCCAGATTATGCATCAACAAGTTGGCGCCATCCGTGGGACGCGAATAAACTATGTTTCGTGTTCTCGTATTACCGAAAAGCAGAAATCAATTTCTAAAGTCGGTAACTCTAAAACCAAAGACTCTTTCTCGAAATTATGGTACGTAAACGCAATTTAATGCTCCTACATGGTACGGTAACGTGAGTTAGCCAATAAACTATGGTACGTAATCATATTTTATCATTATTACGTTTGGTTTACCTAATAAAATATATTGGTTTACTTTAAATTAAATCATACTTTGGTTTACGTAATAAACATACGAATGAAGTTACGAATGGTACCCAATTTGAAAAAGTCCGCACGATTGGACCTATTTTATCTTTTAGTCCGCACGATCGGACCTAAGAAAATATCCGCACAATCGAAGCTATTTTATCTTTTAGCCGCGAATTAATTCGCGCAGATACTGTTTTTACTGTTGGTACGCCTGTTCGCGCTCAAACAACGCAGTCGCGATAAATCTACCCGCATTAGGCCGTGCGTTCAGACATCTTCGCAGAGAACGCGTACGCGCAAACACCACGATGCTAGTCAATCGCCATGATGCACACTGGACCAAAGGCCGTGGTATATACATTTGCGATCAT
Source organism: Chrysanthemum seticuspe (assembly GCA_019973895.1). Classification (NCBI taxonomy): domain Eukaryota; kingdom Viridiplantae; phylum Streptophyta; class Magnoliopsida; order Asterales; family Asteraceae; genus Chrysanthemum; species Chrysanthemum seticuspe. The sequence continues at coordinate 278,131,157 of BPTQ01000001.1, read as the reverse complement.
CCACAAACGTTCGAGTCTATGCGGTTACGATAAATCCAACTGCGTCTATTAGTCACGGTCACGGTACATCCATCCGAGTTTTTATTTTATACATTAAAAAAAAAAACATAATTAATTATTTCGTCGGTACGCATCCCACGACGGGTGCGCACTACCACTTCTCTTATATATTATTTATGCTATGCGCAATATATTACTCATGCTATGTGCTGTCTATTGTTTCAATTAATTAGGTTTTATATGCTGCGATTCGCGGCATATACTTTTAATCTTTGCATTCAGTTTTTTTTCCGCAGATTAAATAAGTTTAATGCTCCTACACGAGTAGCACCATCAAACTTGGGGGGCTACCAGGGTATATATACCACTGTTTCCGTATGCGCATACGTCTCTTTTGTCGCGCACAGCGCGCACTTCTGCCACAGAAGCACGTTTTCTGTCGCACCTCTTTGCCGCGCACAGCGCGCACTTCTGCTACAGAAGCACGTCTTCTGTCGCACCTCTTTGTCGCGTACAGCGCGTACTTCTGTTACAGAAGCACGTCTTCTGTCGCACCATGCTGCGTTGCTACTGGTACAAAAGGTACGCCCTTACCCAAGATGCAGCATGCGGGATCCACTTTTACCTACGCGGCCATGAACAGAACTTAAGTTTAGCATAACATAGCTATGCGCTATCTCATACTAAACTTGGGGGGCTTGTGGACGTATGGTCCGGACTGGGCCAGGAATGGGATGCGGCCCACTCTATGCCTAAACCCTAATCCATCCCCTATAAATACATGACAGGTTATCTCTAACCCTAACTAACTTGGATATGCTACATCGCATACTAACTTGATCGTCGGAAGTGGACCCCGGGGCTACGGCCTCGGGTCCACTCCTAACGGGTTCTCTTTGTTGACAGGTCTACTAGGACTCGAGAAGACGACTAACGGCTCAAGGAGAGTCGTCGAATTCAGTCCGCGCCAGATTATGCTTAAACAATGGTCGTGCACAAGACCGAGTTGTGCAAATGCTCTGTTGACAACATGGCGGTGGGGGTTGTGTAATAAGCATGACCAAGTCGTGGGAGCGGAGGCGTTGACCCCACTACACCTGACCTAAGTAAGTTTGAGTGTCCCGAAGTGAGCATACACTATCTTCTTGAACTTATTTTTTTGTTTGCGATAGATTTTATTGAAATAAAAAATGATTGGTGTGTTATCATGAGATTTAATTAGATCTCACTACTAGTCTTGATATCAGTTATTATTTCATTCCAACTCAAATACGTTGGTAATCATGTTCAACACTAAAATATTCAAGTTGAGCTCAATTATGGAAAACCAATAAACATTAGCCAAGAAAGGTATTTCCTGGAATAAAATAAACTCTATAATCTATTTGAATTGTTTAATTTTCTTAAGGAATAATGGAGATTATTGTGAGCATTAGCGTAAAGAACACTAGGGTTTCATTTTCTCTATCTATTTTATATAATAAAACAGAGTTTTTAGCATCATTTCAATTAATTTTTTCTAAAAATACTATGTGCAGACATTGTGACACGTGTACAACCAATTTTGAATGAGTTACTTTGAAACTGCAGTGTGATAAATAACTCCACTATTAAATTGGAAAGGTAGCAAATATGGGCACGTTTTAATTTTGTTAACATTCTTAAGTTTGTAAATTAAGGATTTTTTCCAAATCACGAATATTAGAAAGGATTATATACGTGTTTTTTTTACTTGTGCTCGCTAATCCACATCTTCACTTTCTTCTCTGTCTTCTCCATCAACACAATTGCTTTTGATCTATTTAGGCTACAAGATAGTGTATGTAATTGTTTTCCATTTGCAAATCACGAGGTATGTTCTATTAGAGTTTGCTATGATACAAATCAAACGTCAATTTTGCGAGCTATATGTTTACGGAATGAATCACTAACACCCTATCAAACATTTTCTACTTTAATTTTTAGATGGGTCTTTTTATTTGTTTCATATCACAAATACTATAAAGTATAATGGAACATAGGCATATTTTTTTTACAAGTTAACTCACGAGTGCACTTGCTTATCTGTCTTCTCCATAATTTTGCTTACAAAGTTCATATTGTATAAGCTTTCAATTACTATTCAATTTAACCAATTCCATGTAAGTTCATCAATTCATTATTAATTGTTTTTGCAGTGAATCCATGTATGTTTAGTTATATATGTGCGCTTTCAATTGGTTTTGATCTATTTAGACTACATAGCAGTTCACATAATCATTGTTTTCAATTGCATCATGAGGTATGTTCCTCACTTAAAAATCTAGATGCTGACCTTACGTACGGTGACCAATTCTTGAAAGACGGTCCCTCTGACATCGAATCAGACAAGCAAACAAATGAAAAGGATGAAGCTCAGTCTATGTTCTCAGTCACTATTCATCAAGATTCGTCAACTATTCCTCCGATGTCTGCTCCAATGTTCTCCACTGTTGTCACATCATCTTCAATCACGACAACTCTCGAACCAGCCATTACAACTGCACTCCCATCTCCCAATCCCGCCAATGATCCACTACGAGTTGTCACGATTAGTGATCCTGTCACTCCACCTGCCTCACCACCTCGTGCCTCACCTGCTACTGTTAAAACAACTGAGGAATTGCTTGAAGAGGCCATGCTACGCATTGCAACTATTGAGAAACATTTTCCTATTGCTGTCAACAATCTTGATGGTCGGGTGAAGAAACTGGAGAATCTTAATCTCGATGAAGTCGTAACAAAGGCAATAGAAGCTGACATTAAAGATGCGGTTGAGTGGGCGATGAAGGCTCCATTACTTCAGAGATTCAAAGATTTGCCAATCTCTGACATGAGATCTGCCTTATCAAAAAGAATGTTTGAGGCAGGAGAGGACAAGCACATTGTACATAAGAAATTATACGAAGCGCTTGAGGAATCCATGAGACATGATAATCATGAGCAGTTTGTGATCGATATTCGTGAAAGGGAGGCCAAGAAGAAAAGAAGATCAGCTCCAATGGACTCAAAGGATATGTCTGGAGGTCCAAAGTCACCACAATCACCTCCTACGGGTGGCACTGGCACTTCAGGAGTTGGAGGATCCTCTGGAACAACCACATCCCATAAAGCAAGGTCACCTTCACCACCACCAACAACTCAGAAACAAACAGGTACTTCAAGTGGTCAAAAATCTCAAAAGATGTCTACTGGATGGACCACTGTCGACTCCCAGTTTACACCAACCATCCCTACTATTCCAGAAGAGCAAATAATGAATGAAGAATCTTTTGTTGCTCAAGAATCTAAATCGGAAGATGATGACGTGTCTTCCAAGCACATCCCCAATATTACAGAAGATGAGGAGTGGTTGGATGCTTGTATTGAGGGAAGACGAATCAAATCTGCTAGAGCTACACCTTCTAAGGATGTTACTCAAAGTTGGCTTACCCAAGATAAACCTCAAACTCCTGAGCCTTCTTGGTTCATTCCCGAATTTGATAAACAATTGGGCTTCAACTATCAAGTCCAACTATGAAGCTCCGGCAGAAGATTCTCTTCTTCACGTCACAGGTGATATGGGAAGTTTTATAAAGTGGTTTTGTGAAAAGAAGCAAATTACATCTATCACCCCTAAAGATCTTGATATGAATTAATTAAAGTCTTCCACTCGGATGCTAATCAACTTCAATATCAAATGGAGGAATGCTATAGAATGCTGAATGATCAAATCGGTGAGCAGATCAATAGGTTTGATGTAAACAACCCTCTTCCTCTTGGCGGCGAACCTGGAGTTATGTCTATCCAGTCAGAATTTTTCTTTAACCATGATCTGGACTATCTATGTGGTCGTACATCTGAAAGACGACATGCTCTTTCAATTTCAAAGATGAAAGCAGCTACCTACACTGATCAAGGTCTTGAACAAATGGTTCCAGATCAATTCTGGGCAGACAAAGAGCAACAATATGACATTGCCGCTTCATATGGGATTTCTCATTGGTGGTTCAAGAAGAAACAATTCTACATCGAAAGACATAGTGCCAAGAAGAGACGCAGAGCTGTTCGATCCGAACTGCGTATTCTAAGTGTTATTAGAGTTGAGATCTTCTCAATCTACGGGTATGATTACTTGAAGAAGATTGTCCTTTGAAGAGCAGACTCGAAAGAGTACACTATAGAAGAAAACGACTTCAAACATCTGATGCCTAACGACTTTGAAGACCTCTACCTTCTGAATCTCCAAGGACACCTTGACCATCTGCCTGCTCGCGAGAAGAAGGCTCTTTCGGCTGCTGTCAATCTCTGGATTAGAGGCTTGGTCATTCGACTAAGAGTTGAGGACCTTCAATTGGGAATTGAAAGTTATCAGACTCGGGTCAACCTTATAAGACCACAATGGGAAGTCAAAGGACATGAATTTCGTCATGAATATATTGTGATCGACGCCCCCAGAGCAGTCATCTTCACGGACAGATATGGAACTAGAATGTTAATGAGATTGTGTGAACTATACAAATTCAGTGATGGCACACTCAAGATGGTCGAAGAAGAATTAAACTCTAGAATGAAAGAAATCATAATTGATTTGAAGCCGCGGAACAAAACAATATACTGGACTGACGAGGACTTGAAGAGGTGTGAAGTGTTCCTTGTTGCAATCAGACGAAGATTGAAGACTAGAATGATCTATCGCAGTCTTGAAAGCTTTGTGGGTGGTAGACTTCGTAATGCTCATTACAAACTGCTTCAAAGGACTGAATGAAGATATCTTCCAGAAGTAGTTTATGTTTCGCATTATTTATGTGTAATATGTGGTGTACAAACTATGAACAAATATAATGCATGTAATAGTGTTAGGTTATGTACTGTGGTTTCCCTTTGTGTCTATAAAGGGAACTTCAGTGTTGTCCGCTTCTTATCATATAAAATTGGACACATTTTTCTCCAACAAATGTTTTGTCTCATACATATTTAAATCACTTGAGATCCAAAGTCTCAAAGGATTTGAAATTTTTGATCGGGGGAGAAAATGTGATATAAATATGAAAAATGATAAAAGATGACCATTTTTGTCTCAAAGTGCATACAACTCTCTAAATATATGCTAAACAATTTTCGAATCTCGAAGCATATATCAAGGGGGAGCATTTCAAAACAAATTAAAACCTTCAGGGTACAAAGTTTTCCATGCTTTTATGTAAGGTACCCTGATTGTGTGATAAATGGTTTCTAAATGCTTGGTAATCATGGTTGTACTTCAAAGATCTTCTGTCTAATATGTGCAAAACTCTTTTAAATTTCGAGGCACATATTAAGGGAGAGCAAACCTTTGAAAACCTCATCCTTCCTCAAAATGTTTTATCTAAAGTAAATTGATTGGGAAGTGATGATGATCATTTTAGAAAATGTTAATCAAAAGATTGGACCTGTCATTCTTAATCTAATGATTTCAAAGATCTCTTGCCTCCATATGCTAAAACAATTTCTGAATTATATGCATATGTTGAGGGGGAGCATTTCTAAAATTATCAAAACAATTGAGACAAAAAATGATTTGATTTTATATCACAAGTATCTTGATTGATTTTCAAATAGGTTTCAATTGGTTTCAAGGAGGAAGAACTATACCAAAGACCGACCAATCCTACTTTATGCATGGTGATAAGGTTAGGTTATGGTCCCATGATCCGCCAGAACCGGAGGGATCTACCCAGGGACAATCCACTAGTTAGTATAGAAGTCCTTATGTATGATGATAAAAGGAGAAAAATGAGATATGGGAAGAGTGCGGACTGAGACAGAGCTAGTACTGGAACAAACCCAACAAGGTTCTAGCTATGAAGTCTCGGTAAGCACTGAAGGGGTTGAAGAATGAAAAAGAATTGAATGAGAAAAGGGTGAAAATAAATAGCCCTCCATTTATTCAACCATAGGGCAGAAACCGGGTACAATTCATATGCTACTGATGGTATCATCGGTATTGAAGACAAGACGTCATGGACCCAGTGACGCCCTGCATTACAACTTCCCAAACCACTCAAGCTCCTCTTAAAAGGGCTTGTTTCATTCTCACGGGGAACCTACATAATCTATCGACTTTCTCTTAGAGATTGTTGATATTGAAGAAAGAGACCCTCTCCCTAGTCTCCGGCACAGGAACCAAATATGCACAAATTGAGTCTAGAGCCTCGAGATCATCAATAAATCTCATTAGGACACTTTCAATGAAGACTCTCTGTTTCACACAATGTGGAAAGAGAGATTATATCTTGAGTCCTACGCATTATCCTTGTGGTATTGCCAGAACATCCGAGTGATATGCTAAAATATTCACAATGAAGATGGAAAGCCTTCTGGAGCCAACATCTAACAAGCTCCTGGTAGGTGGCATATGAGATCTATTCAAATAGATCAATCATGTGACAACTGAATAGAAACAATGGGGCGATTCAATCTTTTGAATCAATCCTGGTTCAGGTTATTGATTGACGGATACCTTTGAAAAACCGGTCATTATGCTCAAAAACTCTTTTCTTTAGCACATCGACCGTGTACGAATATTTCAAATCAAAAGGTGTTTTATGATTGATAATTGATTTTCATTAAAACCTTCGTTGTATTGCAAAAATAATTTCTATTGAGCAATACACGATTGTTTTTCAAATCTCTGTTTCATTAAATCAGTGAATCTCTATTCGCTGGTTCACTCACTCTGTGTTGTCTTCTTTGAGACGTTCCGGTTTGAAAACAGCCAGAGCAGCTGCGAAACCCTCTCAAGGAAATTCTTCGAAATTATACCTGATCACAGGCAGTACTTGTACTGATCAACGGGGAACCATGGGCCGTGTACCTCAATTCAACGAAAGTGATCAAAGATACTTTCGTACGATTTATTGCTAACTATTGTATGCAGGTACACCCTACGTTTGCAGCTGACCAGGATGAAGTGGTGAATCCATAGCCGCATGCTCACTCCACACATTCATCTCGTAATATATCATGATTAGTGCATCAATGACTCTGATATTTTCACTCCATGCTTCTGCTACGCCGCTGCCAATATCATGAATCAACGAAAGCTTCCACTACTCTGATAAGAAGAAATCATGATCCAGAATGTGAGCATGTCGGTCCAAAAGTCACAACTTCACATAATACCAACACCATAAAGGAAGAGTCTGAGATTTACTGTGGCTGATGATCTCTTGCTTTACTCAAAGGTCATCGATGTGGATCAGCTCAATAACCTCCACGAAACATTCATTGTAGGTGAAAAATGTTTATATCACCACTGCAGCACATAATTTGAATACTTTGATGAAGTGAAGTCTACGAGCTCAAGACAGAAGATTTTTTAACTGCTAGGATTCACAATGTAATTCATGGGGTGACCTCCCTTAGGGGGAGATTGTTAGGAATTGGAAATTCTATTGTAAAGCATCGGTCACCCCATGTATAATCTAGCTTAAGTTAGCTCGTAGACATGTCGTTTATTGTATTAGTTGTTAGTAAGTTATTAGTTTAGTTTAGCGTAGTGCAACACCGTAGAGGAAGGACGGGTCTTTACCCACTGTATACCTGATCCACAGGCCGTTAGAAGGTCGTTTATTTGTAACCTATAAATACCCTCTACCTAGCAAGGTAGAGGGTTGGATGTTCACTTGGAATCTAACCTTCCACAAGTTTTCTCTTACTTGAACATTTCCCTCTCTCTCTCTCTAAACTTACTTGTACACCCCATATAGATCATGGTTTAATGTGTATGTGAAATCTTATAACTAACAGTATGCTTGAAATCTTTCCAGGAAGGAGGAAGTTTATCAATGACACAAGAGACTGAAATAGCCTTATCCATGTGCATTTTGTGTTGTGTAAACCTTCCAAGTATACGAAGAAGTTCATCATTTTCTGTATATCACTTCATGCATAATTAGATTTTCTATTTATAGGAAATTACTCTGCACTAGTCAAATGGAATTATGAGGATTAATAGGCCCATTAATCGCCTCATAATTTTCCCCATCATAGTTAATAGTGGTTACATGACCTATTAATCGGGACCATTATGCAGTTGTAACTGCCACTTGAATAAGTCAATGCATGTTACAAGTTGATTCCAGTACTAGTAGCAGAAACTTGCCTACCAGTACTAACTTAGCACTACCAGCAGAAACGTGCCTACCAGTACTAACTTAGCGTTACGAGCAGAAACTTGCCTACCAGTACTAAATTAGCACTACCAGCAGAAACTTTCCTACTAGTACTAACTTAGCACTACCAGTACTAACTTAGCACTACCAGTACTAACTAACTGAATCTCACCACTATAGAGTCAGGGTGTTCAGGGACTTTGAGGGTGTACACTCTGTACCTCCTGACCCATTACCAGGTGTGAACTAATCCCTCATGTGCACTAAATTTTCCAACAGTTAGAGGTGTAGTCTAGTTGCTAGGTGATTGAGATTCTTTAGTGGATATGATATGTTCATGTATTCTGCATATGTTGCAACTTTGGACCAACACTCAGGCGCGTAGATGAGTTAGTTTCACAGGGGAATGCTTCAAGAGAAAATACTCACATTCCTCAATACGGATAGATACTCTTTTTGGACATGGCGTGAATGAGTCTGGAGCATGAACTTCGCATTACCTTTTTGTCATCCTAAAATGTTTAGACTGGTTTTGCCATTTATTAATGCTTCATAAGAAACATATTTGGATCCAGATAAGCTTCTCATTTAGAGCGTATTTCATCTTTCAGAATGAGCCTTCAAGCAAGCTTCATAAGAAAAAAATTAAGTCTCCTTCAACATTAAATTTTTTAGTTAATAAGGTCCAATTGTGTCGGCTCGTTAACTTGTTTAGCATTAAGGCATCGTTTCTCTTTTATGTGTATAACTGTATATATAGCTATATATGTTGCTTCAAATAACCAAACAATGACGTTGCAACCTCTAATGTGGATTTATCGTATTTTATGGTTATGTCGTTCTTCTTCAGCCTTTTTTGGGTAAAAGGTCAAAAGACACGGTAAATATATTACTCCAAAAAACATTTAAGTACAAAGGATATGGGTGAATCCCATATCTCAGCCCGTTACATGGGCGAAAAAGCTTACATAACAAGATACTTCCTATTTTCTAAACAAGAAAATAAACCACTATTCAAACGGTAATAATAGACTCCTACGAAAACAAAATTACTTCCTACCAAGGCCTTGGAGCTTAGTATCATACAAAGCATCCAAATTCCCTGAAAGATTGTAGACCTGATCCGCATAGTCATCATAATCATAGTCATCATAATCATCTTCAAGATCGTGACCACCACCAAATACGTTTATTGACTCATCAAAAGTGTTCACAACCTCCTCTTCATCACTTTCGAAATAAACAATCTCTCCCACCTTAGAGAATGGGTTAAACCTCTTAGTAGAAGAAGTAGATGGAGAAAAAGTAGAACTAGACTTACTAACCGCGGCGTGCACACTCTCTTTCACAACACTCGCAAGTGGTTCTTGTGCTACATTACTAGTCTTCTAAGACCCATCCTCCTTAGCTTCCTTTTTATTACCCGGATAATCAACCTTTTTAATAGGATAACCATCATTATCCACAAGAGTAGCTTTTTCATCAATAATTTGATGGGTTGTACACAGGTATTAACTGAGGATCGTTGAAATCGAACACAAATAAGATATTTGTTATATGAGAAACTGTTAGAATTGATATGTTATGATTGATTACATGTTTCCTATTTATACTATACAAACCGACACAATGAACCATTGTGATGGTTCGGTGGTGCTTACACCATAATTGAAAAGACATACCTTTTCAGTTTATGACAATTACTAACTGGTCCCTGTATTATAGTTTCTATGTATTGCGTAATTGGTCCTTTGACCTTATTTAACTATAGAATATATGAGGCAATGATCGAGATTATCTCAACATTAACCCCCTAATCTTGATCATTCTGAAGGAGATTCTTCACACCAAGTATTTGTCGCATTGTGACAAAACGTATCCTTGGTAGTGCCGTTGTGAGTATGTCAGCCCTTTGTTCTTCTTCGCTGATGTGCTCAACTGTTAAATCTTCCTTCTCAACGCATTCTCGAATGAAGTGATATTTTGTGTCTATGTGCTTGCTTCTTCCATGAAATGATGGATTCTTCATGAGTACTATTGCTGATTTGTTGTCCACATAGATTGTGATATTTTCTTCATTAGAGTCTGTTATCTTGCTTAGAAGCCTTTTCAACCAGAGTACTTGAGTAGCTGCTGCAGTTGCTGCAATGAAATCGGATTTGCAAGATGATAAGGCTACTGTTCCTTGCTTCTGAGTGCTCTAGGTTATAGGTGAGTTTCCAAAGTAGAAAACTATTCCTGTAGTCCCTTTTCTTTCTTGAGTGTTGACACCATAACTGTTGTCACTGTAGTCTTGAATTTTGTTTCCATGATGCCCGTAAGTTATACCATAGTCTTTGGTTCCTTTGATATAACATAGAACCTATTTTATTTCTTTCATATGTTTTTCTTGAGGTTCCTGTATGAATCGACTAAGTAATCCCACTGTAAAACTTCAGTCTGGTCTTGTGTGCAACAGATAACGTAAGCATCCTGTTATGCTTCGATATTCCATAGGATCTACAAATTTTCCTTCGCTTATCTTTGTCAGCTTTAGTCCTGGTTCCATAGGTATCTTTGCATAATTGCAGTCCAACATCCCTATGTTTTTTAGTATCTTAGTCGTGTAGCCTGTTGATAAGGATTTAAAACGTACACTTTTAAGGGGTCATTTAGGCCCTTAATCAACCACCTTTATATCCTTTACTGCTTAATTTCGTTCCTTTTCACTTTTTAGGTCTCTTGGAAGCAAAATGCTGGAATGATGCATATTTGGACGAAAAGGAGTGAAATCATGAAGAAAATGGCAAAGTCAAGATCGAAGCCACTCAAGCTGCTCAAATTGAACCTGAAGAGGTCCCAATTAAAGGGCGACACCGTCCCTCTATACAGATTTGATAAAAACATATAAACTAGACGGCTCAGTGGAATTTTTACTCATACAACCTGACAGCATCAGGCTTTGAAGATGAAGGGCGTCACTCAGACTTTTCATCTCAGACGGTCCAAATCCAGAATCAGACGACGTCCCACTTAAATACTGACAGCGTCAGAACTCTAAGGTGACGTCGTCCCATCGATGACTTGGCCAAGACGAAAAAAAAATGACGGCGATCTGACGAGGTCCCACCTATAAAGCGACGCCGTCGCACTTGTAAATCTATATATAGAATTCGATTTTCCTGCATTTAAATAGCTAGACTTTTGGAGTAAAAACCCTAAACGTTTGTAGTCCGAATTAGACAGTATCTTAGGGTCCCAAACCCTATTTTACACATCGAGATAAGTGTTTTAATCCAAAGTATCATTATGTCTTCAATTGATTATGTGTATGCTTGCTTGTTTAACATGTCTAGATTAATTTCTTGTGTGTTTGCTTAGATCTATGAAATCTAGTTATTAATTATTGTTAGGTTGTCTCTTATCTTAATTGTAATTGGCTTAGAAGTGCAACTAGGCTATCATTGTGTTTAATGCTTAAATAATCTTTGTGAAAGTTGGCTTATGAATAATCTAGTGGATTTTGTAGGCTAAACCCAAATGTGACCTCAAAGAGTTAGGGCAAAGGCACACCTATGACCTTAAGAAACACAACGCGTTAAGAATAAGGTGTGACAATTCATCCATCAATAAAAGATAACTAGGGATTAATAGTATCCAGGTAAACACATTTTTTATCATCATACGAGCACACATCAAATAGACATAGCTACGCATAGAATTAGATAATTAGATAGTAGAAGTAATCGGTAGAAGTACTACCCCCCAACCAAGTGCCCTGAGATTTTACCCTTAGCTTTCTAAAAAAACAGAAAAAGATAAAAAAGAATCATCCTCAAATACATTTCTTGCTAGAATTCCTATTCCCCTAGAGAACGATATTAATCCCCGAGGCTCACCCAATACTACACTACAACGATTAGGTTCACTGCCTAGGGTGTTGAAAAAGTTGCTCGACGAAAAGGAAGTTCCTTTGACCCCGAACGTGCTTCGTACGCGCATCCAGGTTTTGGCGCCACTGCCGGGGAATAGAATAGCTAGTTAGATTTCTATCTCGTTTAGGTTCCCTTTCTTGATTCATATCAAGTAAGATTTTTTCTCATTTTTAGCTTCCTTGTAGTCTATCCCCCTTCTTCGTGACTTTGTTCGTAGCCCCATCACTTTTCATCATGGAAGGTGATAACCCACCACCACGTCACCCAATTCCCATCGACCCACCACCAATTGACCTGCCAAGAGGCCGTACTCTTGGTGAATACTCTAGACCGAGCCACCAAGGCTATAGGAACACCATTGAGCTCCCCGATCAAGCTTAAAGCACTGCGATCTGACACCATCTGGTTGGTGCAAAATGGATGTGCATTCCATGGACTTCATTCCGAAGATCCTAATCAGCATCTCAAGGACTTCTTTAAAATTGTTGATTCCATCGACCTTGATGCTACCACACGGGAGACCACGCGTTTGCGTCTCTTCTAATTCTCTCTACGGGACCAAGCTAGTAATTGGCTTGAGCGACTTCCCGCCGGATCCATCTCAAGTTGGGATGATCTCACCACTCGTTTCCTCACCCAATTTTTCCCACCGAGGAGAACTACCAAACTTAGGAATGACATCTTGATGTTCCAACAACGTCAAGGCGAATCTCTCTATGAGGCTTGGACTCAATTCAAGGACTTACTTTATAAAGTCCCTCATCACAACATCGATATTTGGCTTCAAGTCCAAATCTTTTACGATCATGTCAACTTCTCAACTAGGCAAACCATCGACCAAGCGGCCGGTGGCAAACTTAGTGAACTTATCACGGAAGAATCGTGGGGTACAATAGAGGACCTTGCCCTCTATGAAAACGAAAGCTGGAATGGCCCCCATAAGTTGCCCAAAACCGTCAAGGCAATCTCCTTGCCTCCCATTGACTCACAAACTTCCAATCGTAGGATGCTCAAACTTAAAGATCAAGTCAAATTCTTAATGAGCTCCTACGAGAATCCTAAGTCTTCACACCAAGTAAGAAAAATCACTCTACCTTGTGAATTATGTAGTGGTCCCCATGACACTAGTGATTGCACAACACTCTCCGAACAAGCTTATGCGGACTACGTCTCCACGCGTACCGACGAAGCGGGAGAGAAGTGGTACACTTTCAAGCCCGAGCAAAACAACTTAGGAAATTTCTACAACCCTTCTTGAAGAAATCACCCTAACCTTAGGTGGAGCCAAAATTTAAATCCGCCCGAAAACTCATCTAGTCCACCCAATATGTCCTATAACAACCCTCCAAATACTTGTAATTCCACTAATCTTGAGGCAATGGTGTCTAAGTTTATGTCATCTCAAGAAGCTCGATTGACTAAGCTTGAAGCCGATTTCAAGCAAAGACAAAGCAAGATGACAACCAAGCTCGACGCTCTCTTAAAATCCTTTAATGACCGGGAGATTGGAGCACTCCCAAGTGACACCATAAAGAACCCAAAAGTGAATTCGATTTCAAAAACTTCATGTTCTTGCTCATCATGGGAGAGTGCATATCCATGCCCTTCACACCCAAAAGTTCACTCGATCAATGCCATCAACACGGGTTCCAAGCGATCCCTCATGAAATACCAAGGACCCGAACCAATGGTCTATCCAACTCTTGAGAAACCCATCAACCAAGAACCTAAACCTAATTTAGAAGATGTTAGGAATTGGAAATTCTATTGTGAAGCATTGGTCACCCTAAGTATAATCTAGCTTAAGTTAGCTCGTAGACATATCGTTTATTATGTTAGTTGTTAGTCAGTTATTAGCTTAGTTTAGTCTAGTGCAATACCGTGGAGGAAGGACGGGTCTTTACCCATTGTATGCCTGATCCACAACCCAAAGGAGGGCATTGTAGTTTGTATAAATAGCCCTCTCCCCACAAGGGAGAGGGTTGGATGTTCATTTGGAATCTAACCTTCCATGAGTTTCTCTTTCTAGAATATCCCACTTTCTCTCTCTAAACCATCTAATCATACGACTTATTTATGATTGATTGTGTGTTTGTGAAATCCAATATGTTACAAATGGTATCAGAGAGCCATGGTTTGATCATCTCTCTTATATCCTTGGATTTCTAGTGGTTTTAGATGGTTTTTGAGTTTGAGAAATTTTAGTGGTTTTTGCATCATTTGGATCATTTTTTGTGTTAAAGTTTGAATATTGTGTGTACTTTTGTGTTTAGAATCATTGTAAGTGCTTGGGTTTGGATTTGGAAAGCTTGAATCACTGTGGTTGGGCTTGGTTTGGATTGAAAAGTGTGTTTTAGAAGTTTTTCTTGGTAGCGACTTGGCTCTCGTAGTGTTTTTCATCGTAGCGACTTGCTTCAGTAAAAGTTAGCGAGTTACAATGTTAGTTGTTAGCGACTTGAGCCTAGCGACTTGTCTATTGAGACAAGCCGACAAATAGTACAAGTTAGTGGATTCTCCACTACGGCTAGCGACTTGGTGAGGTTAGCGACTTGCTTCAGAAATTGTTAGCGAGTTGTAGTGTAAATGTTAGCGACTTGATACTAGCGACTTGGATCTTAGCGAGTTGTTCTTTAGCAACTTAACTGTGTCTAGCGACTTGGTGCTTAGCGACTTGTTGTCATAATTCTTAGTGACTTGGTGCTTAAAGACTTGTCTTCTAATTCGTAGCGACTTGGTGTTATGGTTCTTGGCGAGTTGTCTTGTTAGCGACATGTCTATATAGAAATTTGGTAAATTGATGCAAGTTACTCATATCTAATATCCATCAACACAATGTCTTACATCACTGACCCTTTAATCTCCAAAGTGCTTGAACTTTATGATACCTCACAGAACAATGAAACTGGTTGCTATTCTGAATGTTCTACCTTGATTGATTCAGCAATTTATGATCAACACACTTCACAATGGGTTTTTTTTAGAAAGCTTAGGTAAATATCTTGAGGCAATTGGTTGAGGCGTGGTACTTCTACCGATTACTGTACTTTTCTAATTATCTAATTATCTAGTGACTACGGGTAGCTATGTATATTTTATGTGTGCTCGTATGATGATTAAAAATGTGTTTACCTAGATACTATTACTCCATAGTTATCTTTTATTAGTCGGTTGAATTATCACACCTTATCTTAACGCGTTGTATTCCTAAGGTCATAGGGTATGCCTGCCCCTAGTTCTTTGAGGTTATCTCTCGTTTATGACATACGAAGTCGGCAAGCCTAAGCTATTTCATTCATAAGCCACACATTCATAAAGCATACTCAAGCATTAAATACAACGAATGATGCCTAGTTGCACTTCTAAGCCAATTTACAATTAAGATAAGAACAACCTAATAATAATCAATAACTAGGTTTCATAGATCTAAGCAAATACACAAGAAATTTAGCTAGACATGGTAAACAAGCAAGCATACACACAATCAATCGAATTCAGGCTAGACATAATGATACTTTGGATTAAAGAACTTATCTCAATGTGTAAAATAGGGTTTGGGGACCCTAAGATACTGTCCAAATCAGACTACAAACGAATTTGGGTTTTTACTCCAAAAGTCTACCTCCCTAAATGCAGAAAAATCGAATTCTATATATTGATTTACAAGTGCGACGGCATCACCTTTTGCATGGGACGCCGTCAACTCGCCGTCATTAGGGTTTTTTTTTGGCCAAGTCATCGATGGGATGGCTTCACCTTAGAGTTGTGACGCCGTCAGTCTTCATATGGGACGTCGTCTTGATTCTAGATCTAGGCCATCTGAGATGAAAGTTGTACGTGACGCCCTTCATCTTTAGAATGTGACGCCATCAGGTTATAAGTCTAGAATTTTCACTGAGTCGTCTAGTGCATGTTTTGATCAAATCTTCATAGAGTGACGGCGTCGCCCTTTAGTTGGGACGCTGTCAGGTTCTGTTTGAGCAGCTTAAGTGGCTTCGATCTTGACTTTGCCATTTTCTTCATGTATTTGCTCCTTTTAGTCCAAAAATGCTTCATTCCAGCATTTTGCTTCCAAGAGACCTAAAAAGAGAAAAGGAACGAAATTAAGCAGTAACGGATATGAAAGTGGTCTATTTAGGGCTTAAATGACCCTCTAAAAGCGTACATTTTAAATCCTTGTCAAATATCCATACACTTGTTATTTGTTTGTCCTCAAGATAATGTGCTTTTAGCCAATCAATTTATAAGTTAGGGAGCATGAAGCATGGGTTTAAAATAGTTCATAACAAGTAAAAGCACCGCAATAGTCATAACAAGCACAGAAATTATATACTAGCACCTCACAAAGGGTGTTTGGATTCTCTCATCTCTCGGGTTAATATGAAATATAATAAATGGAAATGGAAGATAAACAGTCATTACCTGGCATAGCTCATAGATGACCATAAGCTTGAGAATAGATCAAACCTCCACCGCTTTGGCGTAAGCATGTAGGAACAACTATCTAAGAGGTCTTTACAAGGGTTGTAACGTTAGGCTTACGATAAGGAAAAAAAAAGGGTTTTGTTGGATGGGGGATATTTAGTGGTGGCAAGTCAAAAATATTATGTTACAAGCATGAAAAGTGTGAAGATCGTTGTAAGCTTTTAGACGAGGTCTAATATTATATCTAGGAACACATAACAATGAAAGCGGAATATTCAAACATAGAATCAACATCATTATGAACAAGGTTTTTTTATTATCATAAACTAACTAACTAACTAACTATAATAAAGATCAAAGACTTGATCTTAACACTAACTAACTAAACCCTAGACGTTTTCCCTACGCCTAGGTTCCTACACACACACACCTTTAGACGTCTACATCTTGTACGTACTCTTAAACTAATGACCCTATGTCTCTTTATATACTAGAGACATCTAGGGTTTACACGAGGAATCATAATATAATTAGGAAACTAAATATTCTTTTAAGCATATCTTCTAGAATCTTCCAAATCATCCATCTTTTTGTAGTATTCCTTCTTGTCACTTTTAGTCCTTCATGTTTCATTCTTCTTGTTTTGTATCATCAAATCTATAATAGACCCAACAATCTTCCCCTATTTGATGATGACAAAACAAATACGAACTTCCCTAGACGAAGTAGAGAAATTGAGATAATTAAATCTCACCATGAATGAAACAATCTTGTCTTCCATGCTTCCCCTTGACTTGAACATGTCACTCAAACATCTCTTCCCCTTTTTGTTATCAACAAATAGAGAATGAATAAACCGTAGAAACTTCCCCTCGAGTGATGCATGAACATCAACTGATTCTTCAAAATCTGTAGGCTTAATGTAATGATTACTTGTGAAGAAAACCAAGTATAACAAATTTGATGAAGAAGTAGAATTTCCCAAACTTGTGTCTTAAATCTTGTACTATCCACGGAGCTCCATACTTATACGAATCACCAAATATAAGTAGACCGCAATCCCTTGAAAAATCCTCAACTAATATGAGACACTGAGCACTACAATGTAACTCCTTTAAGTGATAGCCAATGTGTGCATAGAGCATCATAAGAAAAATCACACATTGCTAGATTCATCAAGCTATATTATAAGAACACAAACATGTGAAACTCAACTACAACATCAAATAAATGATATTCAACCTTCTTCGTAATAAATTAATCCATAAGAATCAAATACGAGCCTTTTTGAATCCTTTAAGAACATAAACTTCTTCCTCTGTGTGTGAACAATAACCTGTGTGTGTGTCGTCCAAAAAACCATAACAATAATTATGCTCGACTTCCCCTTAATTCCAAATCTCCTCGTCCAAAGAAACACTGAGCAATCTTTATCAAGTACGCGGAATTTACTTAACAAAGCTAAGAAGAATAACTTTTATTATAAACTCTAAATCTGCTTATTATGCAGATACTCTAAACAACTCTAAGATTATCGAACTTTTCTCTAAAACACTAAATAACTTATGAATTCGTAAACTCTAAAACTCATAAACTCGTCTATCTCTAAGGCCAATCTAGGAGTCCTTTTATAGGCTCAAGGATATCCTAGTCGGTTTACAATTTGTATCCTTGTACGACAAGTAATCTAAACATAGAATATTCTAGAGTTACAATACTTTCTATAAACGAATATAACAGTTCTTTTGTTCTTGCAGTACTTTGACTTCGTAGTGCAGTACTTTGACTTTGTCTTTAGTAGTACTTTGACTCTTTGACTTCTTCCAGTACTTTGCTGCTTACAGTACTTTCATATCTTCAGTACTTTCATATCTTCAGCACTTTCATATCCCAACAATCCTCCCCTAACTTGAATTCTACTTGCTTGACTTCAAGTTCCTTTTGTGAATATATCTTTAACAACTTCATATTTAAGGACAGATTGTTTGTTAGTCTTTGGATTGTATTTCTGTAGTGTCTGTGCTTGTCAAAGTATCTCTTAGAATTATTCTTTTACAGCAGCATCCAGCAAACTCCATCTTTTCAGCAACACAGCAACATATGACAATTTGTACATTAATTCAGTTAAAGTTGCATTTTATTCTCATCACTTCCAGATGTGTTAACTTCTGTGAGAGGTGAATCATTGAAAACTTAATGGATTTAGATCTCTTTACCAAAGCCATTATCTCTGGAGTAGCCAAATGTTTTGGTGTGTAAGACCATGGTACATTGATAACCATATGATTTTTAGCAAATCATCAGCTATCAACAAATTTGATTTGTCTTTACCAAAAGCTGTACCCTTCTAGACTAGTTAGTTCTTCTATCTAATGGTGAACTAATTACCAATAATGGTTTTTCCACATCCTTTACCACAAGCCATTTTCTTGTGGGCTAGCCAACTCTTTACATTACTGATATGGTGAGTTGATTACCATCCAACTTATTAGCAAGTTGTCAACTAAAAACGGATTTGATATATCTTTACCAGAGCCGTTTGCTCATGGATTAGTCAATCCTTTTGTAACCATGGTGGATTGATAACCTATTGATGTTATCATCACAAAAACCATTTATTCAACCTTTATTTCAAAATATTTATTACTTAGCAAAAGGTTTCATTCAAAAATCACTTAACTGATTTAAAAAGCTGCAAGCAGTACTTTGATTAAAGTACTGTTTGATCAGCAGTACTTTGAATAAAGTACTGATTTATCAAAAATAATTTATTCAATTAAGTTTCATACCAGTTTATTCATCATCTTCAGCAATGGTAGTCCAGTTGATAAACAAGTTGATAACCATGCAAGCAGTTTCATTATCCTCTTCTACTTCTATTCCATGCTCTAGCATTCTTCTCATGAGCTCAACTGTGAGAGGGTATCTTCTTTGTGAAAACATGTGTATCATTGTTCCATTTTCCAGCTCTAAAACATGAACTCTAGATTCTTCAAAGAATCTCCAACAAACAATTTCCCAGCTCTCTTGATTCTTCCAAATATCATCAGTGCTCTCTTCTTCAGTTTCCCATGCAGTTATGAGATCACCATGTAAAACTAAATCAATCCCTTCTAATGGATTATGTTCAAAGTAAGCTTTCACCACATGATATAAATAGAATAAATCTACTCTATCTATAATGTGCAGTAAGTCCTATAGCCTATTGAAAACTTTGAAGCTTTTATCTTCTTTATGAAAAATCATATAATCTTCATCTTTGGACTTCACAACTTCAAAAGCACTAATCTTTGATCTGTTCATCTTCATGTCATCATCTTCTTTTGAATAATCAAAATCTACCACTCTGAGATAATTTCTTAATGCATCATTAGTTTCAGATCTTAATTCAACTTTTTCTTTCTTTGAGAACTGAACATCTGTAACTTCAGTTTTCCTTTTTCTTTTCAAACTCTTCTTTCTTTCAGTTTCAGTCCAAGTAGCTTCTTCTCTAAAATCTTTGATGCCTGCAACATCCTTCTTATAATCCTTCCTAGCAGCATCATACAATCTTTTCATCTCAAAATAATTAAACCTCTGCAATCCTTTATACCCTTGAATTTTAAGATAAGCCATCATAGCATTTCTGTCTTTAGCTTTATAAGTCTTCTTGGCATAAATCTAACAGGAACAGGTGACTGTAATGGTTCAGCAGCTTCAGCATCCAATTCATCTTGTACCTTTTTAGCTGCTTCTCTATTCTGAGCTTCTTGAGCTTCCTGAGCTTCTCTATCTTTAGCATTTAACTATTCTTGAATCTTTCTAGCTGCTTGTTCATTCAAAGCATCTTGAGCAGCTCTTAACTGTGCTAAAGTTGGTTTCTTCTTCTTAACTTCTACCAAAACACCATTTCCTTTACCCTTAGGATCAAGTGCAGGTTGAGAAATTCTTTGTTGTTCTTCTTCTTGTACTTCTCGAATAGTAACTCCACCTCTTGGTTGTGATAAATCTCCAAAAATTGTAGCAATGAACTCATCATCACCTGCAGAATGAATATGTTTTAAAATAGCCTCCTCCTCTTCTTGTATAACTGTTGTAGAAGGACCAACTTCCTCATCAAAGTCTAATACTCTTGGAGTTATTACCTCTTGTCTGAAAATACTTTGAAAACCCGTACTTTGTTGTTCAGTACCTTGATCATCAGCAGTACTTTGAACTTGAACTTGCTCATCAGTATCTTGAATGATCTTTTCTTCAGACTTTTTAGAACTTTCAGGTTCATTCTCTTTAACCATATCTTCTTTCAAGTTCTGTTCTTCTAAATTCCTCCCCAAGTTGACAGAATATGGTTCATGAACCTTTTGGTGTTTACTTGTCTTGGACTGCCTTTGTGCTTTCTTCTTTGATTTGACCCAGATACGAAATTCTTTAATCAAAGGCCAGACAAAAGTTTTTAGCCTTCTAAATTTTAACTTCAATTTCTTTATCTGCTTGGCTTGAACCTTAGTAATCTTTTGCAACTTAACTATCTCCCTTGTCAAAGCATAATTATCCAAAGATAAACCTTCACGAGGTATAATATGTGGATCATCACCTGGAATTTGTGAATGTTCTTCTGATTGAGAAACAGGAACAGATCATTGTGGAGATGGAGAAGGTGATCTTACAACTTCTTCTTGAACCTCAGGGCTCGGGGAAACAGTACCCTGTGGAGATGCAGTACCTTCTGGAGAAGCAGTACTTGCAGATGCAGTACCTTTAGATGAAGTACCTGCAGGTGCTGTACCTTCAGATGCAGTACTTTCACTTGCTGCAGCATCTTCAACATCAGCTCTAACAGCCTGAACAACTTCCATCATAGAAGTAGTTAATGGTGTATCTAGACCTCTGAATAAATCACTTCTTCTTGCCATAAAAGTAAAAATCTTTGATTGTTGAACAATAACATGCAATAAGTCTGTAGGCTTAGGTACATCAGCAAGTTGTTTGTTCAGAAAAACTTGTACAAACCTGGGATACATTAACCAGTTTGCGCCATGATTGATGTGAGAAAGCATGCCATCAAGAATTAGCCTTGAAAAATTAAAAACATGATCTGTAGCTAATCCCACCATAGCAGATGCTATATTTGACCCAAATTGCTCCCAAGAAGTACTTTTAGCACTAATACAATGTAACAACACATGTATTAAAAACTTCCATTGAGGACAAAATAATTGTTTCCGAAAGGTTTGTTCTGTTAAAGAACCTTCATAACCAAGATGCCCAAAAGTTTCCCAAATCAACTCCTTGGCAAAACGAATAGCACCATCATCATCATTAAACAACAAATCTTCTCTAATAGATGCTTAAGTAATCTTCACGGTTCTTCTAACAACTGTAGCCCTAATATAAAATTCTTCATTCTCCATATTATCCCTTGAAGTAGCCCAAAATTCTTGAATCCAAGGTTCAATAATATCCGGCTTCACTAAAAGAGCATAACTGATTGGCGACCTAGTAAGATAATCAATAATATCATGAAACGCCTCATTATCTTCAGTCTTGTCTAAATTGGCTACCATATTGTGCTTTGAAACAGTAGGTCGATTCGCCATTGGTGATTATGTAAGCACAATAAGAATTGAAATCAAATAAGAAAGATGGAAACGATGCTAATGTAGTAATATGAGAGGGAAAATCGGAAAGTAGTTATTTATAGGTGAGATTTGAAAAATCACTGCCCAAAATAAAATTACCGTTAGCATTAATTACCCCTCAATATAACCGTTGGAACAATACTTTAATAAGATAAACAGTACTTTTCCACATATGCAGTACTTTCCAAGCAGTACTTTCCAAGCAGTACTTTCAGGAAAAACAGTACTTTGCCAAATTCTTCTGTATAATCTAAGTATACACAAATATCCTCCCCTCAAGCAATACACAGGACTATAATAATCACTGAATAGTCCTCCCCTTAAATGTAGCTCAGTAGTTAATCATGCCAATGCTCACCACCAAGTGATTGAATCTTGAAACATCAAAGCCTTTGGTGAGTAAATCAGCTACATTATCATCTGTGTGAACCTTAACCACATTAATGAGCCTGTGCTCATAGCAATCTCTGATAAAGTGATGCCTAATATGAATATGCTTGGTCTTGGAATGATAAACTGGATTCTTCACAATACAAATGGTACTTTCATTATCAATATTGATTGGAGTATTCTTAAAATTGAACCCATAGTCCAAGAGTTGATTCTGTATCCACAAAACTTGTCCACAACAGCTTGCAGCAGCTACATATTTAGCTTCAGTAGATGATGTTGCTGCAATTGTCTGCTTCTTGCATTGCCAGGAGACTAACCTTCTTCCAAGGTATTGGCATCCACCAGTTGTTGATCTTCTATCATAATTATCACCTGCATAATCACTATCTGAAAAAGCTTCTAAGTAAAAAGGTGACTCTTTTAGATACCACAACCCCAACTTAGGTTGTTGTTTTAAATAATAGAAGATTCTCTTTACTGCATTCATGTGAGAGATCTTTGGTGAAACTTGATATCTTGCACATAAACAAACTGCAAACATGATATCAGGCCTTGATGCAGTAAGATACATAAGAGAGCCAATCATTGATCTGTATAACTTGACTTCAACAGGCTGTCCATCTTCATCTTTGCCCAATGAATTGATAGATTTAATAGGTGTAGTAACAGCCTTCATATCATCAAAATTAAACTTCTTAAGTATGTCAGTAACATACTTGTCTTGACTGATAAAAATTCCTTCCTTTGACTGCTTAACCTGAAGTCCCAAAAAGAAAGTTAACTCTCCCATTGAACTCATTTGAAATTCCTTCTGCATCAGTTGCTCAAACTCCTTAACCATGAACTGTTTGGTAGCCCCAAAGATGATATCATCAACATAGACTTGAACTAACATGATATCCTTCTTATCTCTCTTGATAAACAAAGTCTTGTCTATAGCTCCCCTCCTGTATCCATGTTGCAATAAGAATGTAGAGAGCCTCTCATACCAAGCTCTAGCTGCCTGATGAAGGCCATAAAGAGCCTTAACCACCTTGTAGACTTTGTTTGGGTGTTTAGGATCTTCAAAACCAGGAGGTTGTTTCACATAAACTTCCTCTGTAATTTTGCCATATAAAAAGGAACTCTTGACATCCATCTGGTAAACTTGAAAACCCATATAAGAAGCAAAAGCAAGAAATATCCTAATAGCTTCTATTCTTGCTACAGGAGCAAACACTTCATCATAATCTAATCCTTCTTCTTGTCTGTAGCCTTGTGCTACTAACCTTGCCTTATTCTTGATAACATTACCTCTTTCATCTCTTTTGACTCTGAAAACCCATCTGGTTCCAATAACTTTCTTCCCATCTGGAAGATCACATAAAACCCAAACCTCTTGAAGTTTAAATTGAAGAAGTTCTTCCTGCATAGCTTCAACCCAGCTTTCTTTAGTCAAAGCTTGAGCAATGTTCTTGGGTTCCTCTTGAGAGATAAAACAAGTAAATAGGCAGGTTTGATGGTCCTTATGATTCAGCCTGTTTTGTTTGTAGACAAAGCTAAGTAAAGCATTATGTGGTTTAGTAAAACTCTTAGCTCTGTGTCTTGTCATCACTCCAGAAGTAGAAGGACCAATGATTTGATCAGTAGGATGATTTTTATGAATTCTTAAGATTGGAGACTGGGGAACTCCATATGCATCATCCAAGTTAGTTAAATCAACATCTTCATTTGAATCTGAGAAAATACCTTCATCTGCAAACTCATCATCAGATTCCTCTAAGTCAGGCATTGTAGGATCATGCAAATCATCTAAAGTACTGTCAACAGGTGCAGCAGTACTTTGGTCGAAAGTACTATCCAAAGTACTGTGAGAGTACTCTGTAGTCTTGTTCTTCTTCTTTGCCTCTTCATAAGCTCTCCTTTGTTCATCAGTGTAAGAATGTGCTAATACATCTTGAAGAAGCATCTGATTAAGTTCCTCTTGAATAGATTGATCCTCAACAGCTAATGAGGATTGTGGTGCAACAGTACTTTGTTTTGGAGTTTCAGTACTTTGCTTGGGAACATCAGTACTTTGTTTTGGACTTACAGGATCTTCATCAGGAACAGCATCCGGTCTAATATGAACTCCATGAACAACATATTGTAAATCTTCTCCATTGTGCACAGGTTGATTTTCTTCTCTAACAGGTACATAATTCATAGAAGGAGTTAAAACCTCAAGATCAAACATCCAATTAGGATCTTTACCTTTCTCATTGTCTTGATCTTCTAAAAACTCAACATGAAGACAATCTTGAATCTTCTTAGTAACTCTGTTGTATACTCTAAAGCCTTTACTGTTAGTGCAATAACCCAATAAGTATCCTTATTCAGACTTGCCATCAAACTTCCCCAGATTATCAATGGTGTTTAAAATAGTGAGAGGGCATCCAAAAGGCTTTATAAAACGAATGTTGGGTTTATTGCCCATCAGCAATTCATAGGGTGTCTTCATCTGTGGTTTGGTGACAGAGACTCTGTTAAGTACATAGCACGCAATACTTACAGCTTCTGCCCAGAATTGAATAGGTAGATGAGAATCTGCTAGCATTGTTCTTGCTGCTTCAATCAAAGTCCTATTCTTCCTCTCTGCAACACCATTTTGCTATGGTGTTCTTGCAATACTAAACTCCCTCTTTATGCCTTTGTTGGCACAAAATTCATCCATAAGCTTGTTCTTGAATTCAGTCCCATTATCACATCTAATACCTCTAACCTTGAGTCTTAATTGGTTTTCAAGTGCTATAATCAGTGTCTGAATAGCATCAAAGGTATCATCTTTAAAACCCAAAAAGAAAACCCAACTGAATCTACTGCAGTCATCTGTAACAACCAAACAGTATTTTCTCCTGTTTAAACTTGCCACAGAGACAGGTCCAAACAAATCCACATGTAACAGCTCCAATGGTTCTCTAATAGTTCTTTCCTCAAGCTTCTTGCAGGAAGCTTTGTGTTGTTTACCCTTCTTGCATGCCAAGCATGATTGATCATTCTTGTAAGTCTATGAAGGTAAACCTCTAACTAGATTGCCTTTGACCAGTTTGTTGATATTCTTGAAATTAACATGGCCCAATCTTCTATGCCATTGATGTGCTTCTTCAGATGTTGCTTTAGCCACCAAACATGTGGCTCTTCCATAAGAATGTAGACTCTTCATGTCTAAACTATACACATCATTTGTCCTTGGTACTCTGAGTACCACCATGTCATCATTAACAGGTTTAAAATCAGAGGAAAGGATGAGACATTCTGTGTCAGTAAATAACACAAGATGCTTTTTATCACAAATTTGAGAGACTGATAACAAGTTGAACTTTAGCTCCTTCACATATCTAACATTCTCAAAGTCTATAAGGCCTGCTTTGATAGTTTCTTTTCCAGTAATCTTTCCTCCATTGGGATCATTCCCAAATGCAACTCTTCCTCCACTAATATTTCTAAAATCAGACAGGATCTCTTTGTCTCCTGTCATGCTTCTAGAGCAACCACTATCCACAATTAGATGATCTTTAAGCTCCTCTTCTGGGTTGCCCTGCACATAAAGAAAAGAGTTAGTGATTTTTAGGAACCCAAGCCATTACTGACTTGTGTTCCCCTTGTAGAGTTACAAACTCAAATTCTTTGAGTATGTAATTCCCACTATCTTTCAAATGATGATCCAGAATTATCTTTTGATCTTTAGCATGTGGATTTTCAAAACTTTTTGGTTTTTCAACATAAATCTCTTTTACAAGATTATTAGCTTTTTCTTGTGTCACAAAAACATCAGATTCACTTTTTGTTGAAAGTACTATGTGTCCCTCAGCAGTACCTTCCCTCTTAACCCATTCTGGTTTAACACGTGGTTCCTGTGATCTAGATCCCCTATGTGAATTATAATACCTTCTAGGTTGATAATGAGATCTCCTAGGATTCCTATTCCAAGTAGTTTGATCAGTACCTTGTTTTTGAGCAGTACTTTGGAAAGTACTGTGAGATACTGAAGGTTTTGAAAAAGGTCTTCTCTGATGTGGGTATCTATGATCTGGTGTGAAGTTTCTGTGATTAACCCTATTTGAATTATTCCAAACTGATTTGTTCTCTCTAGGTTTCTGGTAAACAGTCCTATTCTTTGAAAATTTCGTAAGGTATTCTGAATGATGTTCACAATCCTTGATTAAATGATTAGGACTAAAACACATAAAACACAAATTTTCACCCATACTTCCAATATGACTTCTTCTATGCCTATGACCATAACTATTTTGCCTTCTAGGTGAATGATTAAACCTGTTTTGACCAAAATTATCCCAAAAAGGTTTAACAGTACTATTTTGAAAAGGTTTTGCAGAAGGTACTGCTTGTGGAGCAGTACTTTGATTTGTAGGTACTGCTTGATTTTGAACATTATTTTCAACAACTTCTTTGGGTTTTTCATACCTAGATTGAGCAACAAGCTTTTTCCTAAATTCTAGACTGTCTACTCCAAATCGAGAAACATCAGGCCTTATGGGTTGATGACTAATGGGATGTGGGACAACATTATATCCCTTGTCTTTCTTATACTCAGGAGGTGGTTCACTTATTGAGCCCTCATTACTAGATGTATCTACATAGTTAATGAGTTCATCATCACTAGTGGTTATGTCCTCAAAATCACCTACATCCTGATCACTAGGTTGGTTTTCTTCTATATTATCAAAGTTCATACCAAAACCTAATCCAGTTCTAATGTATGATCTTCTTTGTTTTTCAACATAAGTAACATGGGGTAGACCAGATTCATTCCAGGCAGCAAACTTTTCTAACAGATCATCTCTCTCCTTAGTTAATTTCTCAAATTTCAGCAATTTTACAGTTTAGTTTCCATTCACTAAGTTTTAATTGGTAATCCCGTTGTTCATACTTTTCAGCCCAAGCCATTTCATTATTTTCATGTGTTATTATTTTAGCTTCCATGGACTCTAAAGTAATTTGATAACCAGCCACTTCAGATCTAGCCTTAACACAATTATCTCTTTCAATCACATAACTGTTAAGTAATTTATGATAAAAATCATAACAGTTGGAGCATACCTCAGAGATAGGAGACTGAGTTGGTGAAGTAGCCACCATTGCAAGAAGAACAAAATCATCTTCACTTTCTTTGCTCCAATCAAATCCTCCAAAGCCATCATCAAATTCCAAAGCAGCATGTTCAGGTTCTTCATCAAAAGCAGTGCTCCAGTCCAATGCTTCCACTGTGTCTTCAACTGCATCTTCCACTGCTACCATACAGTAAGTCACTGGTTCATCATCAAACTCTTCACTCCAGTCAACTTCTGATAAATTCTCTTGAGCAACCAAAGCCTTTGTTTCAGTTATTGGAATTTCTTTGAGCTCAAGTTTTGGTTTCTCAGATGTCCTGTTTGCTTGATACTTAGCAAACCTGCACTCCCTTGCAAAGTGACCAGTCTTTTGACAATTGAAGCATTCAATTTGACATTTGTCAAAAGTTATTCCTTGTTTTGGTTTGAAATCAATGCTTTTGCCTGTCTTCTTCATGTACTTTTTGATCCTTGCAGTGATCATAGCAACTTGCCACCTGATATCAATTTCTTCAAGGGCATCTTCTTCAATCTGTGCTAGATCCTCTTCATAAGTGACAGGTAAACTGGCTTGCTGTGCAAAGAAGGAGCACACAACTTCATCTGAGTGCAAAGTGGTAGGTGGTGGGGCCTGCTGAGCATATGAAGGGGGGTGTAAATAGCAGTACTTGGAGAAACAGTACTTTGAGGAGAAGCAGTACTTTTGATTGAAGTACTGCTCTTCTTTTCAGATGATAGAAAAGCAATACTGTGAGACTTGGAATTTGGTTGACCACTCATCTCATGCTCATACACCTTTAGTTGATGATAAAGATCATCAAAGTCCATGACATCCAAACCTTGTTGTCCTCTGATCATTGTAGCAATCACATGCCATGTAGATGGCAAACTCCTTAGAAACTTCAAATTAGCATCCTCAACTGATACTTCTGGCTTGTATAACTCCAACATGTTGAGGAGATTTTGAAACCTATCATATGCAGCATCAAGACTCTCTCTTTCACCTACTGTGAAAGTTTCAAACTGTTGCTTCAGCAAATTTCTGTGCATCTTCTTAGAGGATTCATTCCCTCCAAATCTGGTCTTGAGAGCAGCCCAGAGCTGCTTAGCATCTTTAGCATCATGAAATTTGAGAAGATGACCATCTGGAATGGCAGATAAGAGAATGTTTAGTGCCTTTTCTTGATTCCTTAGGGTTGCTGCTGGTAAGACTGCCTTTGGTGCTATTGGTTGTCCAGGAATATTAATAGGTTCTGGAACTACTTCATTGCCATTAACAATTACATTCCATAGAGCATGGTCTGTAATGGCAATATACTGCCTCATCTTCATGCACCAGAGATCATATTCTCCCTTCTTGATTATTGGAATTTTGAGTGAGGTGATTGAGGGTGGTGGAACAGCTTCAGTCGACATCTTGAATATTTTTGAAGTAGGGTTTCTTCCTAGTCAGAGTTTCCACACAAGCTCTGATACCACTTGTTGGATCGATATACTTTAATCAAACTAACTTAACTAGCTTGTTAAGGTTTAATAACCTCGGATAAATCCTAAGTTATTAACAAAGAAACACTGAGCAATCTTTATCAAGTACGCGGAATTTACTTAACAAAGCTAAGAAGAATAACTTTTATTATAAACTCTAAATCTGCTTATTATGCAGATACTCTAAACAACTCTAAGATTATCGAACTTTTCTCTAAAACACTAAATAACTTATGAATTCGTAAACTCTAAAACTCATAAACTCGTCTATCTCTAAGGCCAATCTAGGAGTCCTTTTATAGGCTCAAGGATATCCTAGCCGGTTTACAATTTGTATCCTTGTACGACAAGTAATCTAAACATAGAATATTCTAGAGTTACAATACTTTCTATAAACGAATATAATAGTTTTCTTGTTCTTGCAGTACTTTGACTTCGTAGTGCAGTACTTTGACTTTGTCTTTAGTAGTACTTTGACTCTTTGACTTCTTCCAGTACTTTGCTGCTTACAGTACTTTCATATCTTCAGTACTTTCATATCTTCAGCACTTTCATATCCCAACAATAAACCATTATACTGCCAATCCAAATAAATTTTGCCATGCAAAAACCTTGAGGAGTACTTTGAGAAGAATCAGTACTTTAAAAACAAGCAATACTTTGAACATAAGCAGGATTTTGAACAGTACGTCAGCAGTACTTTCATGTCCAAGCAGTACTTTCATAAGAAGACCAGCAGTACTTTGAATGGAATTAATAATAATAACAGTACATATCAAATTAGCCCCACAATCCAAAAACAATACTGTAATGATCATCCCATATTACAATATTCATCCCACTGCTAGCAGTACTTTGCAAAACCCTAACAGTACTTTAAGAACATCGATCAGTACTTTGAAGAATAGTAGCAGTACTTTGAGTAATTTAGGGTTTCGACACCAATAAACAAGCAAACCATACTCCAAAAATAGGGATCATTAAAAGCTCATTGAATTAGGGTTTGATAGTACCTTTTAATGCATACTCAAACGAATGAAAACACCAAAAATCTGAAAAATTCGATTTTGAAAAACTCCTTCAGCAGCCAACTTCGACAGTGAATATTTTAATTGAAAGCCCCAGGCTCTGATACCACATGTGAAGATCGTTGTAAGCTCTTAGACGAGGTCTAATATTATATCTAGGAACACATAATAATGAAAGCGGAATATTCAAACATAGAATCAACATCATTATGAACAAGGTTTTTTTATTATCATAAACTAACTAACTAACTATAATAAAGATCAAAGACTTGATCTTAACACTAATTAACTAAACCCTAGATGTTTTCCCTATGCCTAGGTTCCCACACACACACACCTTTAGACGTCTACATCTTGTACGTACTCTTAAACTAATGACCCTATGTCTCTTTAAATACTAGAGACTTCTAGGGTTTACAAGAGGAATCATAATATAATTAGGAAACTAAATATTCTTTTAAGCATATCTTCTAGAATCTTCCAAATCCTCCATCTTTTTGTAGTATTCCTTCTTGTCACTTTTAGTCCTTCATGTTTCATTCTTCTTGTTTTGTATCATCAAATCTATAATAGACCCAACAAAAAGTGTGGCATTTCTAAGCCAAGACTCGACTCACTAACTCTAGATAACTTAAAAAAACAAACATAAATTTAAAGACATAAACATAAAGATAGATGTAGGATGGTAGCCCGTATGTTTTTTATTTATTTTTTTCTTTTCTTTTTTTTAACACACTTTTTTTCTTTCTCTTTTCTATTTTTTTGATTTTTTTTTCACACATTTTTACTCTACCATCCTCTACGATAAAATCAAAATATAAAGGATTTATAGGAGCATCCCTACACTTGAGTTTTTATTTCTCTAACACTAATTGACCCGATTTGAAAAGATCAAAACACTTGGAGTATTTAATTACGTAGACAAAGGGAGTTCGAATTTATCGTTCTTTCCCGTTACTCCATAAAATATTACTTTTACCCATGAGTCCCAATCATCCCAAAACTGTGTACAAAAGATATGACTCGACTTAGCAACCATGCAAGTAACTAGATATTTGAACTAAGGGTTTAGTAATGATAACAATAATGCACTAAAGGTGAGTGCATACAAGGTAGGCTAAGGTGATTTGGGTGTACATTTGAGGGTGGATTGTAAACAATGCTTTTCATTGATATTCCGAAAAACCGAAACATCACGAGAACTATAAAAAGGATAGGCTCTGAGGGGTTAACTAGGGGTATCGTGTACTAAATATGAGTACATCGCAAGGGTGTAGGGTAATTAATCAACCGATGTGGAATATGTAATTATAATACAGGTTTCAAACAAGGGTTATCCTAATGCCTTTTATCACTTAGTTATTCCTAACTACACAAGTGTAGTCTCACTAGCGATCTCGGAATGCATCACAAAACAAGTTCTAGAATCTATTATACTACAAGTACACTCTCTAAGCATTAAAGATGAATGCTTTTATTCTCTAATATCTAGGGGCGAACCTTACATTGTTAGGGTGGAATTTGAGTGATAAACGGTTTTTTTGCTAGTCATATAACTCCTATCCATGAGACGCTTTATTAAGACTAAAGTTTAGGTTGTACATGTCATAAAAAAATTTAAATTTGGTGCTAAAATTTCCCTAACCAATATTTCTCATAGTTTATTACACAAATTACCAAGGACAAGACAAATGAACAAATGAGTGAATAGTTTCTAAGTTCCCGTTTTATTCTTCCTCCCTACACTTAAACTGAACATTGTCCCCAATGTTCCCCGAAAGTATCAAAGTTATGATAAAGGAAGAAAAGTAAAGAAAAAGAAACTTGCACTCCCCTGATTAGCTTGGTAGGATCCATGTGAAGTTGCGGTTAAATTCTTTTTCAAGAGGAATGCATAAGTGATAAGCTCCATCCAATTAGTGTTTCTTCTTCTTGCTAAATATAACCTACACACTTATAAGAAAACAAATGAAGCCCTCACGTAAAATCGGCAGTAAAACTATATATGACACAACTACACTTGAAAGCAAGTAAGATATAATGCTTGTGGAATAGATGTTTGCAGTTTTTTTGGAAAATTAAGACCTGGGAATTTCCAAAAGTTTATAAGTAGCACAGAAAAGGAAAAAATTGATAAACTGTTTATGCTTAACTTGACGTCATCAGGCTTTAATCCTGACGCCGTCGGGTTGTCTTGACAGAATATGGTCTGCTGCGTTTTTCTGGAAAATTTCTAGAAAAATTACATCTTTAAAACCTGGAAAACATCCTGCAAAACATCCATTATGACCCGATACAAGCATTTGACTCTAAAAAACACACATATATATCAATTTCACTAATTGTAATTCTCATGTTCATGTTCTTAGAAACGTAATGTGATCTTTCCTACAATTATCTTTTGTAAAATACATTTATATGTAATTAAGACGAGGTTAAAGACAAAATAAAGCATTTTCACAAAGTTTAACATGAGAATTAACAACAATGAAAAAGATATATGACACACAAATAAGCAAACAATTAAGCATGGGTGCCTCTCACAAAGCGCCTTTCTTTATTATGAGTCTTGTAGCTAGACTCGAAGTTGTGCTCCTACGTGACTTCCTTACCGTCATCTTTTTCATTCAGTAAGCGTTCATCATAGGGTCGTATACGTTGTAGGCTTACTATGAATTTCCTCCCATCTTCATCTAATATGATCATGGTTTCACTACTTATATTTGTCTCCTTTACCGTATAGGGACCAAACCATTTTGGCCGATTCTTTCCTCTTAATGCTTTTAAATTTAATCTACACAAAAGCACCTTGTCTCCTTTCAAGAATTATTTAGGGTTCTTTTGAGGGAGTGTTTCCGTGGTATATTTGTACCCTATGTTTTTATCATGTTTCCATTATTTCGAATTCATCCCCTCACTCACGAAATCCCTAATCTTTTTTTCCCATTCAACAATTTTCTTCTTAACAACATTATTGGAGACTCGAGAATTCTTACTCTTTATCTTCTCCTTAATCTTCAAAAGATATCTCGGAGCAATAGGTATCCTAAATTTTTCTTTGCGACTTTTGAGTACCATGATACCCTCACCGCATTTGATGGTTGCCTTGGCGGTGGCCAGGAAAGGTGTTCCAAGGATTAATGGCATGTGTTTATCTTCCTCAATGTCTACAATTGCAAAGTCCACCGGTTAGATAACACCTGCAACCTCAATTAAAACATCCTCCGCTATTCCTAAGGGATAAACATATGAATGATTTGCTAATGAAAGTCTAAGATTAGTCTTGGTTGGCTTCTCCTTAGTCAACTTACTATAGACTGATAGCGGCATTATGTTTACATCGGATCCCTGATTGGCTAAGGCTTTTATATTTTCTGAGTCACCAATGTTACATGGTATTATGAAGTTCCCAGAAATCTCATGTTTCTTAGTTACTGGTTTCCTTAGAATTGCCTCATACAAAGGTCTCATAGTCATGGTGTCATATTCTTCCTCTTTTATCTCACCTAAGAGGGCTTTTCTAAGAGCATCATTATACCTAAAGTTGTTTACTTGGTTGACAATTTCCTTTTTATTGATCTCATGCTTAAGGTACTATTCAATGGTTTTGGGTTTATCATCATTCTGAACTTTATCCTTATCCTGATTATTCTTGTTGTTCTTGGTAGTTTCAATGTCCATTTTCTCAACTACCCCACCCTTATGGGAAGCAATGGAAATGGTGTTAACAAACAAAGTGGGGGTAGTGCGGTCATCGTTTCTCACTAGCAACTTCTCTGGAACCTTTGTCTTAGTGTACTCTTTCACCAAGTTTATCATGTCTACCATTTTTTCCTGCATTTCTTCCCTTTGCCTATAAACCTCTTCTACAAATTTGGCTAATCTTTCCGAATGAGCTGCCATGTATTATCTTATTTGTTTTTTGAAGCTTACTGAGAGTAGAATTGGAGAGGTAGAACGGATGCGTCGTACAGAATTGGGATTTTTTTCACGGCTAGGTGATTCAAAGAGAGGTGTTGGGCGGTTGGCAGAGTCAGTGAAATTAACCGTTGCACGATGGATTGGTCCAGGTGCTTTCTTTTGTCTCTCAACTATATTAATGCTAATATTTCGATATTTAATCTACACAGTCTCGTTTGTTTTGTTCATGAAAAACATGTAACTTGTAATACATAACGTAAAATGTATAAGTTACTTGTAATTATATTTTGTCTCAACATACTTTCAACACCTCTCGATGACTCAAGTGCTTGTATGCTACAACACAGGTTCGTACATGTTTGTTATGTTGCGTTATGATCTAACCACTAACAAACCCTTAAACATGTTTAGTTAAATAGTTTATATATAACTAAAACCATTTTTATAAAACACTTAATCCATACCCATGACCCATGACCCATTGACTAGATGCATTGCATCTTCTAGATACATTGTATCTATTTGGATACCCATGACCCATGAATAATAAGGAGCGTCCACAGATCCCATGGATCCCTGGGGCTATAAGGGGCGGATCCCTCTCAGAAGGGATCCTTGGGACAGAAACATAGTTTGGTCTTTTGCCTATAAATAGCAAGCCACTTCTCACCATATTTTCACACCTTCACACATACTTTCTATCCACCGTTTCTAACACACTTAGATCATTAAGAAACATGTAAACCACTCTCATCTCATATGATCATAATGCTTCTAACTTTCATTTGTTGTAAGCATACTACCGAAGTGATCCTCCAAAGCAAGCCTAGAGATCTTGCATCCTTACCTACTGAAGTGATCACCCATCACAAGCATACAAGCACATGAAGATTTTCTACAACAAGCTTGGGAAACTTGTCATCTTAATTCATAGAAGACTAACTATATCATGCTTTGTGTTCTTGATGTTTAGTTTAGGATTTCATATCCATTAGACACATTGTCTTGATTATTGTCTAGTATCATATTCTTTTATCTATAACTAGATTAGATGGTTTATGTGTTTGTGCCACAAAACACAAGGTTTGTAATGTTGGGCCACAAAACATAACGGGTGTCATAGATGTGTCGTGTTGGTCGGGTAATGGTTCCTCCTTTGTAATGGACCCCGGTATCTAGCCTTGTACTGGATAAAGTGTAGGCGACTTTGTGATAGGTTTGGTTCTACATCGTGGAAGAACCCAGTATCTAGCCTTGTACCGGATAAAGTGTAGGTGACGTTGTGATAGGTTTGGTTCTACATTGTGGAAGAACTCGATGTTTAGCTTAGTACCGGATATAGTGTAAGCGACATTGTGTAAGGTTTTCTCTGCCGAGAATGGAGTTTGTTGATCTAGTGAAGTAACTCTTGAGTAGGTGACTCGGGGAGTGGAGTAGGGCAAAGAGGAGCTTCGTGACCGAACCACCATAAATCCTCATGTTGGTTTGTCTATCCTTTTACTTATCTCTTTTCTTTTATTCTTGATTTATATTGTTTATTGTCTGTGTGGTTGATATTTATGTTGTGATGCATACTTGGTCTTTCATATAGTCCTAAACTATATTTAACAGTTTACATATTATGACACGCTTGATCAAGAAAAAGCAACTGGACTAATAATGGTTAAACTTGATTTATAATAAACCACTAATCTTGCCGAATCTTATGTGATATTAAGGGGTTGACCTTATATGCCGTAATGCGTTAAATGCATCATCGCGTCGAGATTAGCAAATGCAATGGTTTATACTGTATTTGATATAAAAGTTTTAAGTTTGAAACATAAATGTATTCACCCCCCTCTCTACGTTTTCCACAATTGGTATCAAAGAGGGTTGGCTCTAGTTTTTAAAACAAATGGTTTTCAAAAAGAGTAAGTTCCTTGTATCAAATTGTTTGGTGAAGTCAAGCATAATATGAAAAGTGTTTTGTTGATTTTTGTGTTTGAAGTTTTGTTGTTAGATATCTTGTTAATCAAACTTGAATAAAGGTTAAAATGGGTAATATAACTTCACTAAAAAGTCTACAAAGGTTAAACCTTTTCATTGGGTTAAAATATGCATTTTTGTATATCTGTGTCAGATCCGCGGATCCGTGGTACAGAGGACAGTTTTTTTTGTTAAATTTCAAAAATTCATAACTGATTAACCGTAAGTCCGTAGAAGTCGTGCCACCTATCGTTTGAAAGGTATTTGAGTCTACTTTCATTTAAAAATGATTTCATGAACTGATTCAAAACAAAAATTTACAGAATCTTTTATTTATGATAGAAAGTCTTTTTTTGGTCATAACATTTGCACAAATTTTTTGTCTAATTAGAGATAGATGTTTTCGTCTTTGAATATTAGTGTGTCTCCGGTTGAAATTAAGGTTTTGATCATATTCTTAAATATAAAGGAAACTAAACAAGCTTGGTATACATGTTTATATTTAACACAAAGCGATGAAAAGAACTTTCGTATGCCATGCTAAATGATTAATTGTCTTACCTTGCTTTACTTGATCTTTTGCTTATCTCAAATAGTTTTTGTGCTTGTTTGTTCAAATAACAAATGTGGTTTCCTCACCTTGCTATTCATTCTCTTGTTAGTCGATTTAGTAATATTTTATTAATTAATGTGCTATTTGAAGGAGTGTTTGGGATAACATCTAGTTGTGTCGAAAATATTAGTTTAAATACTTAGATAAGTCATATAAACTGAAAAATGTTTAAAACATGTAATATACTAAATGGCTTCTTGTTGAGTTTGTCATAAGTTCAACATAAATGTTTTATGTGCTTATATGATTTCTTGATTTCATATTTTCTTGTGTCGTTTTCTAAAAACAACAAGAATGTACATCGGATCATAACCTACACTTGTGTTGATGATGTACTCTCTCATTTTCCTTTTCATGATCGCTTTCCAAGCTTCATAGTAGGATTAAAAACTTGATTATTTAATCCGATATACTCAAGTAAATTATTTTTGCAATGCTAATATAATTGGTCATACCCGAAAATCCAAACTCAAGCTTTCCAACAACATATGTTGAACTAGCTCATCCAATCATCTTTGTTCACCATATGGACAACTTTAAATTTTTATATTTAAACATGACACCTTCGTCACCTTAGTTGTTTCAGGCATAATATTAATAAAAACAAAGCAAAGTATCATTATTGTTACTCTTCGATAGGCCATTGTAGGAATATAAATTTTCCTAACTTGATAATGAATACTGGAGAACTTATTGCACTAGAAACTCAATTTGACCTAACGGTTGAATTGCTTCCTTGATAGAAGTTGGGTATGTGGAATCACCCGTAAAAATGGTTGTGTTTATCCGTAATTGAGCATCGCTAGTAATAGTCTCATATTCATTCTCTCACTTAAGAAATCTATACTCCTATGTTTTCCTAAAGTAAGTTTATAATGGAAATACTTTGCGTTGTCTTAGGATTACTAATCAAACAAGTTGTAAAATTGAATTTTCTTTTAGTTAATCCCAACCACTTGCCTTATCAAGAGATTATCTTGCTTTGATCGAGAAGAGCTACATGACTTCATGGATGAAGTTCATTGTATGCTAATCACCATCCGTAATGACTATACATAGTTAATTGCTTCTATTGACCAAAACAACATTCTAAACAATTCACTTTCTTAAGGACGCATATACATGTGTTTCTTACTCTTCAATACTAACACATAGGTAAACATCTCTTAGCTAAATCCATCACTTACTCTTTTAAACACAACTCTTTCATCTCAACAAACAACAACTACACTTTTTTGATCAAAATGTAGTTTAGATTGCTTTAAACTAGCACCTCACAACTCTTGTGTCTTGACCACCATCATGTGCTCTTTTTTTCTCGACACATACCTTACACGCCATTGTTAGTGTAGATAATCTACTAATCTAGACCGTAAATTTGTTTTGAGCTTAATGAATTAGTGCTTGTTAAGTTTGCTAAACCTCCGTATTATTTGTAAGCTCCATCTCATTTGATTGCCTATATGTTATTTCTACATGCTCTCCTTGTTATGCTTAACTTGTATACATGTATGCTTGCTGTAGATATCATTAGTTTCAAAATTCGAAAAATAGAGCAAAATTTTTCAACCATTATGTTAAGGAAATTTGTCTCAGACGCCGGATCCCTTGGATATAACTAGACGAATCCCTCAAGTAAAGGATCCGTTGAATCCGTGTGGACAGAAGTTCCTTTTTAGCTTCCTTGCATCAATCCAACCTTTCAGACCTTATTAGACTAGTCAAACATGCTACATTAGGAGCACTTAAACTTTCCTTAGGTTTAGTTGATCTCACATTCACTCATGGATGACTTAGGATCACATTCAAGGTATTTTTTGATTTATCATTACTTCAAAAATCATCATCTTTCCGCTACAATGTTTACAAATTGTTCCTCTCAACTCAAAACACCTAGTTTTATATTTCTTTCAATTTTAAAAAATTGATTTTAGTCATCTTTACCTTAAAATGCACCAAAAACTAGTTTTTCATTTCTTGTGATTTTTAAGAAATTATCTAAATCTTCCTTTAAACACCATCTAGTTCCTATAACCATTCACCATCCTTAAAACACTTAGTGTCATCCATGATAACTTATTTGTGTTTTCAAAACTCCATTTTCCCACAAAAGCCATTATTGACAAATCTTACACATTATTCTTGACCACTTAGGTCTCATGTCATGTAAGACACTTAATAGACTAAGTAACTTAGGATATGTAGGTGCTAGACCTTGCTAGAACCCAATCACCTCCTTTTCACCTCATCTGTTAGTCGGATCCCTAAGCTAAAGCTAGCCGGATCCCTCTAGTGAGGGAACTGGT
The DNA here is from genome assembly GCA_019973895.1 of Chrysanthemum seticuspe. Classification (NCBI taxonomy): domain Eukaryota; kingdom Viridiplantae; phylum Streptophyta; class Magnoliopsida; order Asterales; family Asteraceae; genus Chrysanthemum; species Chrysanthemum seticuspe. The sequence continues at coordinate 278,092,246 of BPTQ01000001.1, read as the reverse complement.
GGAACTGGGGAACAGAAGGTACCTTATCTCTTGAGATAATCATTTCAAATTTCCTTTTGTCCACTCAAATACTTTCTCAACACATAGGATTATCAGTTTCTTATATTTTTATAAAGGAATTACGTTTATGTGATTATTTACATGTTCTATTTTTTCTTTTCATGATATTATGTAAACAATTTCTCCATTTGTATAGATATTTTCCTTTTGTACTAACTTATTTGGATTCTTGAAGGTTTACAATGGTCAATTTTATCATCAAGTCAAGTTGTACTCATACGCACATTTTTTATATTGCTAATCTTGCATCATCCTAACCATCTTCATCCCCTTTTATCACTAATCACAAAGTCATCATGTCCACCGCCTCTATTGAGTCATCAACCGAGTCAACAAAAAGAGTCACCTTGATACCTTTCATCACCATCCCTTGCTACTCTTGAGTCACTTTATTACTTAGTAAAACTTGACCTCTCATCACCTCTACCACAACTTCCATACCTCTAAGTTATAATGATGATTTCTATCATTATCACCATGTCAGGGGTCTAGTTCATGAACCGCATGATGAAGTATGTTTCATGTTCTACCACATCCTACTTGTGTCAACCACAACCTCAAACCACAAGCTACTTGTCAACCACATCCTACACGTGTCTCAATACCACTACAATTCAGGGTCACTCAACCATCTTTCACAAACATCTATGTTGTTTAAAAAACTAAGTGAATTTTGTAATGAAATGTGTCTCATCCCCAAATACATTTATTTTATTACCTTAAACAACCTTACAACCTCTAAACCAACCATGATGATGCAAGTAGTAGGATTATTCTCTTTTTGACACTAATCCTTTCTTTGTAGGTTCATATATATACACTTTGATGTGTATGGGATTCTCGTCTATATATGGACAAAATTTTATACTAATTTTTTTTAGGTTCACTCATATACATGGGTTTGTATATGGCACACATGTCTTCGGACGAGGTTTACTTATTTTTTTGTTGGTTCTTCTTGACGCCCTCGAGCTAGGGGATCTTTCGTCGAGCATATACAAAGTGCATCATATGACTTACTCGTCCAACGACGAATATATTTTTCACTAATTTTTTGTTTTGTAGATTTTCAAAACACACTAGGAGCACTTGACGCCCTCAATAAAGGGGAGCTTTCGTTAAAGCAAAAACATTGCAATTTTTGCAATACTTCCGTCTTAGCTTCCTAAAATACTTGACGCCCTTAACAAGGGGAAGCAGCCGTCAAGGGGGAGCATGCACACATTCATTCTTAAAAATTCCTTTATGTTTCAACAAAAGGGAGATTTCTTTCTTATCATATATATATATATATATATATATATATATATATTCATTTCTTAACACTAACCTTGATGTAGGTTAAGCATTAAAAATTTGATCCATTGATCCGTTGGCAACAAAGGTTATAATTCAAAGGATCTTTCTATGTATTTTTTTTCTTTGTGTAATTCTCTAGGTTCCTCTTAAAGGCGAGATCACCACCTCTTAAAGACGTGCAACAAGGTCATGAGTTGCTAAACTTCGTCATCATCAAGACCACTTAAGTGAATCTTGTTGATAATTCTTCTCTTCATCCGTTAGTGTTTTTGTTAAAGGTATTGGTGTGGTGTGCCAATTGTGTACAACAATGGGAGCAATAAGGTTTTTTCAGTTTAACTTCACTAGGGATGATGCAAACTCACCACTCTTGGGAGAAATTAAGTTTAAACTCCAAGGACACACCCTTTTTGTTTCGACAAAAGGGGGAGAAGAGTGTAAACAAAGAAGGTAATGTAAAGGAAGTACGGACACAACTAACTTTGACATTTTACCTATCTATTACATTTACATATATTTTGTCATCATCAAAAAGGGGGAGATTGTTAGTGCAAATATTTCGATATTTAATCTATACAGTCTCGTTTATTTTTTTGATGACAACAATGTAACTTGTAATACATAACGTAAAATGTATATAAGTTACTTGTAATTATATTTTGTATCAACATACTCTCAACACCTTTCGACGACTCAAGTCCTTGTATGCTACAACACAGGTTCGTACATGTTTGTTATGTTGCGTTATGATCAAACCCCTAACAAACCATTAAACATTTTTATTTAAATAGTTTATATATAACTAAAACCATTTTTATAAAACACTTAATCCATACCCATAACCCATGACCCATTGACTAGATGCATTACATCTTCTAGATACATTGTATCTATTTGGATACCCGTGACCCATGAATAATGAGGAGCGTCCACAGATCCCACGGATCCCTGGGACTATAAGGGGCGGATCCCTCTCAGAAGGGATCCTTGCGACATAAACATAGTTTGGTCTTTCTCCTATAAATAGCAAGCCACTTCTCACCATATTTTCACACCTTCACACATACTTTCTCACCACCATTTCTAACATTCTTAGATCATTAGGAAACATGTAAACCACCCTCATCTCATATGATCATAATGCTTTTAACTTTCATTTATTGTAAGCATACTCCCGAATCGATCCTCCAAAGCAAGCCTAGAGATCTTGCATCCTTACCTACTGAAGTGATCACCCATCAAAAGCATACAAGCACATGAAGATTTTCTACAACAAGCTTGGGAAACTTGTCATCTTCATTCATAGAAGACTAACTACATCATGCTTTGTGTTCTTGATGTTTAGCTTTGTATTTCATATCCATTAGACACATTGTCTTGGATATTGTCTAGTATCATATTCTTGTATCTATAACTAGATTAGATGGTTTATATGTTTGTGCTATAAAAGACAAGGTTTGTTATGTTGGGCCACAAAACATAACGGGTGTCATAGATGTGTCGTGTTGGTCGGGTAAGGGTTCCTCCCTTGTAATGGAACCCGGTATCTAGCCTTGTACTGGATAAAGTGTAGGCGACGTTGTGATAGGTTTGGTTCTACCTCGTGGAAGAACTCGATGTTTAGCTTAGTAATGGATAAAGTGTAAGCGACATTATGTAAGGTTTTCTCCACTGAGAATGGAGTTTGTTGATCTAGTGAAGTAACTCTCGAGTAGGTGACTCGGGGAGTGGAGTAGGGCGAAGAGGAGCTTCGTGACCGAACCACTATAAGTCCTCATGTTGGTTTGTCTATCCTTTTACTTATCGCTTTACTTTTATTCTTGCTTTATATTGTTTATTGTCTATGTGGTTGATGTTTATGTTGTGATGATACTTAGTCTTTCATATAGTCATAAACTATGTTTAACACTTTACATATTATGACACGCTTGATCAAGAAAAAGCAACCGGACTAATAATGGTGATACTTGATTTATAATGAACCATTAATCTTGCGGAATGTTATGTGATATTAAGGGGTTGGCCTTACATGCCGTAATGCGTTAAATCCATCATCGCGTCGAGATTAGCAAATGTAATGGTTTATACTATATTTGATATAAAAGTTTTTAGTTTGAAACGGAAACGTATTCATCCCCCTCTACGTTTTCCACAAACTAGATAGTCGATCCTTTTTCAAGAGCACTAACTTGCTCTTCGGTGATGTTGGAAGGCTTATGAGGTATTGATATGGCATTTACCGTTTTATTGGGGGCTTCATGATATTCATTCCAATCTTCGTACCTTTGACCGGGTAGCTCTTCTATGATATCCCACGATTCTTCCGTGTTGAGATTGCTGAGCCTTCTACCGGCCGCTCGGTCAATGGATCGCTTGGTGAGGAAGTTGGTATGATCGTAAAAAAATTGTACTTGAAGCCAAACATCGATGCCGTGATGAGGGACTTTGTGGAGTAAGTCCTTCAATCGAGTCCACGCCTCGTAGAGAGTTTAGGCTTGACGTTGTTGAAACATCAAGATGTCATTCCTAAGTTTGGTAGTTCTTCCCAGTGGGAAAAATTGGGCGAGGAAACGAGTAGTGAGATCATCCGAACTTGAGATGGATCCGGCGGGAAGTCGCTAAAGCGAATTACTAGCTTGGTCTCGTAGAGAGAATTGGAAGAGACGCAAGCGTGTGGTCTCCCGAGTGGTAGCATCAAGGTTGATAGAGTCAACGATTTTAAGGGAGTCCTTGAGACGCTGATTAGGATCTTCAGAATGAAGTCCATGGAATGCACATTCGTTTTGCACCAACCGGATGGTGATTGGTGCTAAACCGTCAAGTTATCTCACGCAAGCTAGCCACTTGTGAATGGCCAACTGTAAGAAACTCAAAACAGCTCACACATCAAATGCAATTTAGATCAGAGGAATATAATGGATTCCTGGGTCGTTAAGTCCCACGGAGGATGAATTGGTGTATAAACACTTGATCAGATGATAGAATGATCACTAAGGATAGTGATCAGTAAGGATTTTGATGGATAATTACCTAAAGAAAAGATTTATAAATTACAGCGACTTAAATGCAAATTAAAAGAAATTAAAAAGATAAAATATATTAAATAAACGCTATCACTATTTTTACAATGATGAACGTTTAAAACCTAAAACGTACGTTTAAATAAAATTACGTAAACGTACAAAATAAAACGCGAGTTTTAAGAAATAAAAGGCCTACAAATATGAAAATGACATTTTTACAATCCTAATAATAAAAGAAAATTATTAGAAAAAGAAAATTATTTTTACAACTATTTATTTAATTATTATTAATTAAAAACTACTTATTAAGTATTTAAAATGCACTAAAATATAAGAAAAATTAACCTAGAAAAATGAAATTATAACTTAGAAAAATCCAAAATATAATAAAACTTATTTTAAAACTGAAAATATATTTTTAAGACTTTTTATGTATTTATTATTAATTTAAAACTATTTAAAACTAATTAAAATGCTAAAAAAATACTATTTAAACCAAGAAATTTATGGAAAAATACTTTTTATGCTTTTTATATTTATCTTAAGCTAGGAAAATTGAAAACATATTTTTTTAAGCTTTTTCTGATTTATTTGTATTAAAAGCTATTTAAAAATACTTAAAAACTATTTAAAATAAAGAAAAATAGTAAACAGTGTAGGAAAAATCTGAAAAATTTAGGAAAATGCTAAAATATTATTCTAAGTTTATAAAAAATATAAAAACATATGCTTATTTGTGAGAATATGAAACTGCTGTGTAACTGCTTATTAATAAGCAATCCAAAATAAGCTATAAGCTACCACAGAGTACCAGATGAACACAGAAGCTAAATAATGCTATATTAAGTATAACTTAACTAATTATCAGTACCCTAGATCACTAAAGAAGCTTAAATTTGATTTGAGCTTATTGGATTAATAATGAAAAACAGTGATTAGGAGACACTTTTAAGCTATTGCATAAGCTAAACAAAAGAGCTAAATGGAAAAACAGATATAGGGACTTAAAGTATACCTGGCTAACTACACAATAACCAAAAACCAGCTCCTCACAAGCTTGAATGAAGCTTGTGAAAGGGCTGCAAGATGTGCCTGTGCACACTCAGTGAATGCTGAGTGTGTGCAGGGCACATCATGGCTTATTGGAAGCTGATTTTTAGCTTATAGACATATGATAAAAGGAAAACAAATATGAGATTGTTAAACTAGACCAGCTGATCTTGCAAATGTCCAAGTCTCATTGAATTTGATCCAGAATTGAACACATGAGACATCAACTAAGTTTTGCAAAAACCTGTTTTTTCTATTTTTGACTTTTGAAAACAGAAATGGATATTTGACTTTCATGAACTTTGATTTGATTTTATGTACTGAATAAGTTATATTAAGCTGCAATAAGATGATTTTAATCTAAAGTAACAAGTAATTAGCTAATATGATGAGATTTGTAACTCAAAATCCTAACAGTTATAGACTTAAGACAGATTTAGAGTAATTTTGACTTTTTATGAATTAAGGACAGGTTTTATTGCTTGAACTGAGTTACTAGATTGTATTGTAATGTACATCAAACAAGAACAACTTCACAAACACCTTCTAGCATATCTGCCACAACAAATCCAAACACCCCTTTTATGGACTGTTTTAAAGCTTTTCCAAGTATTCCACTGATTATGACCATGACACTGATTAAAAACCTTATAATAACTATATTTAAATGGGATTAAACTAAATTTAACAGGTTTAAAGCATTTTAACTAGAATATGCAAATTTTAAGAAAATTACTTACAATTTGTGTTTGTGCACAAAAATGAGAACTGAGGACAAAGGACACTCCTATAGCTTTCCACAAAGCTCTAAACCAAGATACAATCCAAAACCAGCTCTACTACACTGTCTTGATCATTTCCATTGCCCTTTTTTATTTTTAACTAATTTTTTAGTAATTTTTGGGAATTTTTCTATTTTGAGTCTAAACTGAGTTTAAATTGTTTCTAATAACTTATAAGCTTTATCAAAAGCTTATATGAGCTTAAGCAGCAGTAACAACAACCATTAACAACTTTTGAGATTTGAACTTGAAATTTGAAAATGCACAAACTGAAATCAAACTGGAAACTTTAAATTGCTTATTGAAAAAGAGTTACAATACACTGAGATTACTTATTTAAAAGCTTGAAAGCTTAAACAAAACTGGAAAGTTTTAAAAACTTAAAACGACATTACCTAAACTAATCTACTCTCCTTTTTCTTCTCCTCTGCTTCTTTTCTTCTTTATAGACTTTCAAAAGCATCCTCTCATATTTCTGATCATTTCCCACCATTGGATAGGTCAAAGTAATCACAACAGTTGATTTTACATTTTGGCGCCAAAAAGTCTTTGGGCAGGTTTTGTTAATTAATGCTTCTTGGACCTTGTGGAGGTGTAGGGGAGTGGGTAACCAGCTGTTATGTGAGGTGGAAAGGTGTTAGTGAGGTGGTAGCAGCAGGTGTCGGGGAAGGAGTGGACACAGGTGGAGGTTGAAGGGGATGAACAGTAGACGCGCGTTTATTTGTTTTAAATATTTTGGGCCGGGTTGTGAAATTGGGTTGGGTTGGATTTGGATTAGGTGTTAATAAATAGATCCGTTTGGTTTAGTAGTAATACAAGCCCAAGGACTTCTTTTGTAAATCTGCCAAACTTGAGGGGCTTTGACTGCCACTTTTCCAAACTTTCTTTGAGGACCAAACCTGCCATAACACAATTACACAAGGACCAAAGTTGTATTTTATTTCATTTTTAAACTTTAAGGACCTTTTATGTAAATTTGGATATTGAGGGACTAAAGTTGTAAATTTCCAAAAGTTTATCAAAATTGTTCCAAATTGTATTTTATAAATAGTACAAGGGTAATTTGTGATAAAATTCTATTTTGAATACCCAGGGACTAAGTTTGCCAATTTTGATACTTGAGGGGTAAAAATTGCCAATATGTGTAAACTTTCATCCAGGGATCATTTGTGAATATTTTTGATTTCCCAAGGACTTAAGTTGACTTTTCATTCATTTTAAACATTTAGGGACTAGTTTTGACAATTTTTGAAACTTGGGGGACTAAAACTGCCAATTATGCAAACTTGATACGTTTTTCACCAAATTTTGATGTTTTTGTATTTAAAACACATAAAACACTTGTTTGTGATATTTTCATCATTTTGATGCGTTTAAGAGTGTTTTCAGATGTTTTTGCAGTCTAAAAGATATAAAAATGATGAGTATTTAGACACTCATCAATGGTGTCGGATCGCAGGGCCATATTTTGAGCTTGATCGAGGAGCTCAATGGTGTTCATATAGCCTTGGTGGCTTGGTCTAGAGTATTCACCAAGAGTACGGCCTCTTGGCTGGTCAATTGGTGGTGGGTCGATGGGAAGTGGTTGATTTGGTAGTGGATTGGCACCTTCCATGATGAAAAGTGACAAGTTTACGAACAAAAACACGAAGAAGGAGGATAGACTACAAGGAAGCTAATGAAAATGAGAAAAATCTTACTTGATAGGAATCAAGCAAGGGAACCTAAACGAGATAGATATCTAACTAGGTATTCTATTCCTCGGCAGCGGCGCCAAAAACTTGATGCGCGTACGAAGAATGTTCGGGGTCAAAGGAAACTTCCTTTTCTTTGAGCAAGTTTTTCAACCTCCTTGGCGGTGAACCTAATTGTTGTAGTGTAGTATTGGGTAAGCCTCGTGGATTGATATCGTTCTTTAGGGGAATAGGAATGCAAGTAAGAAATTTTTAACGAATAGGTGGGGTTGAGGATGATTATTTTTTATCTTTTTATGGGTTTTTTAGCAAGCTAAGGTAAATATCTTGGGGCAATTGGTTGGGGGTGGTACTTCTACCTATTACTCTACTTATCTAATTATCTAGTGACTACGGGTAGCTATGTCTATTTGATGTGTGCTCGTATGATGATCAAAAATGTGTTTACCTAGATACTATTACTCCCTAGTTATCTTTATTGGTCGGTTGAATTGTCACACCTTATCTTAACGCATTGTATTCCTAAGGTCATAGGGTATGCGTGCTCCTTAGTTCTTTGAGGTTATCTCTCATTTATGACATACAATGTCAGAAAGCCTAAGCTATTTCATTCATAAGCCACACATTCATAAAACATACTCAAGCATTAAATACAACGAATGATGCCTAGTTGCACTCCTAAGCCAATTTGCAATTAAGATAAGAAACAACCTAACAATAATCAATAACTAGGTTTCATAGATCTAAGCAAACACACAAGAAATTTAGCTAGACATGGTAAACAAGCAAGCATAAACAGAATCAATCGAATTTGGGATAGACATAATGATACTTTGGATTAAAGAACTTATCTCGATGAGTAAAATAGGGTTTGGGACCCTAAGATAATGTCCAAATCGGACTACAAACGAATTAGGGTTTTTACTCCAAAAGTCTACCATTCTAAATGCAGAAAAATCGAATAATATATATAGATTTACAAGTGCGACGGCATCACCTTTTGCATGGGATGCCGTCAACTAGCCATCATTAGGGTTTCTTTTTGGCCAAGTCATCGATGGGACGTCGTCTTGATTCTAGATCTGGGCCGTCTTAGATGAAAGTTGTACATGGCACCCTTCTTCTTTAGAACGTGACACTGTCAAATTATAAGTCCATAATTTTCACTGAGCCATCTGGTGCATGTTTTGATCAAATCTTCATAGAGTGACGGCATCGCCCCTTTAGTTGGGACGCCGTCAGGTTCTGTTTGAGCAGCTTGAGTGGCTTCGATCTTGACTTTGCCATTTTCTTCATGTATTTGCTCTTTTTAGTCCAAATATGCTTCATTACAGCATTTTGCTTCCAAGAGACCTAAAAAATGTAAAGGAACGAAATTAAGCAGTAACGGATATAAGAGCGGTCGATTTAGGGCTTAAATGACCCCTTAAAAGCGTATATTTTAAATCCTTATCAGAATGCTTGATCTTTTGAATATAAAAAATATTCCCACATATATCTAGAGTAGTCATCTACTAATAGAAATATGTACCTTTCATCCATAGGTGTTGGTGGTGAAATTGGTCCGTATAGGTCTTCATAAACCATCTCTAATGCTATTTTGGATCTGTATTTTGCTTGTTGTAGAAATGGAGCTCTAACATATTTTCTTATCAAATAAATGTCGCAGATATCTATTGAGTGTTTGATAGGAGGTATTCCCCGAACCAAGTTCTTTGTGGTTGTTAGGATCGTATATGTGGTAGATATGGTGATTCGGGAGGTCTTGGAAGATGGAAGAAACCCATATTCAAGTTAGAGAGAGAAACAAGAGAGAAGGGAGAGAACTAGTGTGTGTTTTATTAATGAAAGGGAAAATTACACTAATGAGGCTCACCCCTCCATGGAAGTATGGAGGGGTTTATATACCCAAACACATACAACTATGGGTAATTGACATAACAAATCCATGTGTTTAAGGTAACAAAGATAGAAATGTAATCCCGTCAATGTCGTTCCATTTACGAGTTAGGAGCGATTCCAACAATCTTCCCCCAATGGGACGACATAAGGGATTACTTACAACATTTACTACAAATATAGAAAACAAGTAAAGAAATGTCTTCACAAGCTCTTCAAGTGCAGAGGATGGTGAAAGTTTACGCTCTTTGTCTTCTTCTGGTACCTTGACTTGAGAACCGTTTTCTTCACTTGTAGACAAATGATATAATATGCATAAATTGGATTAACTTCCCCCCAATTCATGCCGCATGTCTTTAGCAGCTTCTCCGTACACTCCTTTTTGGCGAAGTTTCTGAATCAGCTTCCCCCCAAACTGACAACCGTCTTTAGCAGATTCGAAACTTTGAGGTAGTGAACATTTCCTCTAACTTTTGACGTTTTCAGTACGCAGCGGAATTTGTAGAAGAGCAGTAAACCACACAAGGTAAATTTGACTTATTGCGGAAAATCCGTTCGGGGGTAACATGCAAGAAATCAACAAGATCTTCTCACATATATAGATGCTTCACTTCAAACAAACCATGAAAGATGAAATGAAACGACTTCCCCCCGAATGTTGCGGTCTATCGGAATAGTAATTACCAGTGAATCTGCAATTACTCGATAAAATGACCGTGTGTGAGGCATCACAACATCATATTTAGGTAACTTCACGCACGATAACAATGTGAAAGTGAGACGATAACACCAAAGTGAGACGTTTAAACCACAGATCGTCTCATTTCTTCCCCCTGATTGAAGAAATTCATGAAAGGAGAGGGTTTTCGCAAAAAAATACAAAAACAACAAAGGAAGCAGACACCACCTATACTCTCTTCCCCCGATGTTTTCAATGAATCATTATCATACACCACGTATGTTGATGATGAAATTGGAGACATTGAAACCATGAATGTTCAATTAATCGAACAAGTGTGAAGTACCATAAATATCTCGTGAGAATCAATTGCTGATAAGACTTCTCTACTCGTGTATACTCTTCTCAGCTAACTCTTTACCGACCCCATTATCATTCTGACGGCTTTTTGTAGTGACTACTGATGGAGAGAACCCAATATGACGAACTTGAGACTGAAGTAGTATAACCCGAACTTGTGACTTAAACTTGCACTATTGTCAGACGAAGAACCCTTTTTCTTATCTCCATCGAAAAAAGGGTAAACTTAAAGTTTCTCAAATTATCCACACCTTAGTGTGACACTTGAGCACAACAACGTAACTCCTTAAAAGTGATAGTTATAAGCTGTGAGCAAAACAACGTAACTCCTTACATCAGGTTCAACTAGATAACTCAAGTCTTTGTCATTCGAAACAGTTAAAGCTCGAACAAGGATCTTGAAGAATCATACATCCAACCAACCTCGATATCTTCAGATACTTAGTACACGCACCCGTGATATCCCACTTCAACCTCAAATAAATAATAGTGAATTCTCGACGTAATCACATCTTGCGGTTAAATGCCCAAAACTAGCCTTCATTAACGGTTAAAGTGAACTTGATAATGGTTTCCCGATCTTGTCAAAAATGTATCCCCGTGAAAATTTGGTAATACCAAAATAATTTACCAAAAAATAAATGTTGACTAACACAAAATTAGCTAACTCATCAAACTAAATATTTGTATTAGCAATATTTCACATTCCCTGGTAAAATCTTGATATGTTCGACCAGTCCAATACTCATCAATCCCAACACAAGTCCATGACTTTAAACACAAAACCTGGTCCATAACTACCCGGCTTAAAGACAATTCGGATCCACAGCCCAATACTAGTGGCAAACGATGAGCCCAAGTAACAAAACAAAATACCAGGTCCATTCACCTAATGCAACACCGGTTATAATAGATAGTTACCCGAATCTCACTCATCATTTTAACCTAAACACACCCAACTTTTATCTCCGCCTCTCACCAAAGAAACGCCTCCCACCAATTATTCTCTCTCACCAAACTATTCATACCCATCTAGATCTCAGCTCACTAAAAAAATTATCATCAATTCATCTATGATTCGAAGCAAGCACAAACGATTAAACACCAACACAAACACACCCATACAAGATGTTGTCATGATTTGACCGTACGAATCAGGAAATCATTGAAGGTTTCAAGATCCTTGGTAGGGTCTCGGGTAGGTTTTTATTTTTATGTTTTGAGATTGTGTTTGAGAACGAACTAAAGAGAGAAGATAACATAATTGTTATTTTCTTAATCTTGTGAGTTTCGGATATTTAGAAAGAAGCTAAGGCTTCAACAGGATCTATGAAAGTTTGAATTTCATCCGAAACATCTTTAAAAAGATTGTTATGAGTGATGGAAAAATACTGAGATCTTGAATAAATGTTGTGATACATTTCCGATTTGAATCCGAGTCTTGTAATACTTTTAATTTCAAAACTTTAGAAGGTGATAGGTTGGAGTTGGTTTGTGTTGAGTGTTGGACAAATGATGTAAACCTGATGTCCACAAAGAGTCGTTGGTATTATTGGTTTGGTTTGGTAAATGTCTGATAGGCATTACTTCTTCTACATTTCTGTCCTTATGCGTAAGAATGGTCAAACGGCTTATGCGTAAGAAGACTTACGTGTAGCCATGGACCTTACGCATAGCCATGGATCTTAGGTGTAAGCCATGGACCTTAGGCGTAAGCCCATATGCGTAACAATTCCTATGCATAACTTCACAGTTATGCGTAACTTTCTGTAGAAGCATAAGCGTAAAAGCTTATGCGTAGCCTTGTTTTTACGTGTATTCCATACGCGTAAAAATCCTTATGCGTAATTTTAGGGTTTTGTCCCTGTTGACTTTTTTCCGGCGACCTTTTTCCGACCATATTCCGTTCAAATTCATAGTAACCCAGAGAAAGAGACATAAACCCAGAAAAAGATACAAAAAGACATCATCTTTTTGACCCATTTTGGACAATGAATATGTGACCAGTTGACCAACAATAAAATTCACGGATTGGAAAAAAATCATATAGGCTATAAAAAGTTAACTAGGATACTGTTTGGCACAAACAGATATTGCAAACTTTTGTAACCCAAACGAATTTTTGGACCAAATAAACAGATACATAAAAAAACTTGTCATTAAATCTGTTTAGACAAAAAAATGATAGAAAGGTTAAAAACTTTGTTGTAAAAAACAGATTGTAAGACAATATTTTGACAAGAAAGCATCACCAAACTCAACCACAAATAAAAAACCGACCTTGCTCTTGATACCAATGTTAGGATCGTATATGTGGTAGATATGGTGATTCGGGAGGTCTTGGAAGATGGAAGAAACCCATCTTCAAGTTAGAGAGAGAAACAAGAGAGAAGGGAGAGAACTAGTGTGTGTTTTATTAATGAAAGGGAAAATTACACTAATGAGGCTCACCCCTCCATGGAAGTATGGAGGGGTTTATATACCCAAACACATACAACTATAGGTAATTGACATAACAAACCCATGTGTTTAAGGTAAAAAAGATAGAAATGTAATCCCGTCAATGTCGTTCCATTTACGAGTTAGGAGCGATTCCAACAGTGGTCATAGACTTTAAGGATCTAAAGTTTAAATGACCCAGTCTTGCATGACATAGCCATGCTTCATCATGTTGATTTGCTAGTAAGTATGTTGGTTCCCCTATTCTCAAGTTCACTTTGTATAGCCTATTCTTCTACCGCGTAACTCTAAGTGGTATGTTTTCGTTTGAATTGTATAAGAGTAGTATATTTTTTTCCATTACTACTTTGCAACCGTTCTCTGTTAACTGACCCAAACTCAATATATTACTTCTTAAACTCGGAATGTAATAAACATGTGATATAACACGTTGTTCCTTGTTCTTGAATTCCAATAGGATAGAACCTTTCCCTTTAATCTCTAAGTATGTTCCATCTCCAAATCATACGTTTCCTGTGATCTTTTCGTAAATCTCCTTGAAATATTCCTTCACACATGTCATGTGATTGCTTGCACCATTATCCAGGTACCATAAACTTTCTTCATCCGGCGTTGTCTTTGGTGGTTCGAAGTTTCTTTCATTCAAGAATACTTCATGATGCTTTTCGATTGTAGCCATCAGCAGTGTTGGCTCTAAGTCTTCTTCAATGAGATTTGACTAATCTTCTTCAGGGTTCTTTCGAGTACAATTTTTTTCATAGTGACTAGGTTTCTTACATTTTTAGCATGTTACCTTGCTTAGGTTGCATACAATTTTCCTTTTGTCTTTCTTGAAGTTGTTATGAGAAGTTTCCCAGTTCTTCTTATCTTACTTATAATTATTTCCCTGGTTGTTTTTGCCCTTGTAATTTCTTTGTGCTCTAAAAGATTGCCCTTGACTGTCGTGCTAGGAAAACGTAAGTCTTTCTTGATTTTCTGGTTGTTTTTCCCTTTTGCATTTTAGTCTCTCCTCAAACGTCTTTAATCTTCCAATTGCTTCGTCTAAAGACATCTTATCCAAGTCCGAGTATTATTCAATTGATGCAACTATGTGTAATAATCTGTCTGGTACTGCCATTAGCAATTTTCATACTAGATTAGAGTCTTCGAAGGTTGAACTGACATTTGTTGCCATGTTCATGATACTTGAAAATTTTGAAACGAATGAATCTATGGATTCATGTTCTTTCATTTTTAATGCCTCAAATTCTGTCTTCAATGTTTGTTGCTTCACTTATTGCAAACAGTTTTCTCCGATGTGTCTTGTCTTCAAAGCGTCCCAATCTGTTCTTGCAGATTTATGTTTTGCAACTTGGAGGATTTGATCTTCCGGTAATGCTTGAAAAATAAAAGCTATCGTAGTTTTATCTGTTTTATTGTCAATTTCTGCGTTTGGTGGTGGTTCTACCACTCTTCACAAATTGTTTGCTTCTAAGATCACTTGCATTCGGATTGCCGAAATGTTGAAGTTTTAGTTGGTCAACATAGGACATTGGAAACTGGTCGCCGAACCGATTTCCTTATTCTTTTTCCCAGTCATTTTGAAAAAAAGTTTTGGTAAAAGCAACTTTTAATTGTTTTTCCAATATGTTTATTTTATTTTTATATAATTTTTTATATAAAAAGCTCTAAAATACACTATCCTTTTTATTTTAAATACAAGTTATATTTAAAGGAGTTAAGTAAGATAAAACTTAATTCTAAAAGGGTAAAAGTTTCTGTATGTAAAAAAAAGGATATAAGTTTCTTTTGATATAAAACTTACGGTTGTGTTTTTCTTTTCACTTTACTCTTTTGGATCTTTGTTCTAGGTTGGTGGCTCCGATTAGGTTTTTCTACTAATCCTAATTGAGAGCCTATTGTTGTTGGTTCCGGTGATGGTTTCTCTTCTCCGGTGATATGGGTGTGCGTCTTTGCACTTTCCATCTTCTGGTACTTCTTCTGGGTTGAGAGCTCCGATTAGGGTTCTTCCCTAATCCTAATTTGAGCACCGGTGATGGTGGTTCCGGTGAAGTTCGTCTTCTCCGGTGATATTTGAGGCCAACTGTATTCGAAAAAAACTAATTGAGGTTTTTTCCTTGTGAATCTCTTCTCAGGTAAGTCATCTTAACTTATTAATCGAATACCGGTGGAGGTAAAACCACTTAGGTTTGGCCACCCTGTGTATCAGATGAATTGATTCGCCCCTTGGCGATCTTCGGTGATGGTGGCTAATCCGGTTACAATTCCGGTGACACTTGTTGTCATTTCTCCGTTTGGTTTCAACCGGCAAATGATGATAACTTTGGTTTAAACAAGAGCGGAACAAGGGCCGGGTCTCGTAAGACCGACAATTGGAGCGGACGTCCGTTTCGAAATCAAAGACCAATTTTTGAAGGAGCTTCACGCTAACCCTTTTTCAAGAAACAGGGACTAAGATTCATATGAGCACGTTGAAAATGTCTGTGGAACCTAAAAGATCACACAAAAACAAAACTACAAACATAGATCTCTTGGATCTGAGGTTAGTGAGTTTTCAACTCAGGGAGAAAGTGTGTTAGAAAGGGGTAAGAAATAATGAAGAAATGGCTCACTATTTATAGAGGAAAAATCCTACTGTTCCCCGGATCCCACGGATCCCTTCCACAAGGGATCCGTCTAGCGTTAAGCTAGGGATCCGTGGGACGCTCCCTTTTACCCATGGGTATTTTGGTTATGGGTCATGGGTTGAACCATGGATCTTTGGCTAGATACAATGTATCTTTGAGTACAATGCACTTAGTCACTTGGGTATGGGTTGATCCATAGGTTATGGATATTATCCATGTATGATATAAGCATGATATCATGCAATGGGTTATGGGTCAAGATCCATGGGTTATGGGGTTTGGGTTGTACCCAACTACATTCAATGTATTTGCCCAATAGGTTGTGATGCTTAAGTTTCTACCCATTTATATTACCCAATATACTACATACTAGTTATGTGTATATTTTATCCAAATATGTAAACACTAGTTGTTGTACATATGTATTACTAAATCATAAAATCACTTATACTTGTTTTATTATTTTATGTGAAAATGTGAATATGTTAGAAACTATTAGTTCAAACAATTTACGTATTTTATTTGTTTCGTTAAAATGATTTTACGTTTGTTATCGACAAAACATTAGAAGATCATAAAATATAAATAAACATTTTTACGGCTTATTTGTATTAACAATGTCCTATACATCGCAAGACTTTTTAACATTCCAGGCGTGTCTCATGATGCTTTTATGCTAAGGGTATTTCCAATGACTCTTACTAGAGCCGCCAGAAAATGGATCGAAAGATTGCCCGCCGGGACAATTAATACTTGGGCGCTACTTAAGAAGCACTTGATTCAGAGATATTGTCCACCATCTAAGATTTCTAAACAACTTTTGGAGATCCATAATTTCAAACAAGAAGACGACGAAACATTGTATCAAGCCTGGGATAGGTACAACGATCTCCTTTACAAGTGTCCTACCAATGATCTGAACAACCAGAAGAAGGTCAATATTTTTTACAAAGGAATTAACGTAACTACAAGGCGAATGCTGGACTATCAAGGACCTATCCCGAAAATGACTCCTACTCTTGCTATTGAAGCCATTCAAAAAATGGCGGATCACTCTCAAAAATGGCACGACGGAGGAAGTAAAAGAAACCAAGGCGGATGTTTTGACGGAATTGCAGCAATCGCTAGTAGAATTGAAAATCTCAGTCGAGATATGCTGAAGGTCAGAGAAACCGTTCATGCCATCTGATGTGCTATTTCATCCTGCTTTTAATATTTATAAATCTTGAATAACTTAGGATAGACACATACTAACGGGCAGAGTACCCGATCAGATGTAGTAAAGCCTTAGGTAAATCCGAGTATCGTCCCAAGAGAGCTGTGACCTTGAAAGAACTAAGATGATTAGATAAAACATAGATAATAAGCGGTAGACAAGGTTGTTATAATTCATAGATATACTAATATTCTGCTCACACAGACACCAGAAATTTAGGTAAAAGAGATAGATAAACAAAGCTTAACAAATAATGCGAATATGAATAAATTCTCGATAAGAACATTCAATATAGTGTTTAATTATCACCAGACTCCTTTGTTCGATTCGTCATGGCCTATGGTTCTTAGATTCCTCACCAAGATGAGCAGGTCACCCGGGATCATTCGGCAACCTAATAGCAGTCATTAAGAACCAAATCTACTAGATCTAGATGGTGGGAACCCGACCGTTAGGAACTTAGATTCCCCCTAACGTCTTAAATACCTCCACTTGATAAGTGATCCTTTGGTCAATTCTCACACGGAGAGTGGTCGTACTATGGCCAATTCCTCCCATACTTCGCTATCTATCAGACTGGGGTCAGTTGGTCATATCTCCCAGCCCTCTCGATACTACCAAGCTTATAATACAACCAAGGCTAGCGATCTATGAAAAGACTAGCAAATGTCTATAAAGAATTATAGAAAACAACAATAACATAAATGCAAACTTTAATTAATAACATGAATTCATAATATAAGATCTAGAAAAATATAAAAAGAATCCAAACTCGAATACAAAGGAAATCGTAGACGAGAATTTCTTTATTCATGCTCCTAAACCATGCTTCTTCTTCTGTGTTTTGATCTCCCCAAACCCTAGAAGGTTTGGGAAAGGAGAGATATCAAATACTGATGAAATCATCGACTATTTATAGGCTTCAAAATAGTTACGGCATAACCTTATTAGCTAGTTATGCCATAACTTCCTTTAATCTTCAGTGCTTATCCATTGGCTTCGGCGTAACTTAATTTGGTGTTACACCATAGCTGCTATAATCCAGTGTAAATATTTGTTACGGCGTAGCCTAAGCTGATAGCTACGCCGTAGTCTTTGTAAACAGTGGTTACGGCGTAACCTACTCTGAGGGTTACGCCGGAATCTTCTAAATCTCTAGTTGTGTCGTAACTTCATCACTTGGTTACGCCGTAATTACGAGAAAGTTGAATCAATAGTTCTTGAAAAAGTCCAGTTGCAGTTTCCTTACTTCGAATGTATCCTGAAATGAAATAACAAGGAATAAGGATGTTTTCACTAATAATATATTCAAAATGTGATGATAAAGGGGGAAATTAATGCTTAGAAACTCAGGACTATTTGATGTTATCAAATATCCCCCCACTTAAACTCTACTTGCCCTCAAATAGACTAATTTAGACTGCAAAAGATACATCCATGACGAATTCACATTTATGAATTCCATGCTAGAATATTAATAAGAACCGAACACCTCACGAAATGGGAACGAAAACACTCTCACTCATCCTATTCTAAGTGTTAATTTCGGGGTGATCACTCAATTGCACGGACATAGTAAGTATTCTATCATAAGCTTGGCAATTACACACAACTCCACCACTAGAGCTAAGGTTAAGACAATTTTAGAAAGCAATGTTGGGTAGAGTTTCAAAGGCTTAAGAGGTGGTGTCTTTACTAACGTGTAATGGCGAAGTGGACAAAATCAATGATACATGACCAAATCCATGGCCAAGACATCAAGGATTGCTCGCTGCATCACCTAGACACGCTTCACGACAAAAGGGGTAAGGATAGGCATGGGATATTTAATGGGTGAAAAGAAAAAGAAAAAAAATAGTTTTAGCTTAAAACCGAGTTGCCATCATCCAACCAATAATTCAAGGTTCGTCTTCATATGGTCAGTACATGCTTCCGGAATCCTCCAAAATTATTCTTGAACTTATTCTTCCAACGTTTGAACATGATCGAGAAGATTATTCTCAATGCCAATTCATGTAGTGCTTATACTTTTTCACATTATAAACAATCATGCTACAATTTTTTTTTTTTTTTTTTTTTTTTTTTTTTTTTTTTTTTTGCATATACTACGATATGCTTGAGATACAATGATATATTTCCCCCCACTTGAAATGAGAATAAGGTGATTACTTGGGGTCTTCAGAGATATTTAGCGAGATGTAGATGATGATATACGCTTCTTTATTTGAACCTCAAACTAGGGTGAACAATGGCTTCTAGGTAAAAAGGTAAAACTACACGGTAGGCTAAGGTGTAAGGTTGTAACGAAAATAAGGGTTATGAAATGAAAGGATAGGCTCAAAAGGGTGTAACTAGGGGTATCTTTCACTAAAGATGAGTGCAACAAATAGGGTTAACACGGGAGTCGAAAAGTCAATGCGACTAATCGATAAACGCACACAAGTGAACACATATAGGCTATTTGGGTGAAATCCTAAAACATTTACTTTTTTCAAATTGCCTTTTCCAAATGCACCAAGCTAACTTGATACACTACTCGTCTATGGTCTTGAAGTGATGTAAAAGCCAAGTTCTAAAGTTTACAATACTATCGGCACACTCAATTTATGGTAGATTTGGGTAAAATGAGGGAAACGAAAAGGCTAAATCTCACCAATGGCAATAAGGGTCAAAGTGTGCTCGGCTTTTATGTGATTCTAGTTTGGTTAAAAACATGACAAATTTTTTTTTCAAATAAGCTTAAAATTTTTAAAACCAACTAGAAAATTAGGGCAAGTAAGCTAAGTAATCATACACTTCATTTCTATTCCTATCCCCCCACTTGAAGTGTACAAAGTCCCATTTGTACGAAGAAAAAGGAAAAATAAGATAGAAATGAAAAATAATCAAGAAAGAAATAAACTCTCCTCTCGAATGGTTACTCAAGATGTCTCACTGAAGGCTGAAGGTGGGTCATGGGGTGGCTAATGTGTGTTGAATCTGGAATTGGCCTTAACTAATTGTGTTGCTTCCAAAATTTCCTACTGCAACAGGGGTTACGGCGTAACTAAATCATAAGGTTACGCCGTAATTGTGTCACAGAATCAAAACCTGCACAGCATACCAGGAAAATTATGTACCCCGACGGGTACAATTAACGATAGAACAAGCAAATATCTACATAGTTAAGTTATTACAGACTTAAGTTTCAAATAGTTTTAAAATTGTTTCATCAAATGGGGAAATCACTCGTCCCCGGGGAGATCATGATCCATGGAGTGGAACTGGGAGGGCTCGTATGGAGTGCTCGTGGTGCTTCCAGGAGTGGCGCCGGGATGCATGTAGGCCACTCCTCCTTGGACGCCAAGATTGGGGACACCGGGTTGGTATACGTACTCTGGACCTTCCCACCTGGGGTGACTCAAGTGCATATGCTGCAGCATCTGGCTTGTCCGATCCGCATTCCAACGGAAGAAATCTTGCTGGGCCTGGTTCACCTGATCCAAAGTACCTGAAAAACCTTCAAACTGGTTACTAAGAGCATAAAGACCCACTTCGAGGGTTTCGATCTCCCCGCTAAAATGGGTCGACATTCCCTCGAGCCTCTCATCAATAATCTGCAACCTCTCCCCAATATTCACATGTGCCCTTCTACATCCTTTGGGCACCTGCTCCTCGGCTTCTCCCTCAGCATCACCACCTGCACCACTAGCCTCCCCTTCTTCTCTTCTAGGGGCAGTCCCAGCTAGCTGAATCGCACCATAAACATCCTAGATGCAAATCCCAAACTCCACTAGCTTAGGCAGGCCAATCAAATAAGTATCCCTATCAACGGTCAATCGCGTCAAAGCTTCATCGGTCATGAGATCAAAACTCCTAGCCAATCTCCCGATGAAATGTGCCCCCTGCAAAGGACTCCTACCAGAAAACCCCTTAGCACCCACAACCATAAACTTAGCCAAATAGTAAGGAACATCAATGGTGTTCCCTCCTTCCATTCCCTACATCAGATAGAGATCATCCATGGTCATCTTCTCTTTGGCTGAATGCCTTGCTCGAATCGAGAAAACAAGAAGGCGGTGCACAAGTCGTCGAATGGGGCTCCTCACCATAACATACGACGGAGGGCTCCTCGGATTATACCCCCTGAGACAGCGATCTGATCAAAATAAGCAGCAAGGTCCTGATTCTCGTCCCTTCTTCTCCAGCATGTGTTATAGAACCGCTTAAAAGCCTCAGTCTCCATCTCCTCCTCCGTGTACAAACTCATACGCATGGTAAATTCCCTAAGAGTCAATCTCCTCCAAACACCCCCAAGCTAGAAAAACAAAGAATTCTCTTCATCATTAACAACCTTAGTATCAAACTCCACACTAGCAAGGAATTCACGAACGTATTCCGGAATGACCGGTTCCGTGATCCTAAACAGCCTCAACCAAGCAGTACATGTGAAATCCCCATCAGTGCATGAGAACTTGATCTTGCAAAACTTTCTCAATCTCTGACTAGCTTTTCCATTTGCCAAAGTACAGAATGTCTCAAAGTTAAGAGCCTCGGGCTGACTGATATCCTTTGCCATTAATTTCTCATATTCCTCCACGCACAGTTGCATAATACCAGCATTGGGGTGTGATAACGCTACACGCGTCGTTCGGGGTCAAAGGAACTTCCTTTTCGTCGAGCAAGTTTTTCAACACCCTAGGCAGTGAACCTAATCGTTGTAGTGTAGTATTAGGGTAAGCCACGGGAATTGATATCATTCTCTAGGGGAATAGGAATGCTAGTGAGGAATTACTACGCTAAGGTTGGGGTTGAGGAAGATTTTTTTTTTTTTTTTTTATCTTTTTATGTTTTTTAGGAAATGGAAAAGTACGAATCTCGGGGTTTGGATTTGGGGGGTTGGTATTTCTACCGATTACTCTACTCTCTAATTATCAAATTAACTAAGGTGAGGGTAGTCTATGTCTAATTATTGTGTGCTCGTATGATGATTTAAAGATTTGTTTACTTAGGTTTTATTACTCCTTAATTATCTCCTATTGATGGTTGAATTGTCACGTCCTTATTCTTAATCGCGTTATCTGTCTAAGGTCGTAGGGTATGCGTTTATCCCTAACTCTTTGAAACTACCAAAGGGTCTCGTCTACAAAATCTCTAGGATTTATAAACTCTAACTCTAAGGTACTCTTTGGATGGTTTAGCCTACAACTACTCTAGGTGTTATAGTCTAAGGTTCACAAAGATTAATCAAGCATTAACTACACAACAAATGACCTATCGCATTACTAGATCATTAACAATAAAGATAAGAGACAACCAATCAATATTCAATAGTTAAGTTTCATATTCCCTAAGCAAACACACAAGTAAATTAGCCGGACATGGAGAACATGCAAGCATACACACAAATAATTGAAGACATAATTGAATTAATGAAGTAAAACACTTATCTTGGTGCAAGATAGGGTTTAGAACCCTAAAATACTGTACAAGACAGCCTTGGTTCAGTTTAGGTTTTTACTCCAAAAGACTACACTCTGAAAACTGAAAATTTCGAATTCTATATATAAGATTACATTCGCGACGGCGTCACCTTATGATTTGTGACGCCGTCGGATCGCCGTCATTAGGGTTTCGTCTTGGCCACGTTAGTCTTGCGACGACGTCACCTTATGCTTGTGACGCCGTCCTCTTCAGCTTCTGACGCCGTCTGGATCAAATCTAGGCCGTCTGAGTTGCGATGACCTACTCTTTTCAAGCCTGACACCGTCACTTGAAAATAAGCAATTTGGCTACTGTATCGTCACAACATGTGCTCCGACGGTGTCGCAGATAACACCTGACGCTGTCCCCTTGTGTTTCAGCAGCTTGAGTGTCTCGATTCTTGACTTTGGCCATTTTATTCGTATATCCGCGCCTTTTCATCCAAATAAGTGCCATTCCAGCAATTTACCTTCAAGAGACCTAAAAAGTGAAAAGGAACGATATTAAGTAATAGCCGGACATGGAGAACATGCAAGCATACACACAAATAATTGAAGACATAATTAAACTAATGAAGTAAACAACTTATCTTGGTGTAAGATAGGGTTTAAAACCCTAAAATACGACCTTGGTTCGGTTTAGGTTTTACTCCAAAAGTTCACCCAAAAGACTACTCTCTAAAACTAAAAAATTCCGATTCTATATATAAGATTACATGTGCGACGGCGTCACCTTATGATTTGTGACGCCGTCGTGTCGCCGTCATTAGGGTTTCGTCTTGGCCAAGTTAATCTTGCGACGGCGTCACCTTATGCTTGTGACGCCGTCCTTTTTAGCTTCTGAGGCCGTCTGGATTGAATTTAGGCCGTCTGAGTAGCGACGGCCTACTCTTTTAAAGCCCGACGTCGTCACTTGAAAATAGGGTTTTTGGCTTCTATATCGTCACAAAAATCCTCCGACGGCGTCGCAGATAAGCAGTGACGCCGTCCCCTTGTAATTTAGCAGCTTGAGTGTCTCGATTCTTGACTTTGGCCATTTTCTTCATATATCTGCGCCTTGTTGGGTTTTAGGTTCCTTGGATTTGATGAGACAATATAAATAAAAGAATGAAACATCAAGGGATTAAAGAGAAAGAGATGAAACTTACAAAAAGATGGAAGGACTTGCTTGCAAAAGAAGATTTATTATTTAGTCCTTCGTAGAGATTTGTAAACCCTAATCCTCTAGTATATAAAGAGGACATGGGATGTAGGTTTTAATTAACTAAGTCTTCCATAATGTAGTCATTAAAGGTGTGTGTGTGTATCTAGGCGTCAAGTCCTCTAAGTGGACGCCTAGGGTTTGTGTAGTTTAGCCTCAAGGATCTTTGATCCCTGTTACAAGTTAAGTGTAACCGTATTATTCCGATCAAATAATATTTGAGGCTTGGAGTGATTATAAAGATAAACCTGTTGTCAATAACTATGATTTGTTTTATTCCGCTGCGTATCATGTTTATTGTCATTGTTATTGTTAACCCTAGAGGCTCAAAACGATCTCAAGGAGTCTTATCAAACTCCACAATTGGTATCAGAGCTTGGGGAGCTCGTTACCTAGGGATTCGCAAGGTTTTATTGGTCGAAGAATGGCGAAAAGAAGAAAAAATTCGAAGCTGAAATTTTTCGTATATGTTTCTGCAGCACTGTTTTGTAACGATCATAACTTTTTCGTTAACCGTTGGATCGTGACGAAATTTTCGGTGGACGTTCTCTATATATTCATCTAACTTTTCACCGAAGGGATTTTCGATCTGAGCTTCCAGTAAAAAGTTATTCATTGTCGAAGTTGGCTGCTGAAGGGTTTTCAAAAACAGGTTAAAGTTTTCGAATTTACAAGGTTCTCTCTCAAAAATAGCGACAAAGGGGAAAAATAGTGCAAACCCCACTGGTCTTGTTTAATTCGTGGATATTAATTGGCTGTTAAATCAATGCATGCATTCATTAATTGGATGTTAAATCGTTTAATGCATGTATTGAATATACGAATTGCATAACAGATTGACTAAATGGCCAATAAATTGCTATATTCATTAATATATGAATGGCCAATCAATTGCTTTTTAATAGTCGGCTATTTATAGTATATTTCGCTGACTTCATAACATGTGACGAGGTAATGATTAACATGGAGTGAATTGCAAGATTATTTATGTTGTTGGGTTCTTACGCTGTTAATTATTCTGGGTGATTGTTATTCTTGTTGCGTTATCTGCTGCTACACTTGTGTGCTGCTATCATAGTTCGTTAGGGATACTTTGGAGGTTGGAGCGGCATGAGATAATGTTTCTTGAAACCACTGCCAAAACCACTGCTAGTTATATCGAAACCACTGCTAGGTTTACTCGTAACCACGGCTAGGCTTCTCGAAAGGTAACCACTGATCGTTGATTAGAACCATTGCTATGTTGTAGAAACCACTGCTAGACCAAATCATAACCACTGCTAGTTTTACTTGTAACCACTGATGGGCTTCTCGAAAGTTGGTACTAGTAATTTTGAGGTCTACAATTGCATGGTTGGATGTACGCAAAGAGTGTAACTTTTGTGTCAATTTAATATCCATGGGCATGATATTATTGACTTATATTGATTGGTTGAAGAATTCTTGTGTTATTTGATTGGTTACTTGTGGATTATGGGCGGTGCTATAGGAGGCTTTTTGTGAACATGACGTGAAGGTGAAGGTACACATGATTTTTGGTTAAAGATTGCAACTTGGGAAGATTATTACTCCCTCCGTCTCATATTTATTGTCCATATTTCCTTTTATGGATGTCTCAAATTAATTGTCCACTTACCCAATTTAGTAAGAAAAAGAGAATATAATGAGGGAATATTCCATTTAAGTGGTTGAGAGTTGTAATGGTCCCACTTTTATTAATATTTGTGCTTCTTGTCTCCTGACAATAAATTTGAGACGGAGGGAGTACTATTTTTGAAATTGAGGGGAAGATGTACAAGTATTTTGGTTTTTGGCGACACACGGGAGATTGGTTCACACACAAGGAGTTTGGTTTTTGGTTTTCGAATACGTTCTTAAAAGATATAAAAAGCTCGTTTTTGGTTTTTATTGAATAATTGATTACGAAGACAATTATTTATCACTTATTTGACGATGAAGTGGAGTTTCTTGGATACGTGTTTTATCATATCTTAAAAGTATCTTACCTACTTTTAAGGTAACTTGTTCGTGCTTCAATGATTGTGACGAAGAATTGACAAACACTTAAAGGAGTGACGTTATTGTGCTCAGTGATTATTGTCAAGAGATTGCGGTCTCCTTATATATTGGTTAGTATACGTTCAGAGTCACGTGGATAAACAAGACATAAGATACAAGTTTGGGTGATTTTACTTCTTCATCAAATTCGTTATATTTGGTTTTCTTCACAAGTGATCATTACATAGAGCTTACTGATTTGAAGAATCATTTTCATGCACCACTCAAGGGGAAGTTTCTACTGCTTAAATTCTCTATTTGTTGATAACAAAAAGGGGAAGATGTATTGGAGTGGCGTAGCATGGATTAAGGGGAAGACAAAGGAAGACAAGAA
This sequence comes from Chrysanthemum seticuspe, assembly GCA_019973895.1. Taxonomy (NCBI): domain Eukaryota; kingdom Viridiplantae; phylum Streptophyta; class Magnoliopsida; order Asterales; family Asteraceae; genus Chrysanthemum; species Chrysanthemum seticuspe. The sequence continues at coordinate 278,066,042 of BPTQ01000001.1, read as the reverse complement.
TGTTTCATTCATGGTGAGATTTAATTATCTCAACTTCTGCTACTTCGTCTAGGGAAGTTCGTACACGACTTTGTTTGTTTTGTCATCATCAAATAGGGGAAGATTGTTGGGTTTTAGGTTCCTTGGATTTGATGAGACAATATAAATAAAAGAATGAAACATCAAGGGATTAAAGAGAAAGAGATGAAACTTACAAAAAGATGGAAGGACTTGCTTGCAAAAGAAGATTTATTATTTAGTCCTTCGTAGAGATTTGTAAACCCTAATCCTCTAGTATATAAAGAGGACATGGGATGTAGGTTTTAATTAACTAAGTCTTCCATAATGTAGTCATTAAAGGTGTGTGTGTGTATCTAGGCGTCAAGTCCTCTAAGTGGACGCCTAGGGTTTGTGTAGTTTAGCCTCAAGGATCTTTGATCCCTGTTACAAGTTAAGTGTAACCGTATTATTCCGATCAAATAATATTTGAGGCTTGGAGTGATTATAAAGATAAACCTGTTGTCAATAACTATGATTTGTTTTATTCCGCTGCGTATCATGTTTATTGTCATTGTTATTGTTAACCCTAGAGGCTTAAAACGATCTCAAGGAGTCTTATCAAACTCCACACGCCTTTTCGTCCAAATAAGTACCATTACAGCAGTTTGCCTTCAAGAGACCTAAAAAGTGAAAAGAAACGATATTAAGCAATAACGGATACAAAAGTGATCAAATAAGGGCTTAAATGACCCCTCAAAAAGGTACATTTTAAAACCTTTTTTTATATCCCTACACTTGGTATTTGCTTGTCCTCAAGCAAATGTGCTTTTAGCCAATTAATTTATAAGTTAGGGGTCATGAAGCATTGGTTTAAAACAGTCCACAACACATATAAGCCTCGCAAAAGTCATAACAAGCACGGAAATTACATACTAGCACCTCACATGGGGTGTTTGGGTACTCACATCTCTCGGGTGTATATGAAATATAACAAGTTGGAAATGGAAGATAAACACTTATTAACCGGTCCTAGTACATAGATTACCATAGGCTTGAGAATAGATCAAACCTCCATCGCTTTGGCGTAAGCACCTAGGAAAGACTATCAAAGAGGTCTTTTAAAGGGTTGTAATGTTAGGCTTACGGTAGGGAAACAAAGGGTTTGATAGGATAGGCTATTTAGTGGTGGCAAGTCAAAAATCTTTATGTTACAAGCATACGAAGAATGGCGTTGCTAAGCCAAGTCTCGACACTCTAAATTCTAGATAACTGAAATAAACAAAAATAAATTTAAAGGATAGATGTAGGATGGTAGCCCGTATTTTTTATTCAACACTCTATTTTTTTTCTTTTTCTCTTTTTCTATTTTTTTTTTGATTTTTTTTTTCATACAAGCTAGCCACTTGTGAATGGCTAACCGTAAGAAACTTAAAACAGTTCAGACACCAATGCAATGAAGATCAGGAGAGTATAGTGTTTCCCCAGGTCGTTATGTCCCAATGAGCTGTGCGAGAATAGTCAAACGAATAGTGATCGAGAGAATTTGAACGGAAAAAGAGATATGATTGATTAAACCTAAAGGAAAAATTTAATAATTTATAGGGACTTAAATGCAAATTAAAGAAAATTGAAAAGATAAATTATATTAAATAAACGCTATCACTATTTTTAAAATTATGTTTTTGATTTTTCTTTTATAAAACTTAAATTAAAAACTACGTGACGTACAAAAGAAAATGTGATACTGAAGCAATATTAATCCTAAAAATATGAAAATGAAATTTTTACAAACCTAATGATAAGAGAAAATTTTTAGAAAAAGAAAATTATTTTTATTACTATTTATTTAATTATTATTAATTAAAAACTATTTTTACCTATTTAATAATACCCTAAAATACAAGAAAATATGAAATAAAGCTAGAAAAATGAAATTATGACTTAGAAAAATCTAAAATAACTAAAGAGAATTTTCAAAACTAATTTTGTATTTTTCTGATTATTTTTCTATTTTCTATGAATTAAAAACTACTTAGAACTAATTAAATTGCTAAAAATTACAAATTAAACTAAGAAAAATCTGGAAAAATATTGTTTTGACTTTTTATATTTATCTTAACCCAGGAAAAATGAAAAATTATTTTTTTGAAGCTTTCTGATTTAATTGTATTAAAAGCTAATTAAAAATACCTAAAAACTGTTTTAAATGAAGAAAAATAGCAAACAGTGATAGAAAAATATGAAAAATTCAGGAAAAGTATAAATTAATATTCTGATTCTATTAAAAATATAAAAACACTAGCTTGTGTGTGAGAAAATGAAACTGCAATGCAAAGTGCTTATAAATAAGCACTTAAAATAAGCACAAGGTACCAACTGAGCACCAAACTGATACAGAAGCTATAATATGTTGAAACTACTCAAATGCAACTAATTACAACTATCCTTAACTTATAAATTGCAAGCTACACAGATTTGGTTATTTGAGCTTAATGTGCTAAAAACAGTTTTGGCTATCACTTTGTAGCTAGAAAATAAGCCACTCAATAAGATGAAACTGAAAACCAGATGTTGGGGACTAAAGTAGACCTGGTTAGCTACTTGTAAACCAAAGACCAGACCTAGAGAAGCTCTAATAAGCTCTTGACAAGCTCTGCAAGAACTGCACAACACCTGTGCAGACTCAGTTTTTACTGAGTCAGTGCACAGGGCCTATAAGCCCTTTTTGACAAGCTATTTGAAGCTTATAGAAAATTACTAAAATTCAATAAAAATCATAATAAGTAACTTGACCAGCTGAACTAGATAAACCCACAATTTCACTTGATTTGAACCAAAAATGAGTCAACTAAAAATCACCCAAGTTGGGTGAAAACTGAGTTTTTCAAGTTTTGACTTTTGACAGTTTTGATAATTTTGACTTTAATGAACTTTGATTCCAAATGACTAACTTAATATGATGTTTTATGGTATAATGAAACTGATGCAAGCTACTCTAGTGATATTTGAACACAAAACAAGTTTTTTATTTTGCAAAATCCCAACAGATGTGAACTTAAGACAGGTTAAAAGTGATTTTGACTTCTGAGCTATGCAGATGCAATATTAAGACTAAAATGACTCAAGTGGTCCTAGTTGAGACTGAGTGAACAGATTTGAAACACAAACCAAAGCTTAAACTTGATTACACTCACTGATCCAAACACTAGTTAATAAACAGTTTTCACTACTTTAACTAGACATGCAATCTATAATCATTACCAAGGCTTCACAGAGATCAATTATTATCCTATAAGCTCAAGAAAATCGAATTCAAGCAACCACAACTAGCCAATATCAACTTAAACAATTTATGCAGATTCAAAACAAAATAAAGTGAAAAGGGATTTGGAACTCACAACTTGTCCAGCTTATTAGCAACTCAAACACAACCCAAACTATACTAAATTTACTCAAATCCAACCCCAAATTAGCACTGCATCAACCCATATCCAATTCCATAACTGCTTGAACCAATTTTTCTTCTCAGTTTGACTTTTGTTAACTAAATACCAAAGTTGCTTAAAACTTAGAATTAAGCTCACTAAAAGCTACACACAGCTTTAGTTAGCTTATTTGAGCTGTAATAAGGCTTGTTAAAGCCTGGCTTTTAGTTCATTCAAAAGTGCATATATAAATGAAAATTTAAAAACAGGAAACTTGGATAAACTTGTAATTAGAACATGAACTTGATTACAAATGATTAAATGACTTAAGTTTAGTGCATAGAAACAGGAAATTACAATTTTGAACTTAAACTAAAACATTGATGATAAAAACGACATACATTTTAAAATGAAAACTAAGTACTGCCTTCCTTTGCTTCTCTTCCTTCTCTTTTATACACCAAATGTCTTCCACGTGTCCTCTGAGTGAATCCCACTTGTAATTTCAACCATTGGATGACTTCAGCCATTTTTGGCCGTTTGATCAAATTTGGCGGGAAAGTGGTTTTGATCTTTGTGGACTCTGAAATTGCAACTGGGGGGGGGGTGGCATTAATTGTGGTGTGATAAGTTGGTAGATGTGATGATGAGGGGGGAAGGACAAGGTGAGGGAAAAGGAGATGCTTGAGTTGCAGGGCAAGTGGGGAAGATAAGCAGTGGATAAAAAGGAGGGAAGGGGTGTATTTGACTGGGGTGTTTGACCAGGGGTCCAAAAAGGGTAATGGCAGGGGGTCAAAATGTGTATATGGCAGGGGTCCAAATGTGCAAAGGGTCATGGCTTGGTTTAATATTACAAGGACTTGTTATGCAAATTCTGAAAGATGAGGGACCAAACCTGCCATTTTTTCAAAGTTGTTTCAAGGGTCACTTTTGACAAGTTTCAATAGTACAAGGACCATTGTTGACATTTTCAAACTTCTAAGGACCATTTATGACATTTTTGAAAGTTTAGGGACCTAAGTTGTAATTTTGCAATTTTAAATCTCAAGGACCAATTTTGACAACTCATGAATCCCTAGGGACTTGAAATGATATTTTTCTTTATTTTGTTTTACCAGAGACTGTTTTTGACAATTTTTGAAACTTGGGGGACTAAAACTGCCAATTATGCAAACTTGATACGTTTTTCACCAGATTTTGATATTTTTGCATTTAAAACACATAAAACATTTATTTGTGATATTTTTATCATTTTGATGCATTTCTGAGTGTTTTCAAATGTTTTTTCCAGTTTAATTGGTACAAAAATGATGAGTATTTAGACACTCATCAATCCCCCACACTAAGATATTGCTAGTCCCTAGCAATGTTTTGAGAAAAATTAATGGATTTCATCTCTTTACCAAAAGCCATTACTTCTGGAGTAGCCAAATGTTTCAGTTCAAGTAAGAACCTTGTACACCGATAACCAAATGATTTTGAGCAAATCACCAGCTTCCAACGGATTTGATTTGTCTTTACCAGAAGCCGTTTGCTTATGGACTAGCCAACTCTTAGATAAATTATCAATATTATCTTTGGTGAGCTGATTACCAATTATGGTTTTCCACTGCCTTTACCACAAGCCATAAACTTGCGGGCTAGCCAACTCTTCACTTTTAAGGATATGGTGAGCTGAACACTATACAATTTTGGGCAAATTGCAAGCCTTCAACGGATTTGAGATATCTTTACCAAGAGCCGTTTGCTCCTGGATTAGCCAATCCTTTTGTTTATTAGACATGGCAGACTGATAACCGTAATCTGAGTAAGTGCAAAACACTTACTCCAAAAAAATTTTGGCCAAAAATGGGGGAATTGGGCGGTATAATTACATGATAAAATTCGTGAGAATTCCCCCTACAATAGAAATGAATATTGCCCCCAATATTCAAAGTACCGGCGGTTATGCCGAAACATAGAACGTAAAAGGGAAATACTACGGCCATTATTTAGCAAGATTTTTTTTTATTTTTTATTTTTTTTATGAAACTCTTATATACAACAGCGGAGGGCAACTCCCCCACACTAGGGTGGTACACACGGGTGAAAACCCATGTAGCATGTTATTGTTTTTGATTCCCGAGTCGCTAGCTTGACTCGATCCCCGCATTCATTGGTTCATGGGGAAAGTTTGTAGATCCGGGACAACCACAGGAGGAATGTCCTCTCCAAAATAATGCTTCAACCGATGACCATTCACTTTAAAATTTGGACCATCGGGTTGAGATAACTCAATGGTTCCATATGGAAATACTTTAGTGATGGTGAATGGTCCAGACCAGCGGGATTTTAGTTTTCCCGAGAAAATCTTCAATCTTGAGTTGAAAAGAAGGACTCGATCACCGACGTTGAAAACGCGGTTTTTGATTTTTGAGTCATGAATCTTCTTTGTCTTTTCTTTGTAGATCAAAGAGTTCTCGTATGCTTGATCACGGAGTTCATTTAATTCATTCATTTGAACTTTCCGGTGATCACCAGCTGTCTGAATATCGAAGTTGGCATGTTTCAAGGCCCAGTATGCCTTGTGCTCAAGCTCAACCGGCAGATGACATGCCTTCCCGTATACAAGCTTGTAAGGAGTACACCCGATGGGTGTTTTATAAGCTGTATGGAAGGCCCAGAGTGCGTCATCTAGCTTATCCGACCAAGAGGCACGGTTTTCGCCAACCGTCCTCTCCAGAATTCTTTTAATCCCTGGGTTGGAAACTTCCACTTGCCCACTTGTTTGAGGGTGGTACGCAGTAGAGAGACGGTGAGTTACACCATACTTTTGCATGACTCTATCAAACTGGTCATTGCAAAATGCGTACCACGATAACTGATTATAGCTCGTGGAGTTCCAAACCTAGCAAAAAGAGATTTTAAGAATTTCACAACAACTCGGGCATCGTTGGTAGGCAAAGCTTTCGCTTCAACCCATTTTGACAGATAGTCAACGGCCACGAGTATGTATTTATTACCGCGAGATGAAGGAAATGGCCCCATAAAGTCAATGCCCCAGATGTCAAAAATCTCACATACTTGAATGGCGTTTTACGACATTTCATTTCTTTGTGAGATATTCCCGTGACGTTGACAAGCGTCACAGGTTTTGACAAATTCGTGGGCATCCTTGTAAATCGTGGGCCAATAGAATCCGGAATCAAACACCTTCTTGGCGGTGTAGTTGGGGCTATGATGTCCCCCAGTAGCTCCAGAATGGCAAGCCTTGAGAATGTCATTGGCTTCCTGACCATACACACATCGCCTGATGACTTGATCCGCATAAATTTTGAATAAGTAGGGTCGTCCCAGAAGTAATGTTTCACATCTTTAAAGAATTTGTTTTTCTGTTGGGACGACATCCCTTTCACCACAAAGTTACCCGCATGGTAATTTGCAAAGTCAGCAAACCATGGGGTAGAAGAGTCTCCACGAAAAGAAACCACATTGAGTGTTTCGAGAGGAAATGTTTCATTTATTTCCTTTTTCTCGAACACATCTTGGTGAGGGTTTTCTAGACGGGACAGATGATCAGCAGCCAAGTTCTCAGCTTCTTTTTTATCACGTATAATGATATCAAATTCTTGCAGGAGGAGAACCCAACGGAGCAATCTCGGCTTTGCATCTTGTTTTGCAAAGAGATATTTGAGAGCCGAGTGATCCATATACACCACGCATTTGGTCAAGATAAGGTATGGCCGAAATTTCTCAAACGCATACACCACAGCTAATAATTCTTTTTCTGTAGTGGTGTAATGGGTTTGAGCTTCATTCATAGTTTTACTTGCGTAGGGATAGGCTGAAAATGCTTAGTTTTTCGTTGCCCCAAGACTGCACCGATAGCAAAATCACTTGCATCGCACATGAGCTCAAAGGGTAAATCCCAGTCGGGGGCAACTAGAATGGGTGCTTCCGTAAGCTTTTTCTTTAATGTTTCAAAAGCTTCGATGCACTCAGGTGAGAAGATAAAAGGAGCATCTTTTTCAAGAAGATGGGTCATAGGCCGAGCGATTTTAGAAAAATCTTGTATGAATCTACGATAAAACCCGGCATGACCTAGAAAACTCCTAATACCTTTGACGGTAGTAGGATGAGGCAATTTAGCAATAACATCAACTTTTGCTCTATCTACCTCAATCCCATTTTTGGAAATCTTATGGCCAAGGACTATGCCTTCTTTGACCATAAAGTGGCTCTTCTCCCAATTTAGACAAAGGTTGGTGTCTTCACACCTTTTTAGCATTTTATCTAAATGGGAGAGACATGTCTGAAATGAGTCCCCAATGACCGAGAAGTCATCCATAAACACCTCCATTGTTTCCCCGATCATGTTGTGGAAAATTGCCATCATACATCATTGGAACGTGCCAGGAGCATTACATAGGCCAAAAGGCATACGTCTGTAGGCAAAAGTTCCGTATGGGCAGGTGAATGTGGTTTTTTCTTGATCCAGCGGATCAATGGGGATCTGAAAATAACCCGAGAAACCATCAAGGAAACAATAGTATTCGTTTCCTGCTAATCTCTCAAGCATCTGATCCATGAAGGGTAGAGGAAAATGGTCTTTACGGGTGGCTTCGTTTAACTTGCGATAGTTAATACACACACCCCATCCCGTAACCAATCGAGTTGGAATTAACTCGTTTTCTTCATTTGTGACAACAGTTATGCCACCCTTTTTTGGAACACAGTGAATTGGGCTAACCCAAGGACTATCAGAGATCGGGTAAATTAAACCGGCATCAAGAAGTTTGAGAACCTCTTGTTTGATAACCTCGTGAATCTTAGGATTCACCCTTCTCTGATGTTGGACTGCTGGCTTGAAGTCATCCTCCATCAAGATTTTGTGAGTACAAAACTCAGGGTTGATACCCTTAATATCGGAGAGTTTCCAAGCAATTGCTTGCTTGTGTGACTTCAAGACCTTTATGAGAGCAGTCTTTTCCTCCTCAGTTAAGTCTTTAGCAATTATGACGGGTAATTTATCATCACCCTCCAAGAATGCATACTCGAGATGAGGAGGTAGGTCCTTAAGTTCAAGCTCGGGAAATTCTTCAGTAGATGTTTGTACTGATTTGATTTCCTCAATCGTGATCTCTTTCGGAGGGAGTGAAGGTAATGGATCTTCATTTAACAATTGCTCAAGATAAAGAATATCCCCCTCCGAATCATAAACACCATCAATTCCTGGCGGAATTGATTCATCACTAGCAAGAAACTCATCGATCTCTTCCAGAAAGAAGTCACCTCCCTCAAACGGAGTGAGAGAGGGGGAAGTGTCGGCAATGATTGGTTGAGAAGATGTGGTGGAATCCCCACTCACAGAATTATGAAGATAACCAAGAAACTCTTGAGAGTACTCCTCTGAAGCAATATCAATTAAATCGACTCGATTAATTGATTAAGTATCATAATTTGAGGAGTACCTCGAAGTTTGATCAAGGTTAAAGGTGACAGCTTCATTACCCAAACGTAATGTGATTTCTTGCTCAAATACATCAATGAGAGCACGGCCCGTTCTCAGGAATCCTCGTCCAACAATGAGAGGAACCCGAGGATCTGCATCGAAATCAACAACCACAAAGTCAGCTGGAAAATGGAACTTTCCTACTTTCACGAATACATCCTCGGCAATGCCAAGAGGACGCGATATAGAACGATCTGCAAGCTCAAGAGTCATGCAGGTAGGAACAAGTTCTGGAAGAGAAAGTTTTCTTCCATACTGAATAAGGCATCAGATTGATGCTTGCACCAAGATCGGCAAGGGCAAAGCATTCAATAATTCCTGGAAAAACACAAGGGAGAAGAAATTTTACAAGATCTCCAAGCTTCTCGGGAAGCTTCTTTAACAAAACTGCTGAGCAGTTCTCGTTCAAAGGAGTTTTAGCCATTTCAAACAGTTTTTCCTTGTTGCTTAACATGTGTTTGAGAGTTGATGCAAACTTGGGCATCAGCATGATAGCATCCGCAAAGCTTATGTCAAAATGAAGTTCTTGGAAAATTTGAAAAAATTTTTCCATTTGATGACTGGCTTTTTCGCGGAGCTTTTGCTCATTTAAACGTGATGGGTAAGGAATAGAAGTTTTGGATTTGGGGTTACCAACTGAAGGTTCAAAAACAACTCCAGGTTTGGTTTTGGGTTTTGGGACAACCTGAGGATGGACATTGCTGGTACCTCCGTTATTAGTAGGAAGTTCCTTGTCCTTTGTCGCATCGGGTTCACTTTCCACTACCTTTGGGAGTGAAGAAAAGGTAGTAGGAATAGCGGGTCCATCATACGAAGCACCACTTCTGGTTGTGATCGCCTTTGCATCGCCCCTCGGATTAGCGATCGTGTTGCTAGGTAAAGTACCTGAGCCCGAGGGTCGATCATTTAAAGACTTCTTAATGTCAGAAATCTGGCTGACCAACAACATATTCATTTCCTCTTGGGATTTCATGAATTGCTTCAACAACTCATCAGATGATGGTCCAGTTGGAACAATGGCTTGATTTTGCACAGGAAAATTCTGGCCTCTATTGTTTGGATTAGGACCTTGATTTTGAAAATTTCCTTGATTATTGCCATGAAAGTACCCAGGGTTGAAATTTACCTGACCTTGGTTTCTATTAAAATTTCCTTGGTGTTGGAAGTTTTGACTTTGATTTTGAAAACCGTTATTTTGACTAAAATTACCTTAGTTTTGAAAACCTTGGTTTGGTCTATTCTGATTTTGATTACGGTTTTGGTTTTGGTTGAAACCGGGTGGTCCAGGGTAGTGGTTAGGACGGTGGTTCGGGTCCATAGGAGCACGATATTGGTTGCCTCCTGAATTGGAAATCCCTCCCACAGCGTTTGCTACAAAAGGGTTACCATCGGTGGCCATACAGTCGTAATAGGCATGGGGGCCACCGCAAGTAACACAGACTTCCACTTTCTTAACTTCAGCAGGAGGTGAAGTTTGTGGAAAAGAAACTTTCTTTTGGTTGGAGAGAACCAAAGCTTGAATAGCTTCCGTGAGCTTGTCAATCTTAGCATCGGTGCTAGATTGACTCACGGGTGATGAAGTAGAAGGACCAACACTGACTTGGGAAACAACCGGCTTGCTTCGTGCAATGCGGACTTTAGACTTGTTTTCAATTATCGTTAAAGCTTCTTTGACAGTTTTCCTCAAGAAATTTCCTCCAGCGGAGGAATTGAGAGAATCTTGATCAGATTGACTCACTCCATTATAGAAAGTATCGAGTTGCATCAACTCGGAGAAACCGTGGTGAGGACATTTGCGGAGTAATTCCTTAAAACGATCCCACGATTCACTGAAGGGTTCATCAAACTTTTGTGTGAACTTGATGATTTCATTTTTAAGACTCATGGTTTTGGAAGGTGGATAAAACTCGTTCACAAATTTCTTCACCAGGTCTTCCCATGTTTCGATTGATTTAGGGGGTTGTTTTTCAAGCCAAATCCGGGCTTGCCCCTCAAGGGAAAATGGGAACAGAAGAAGCTTGACAGCATCTGTAGGGAAATTTTTGTATTTGATGGTAGATGCAATCTTGTTAAACCATCGAATATGAGCATGAGGATCATCCCGCTCAAAACCATAGAATTGACTTGAGGTTACAAGATTCAGTAACCCGGTTTTGAGTTCAAAATTTTCAGCCACAATGGCTAGGATAACAATAGCATCTCCATACCCGTCGATGGGTGCCTGGAGAAGCTCACAAATAGGACGTTCTTCCGCCATGATAGCGGAAGTAGTGTGAGCAGTCCGGATCTCAGATCCGACTGATGGGGCAGAAAGTCTACGGATACGCCTTCTTGGAATCCTGACAAGCTCACGAAATGGGCTTACAGATCTAGAAGAGCGAGTGCGCATACACTAGAGTTAACTCTAAGGAATCTCAGAGTTAAGGAAAGGAATTATGAAAATGGTGAAAATGGGGTAAGAAGAATCTTTTTGGGTTTTATGGTTTTGACAAGTAGATATAACAACAAATCCAATTAAAACAATATCGAGGCAAAACAACAGTGAACTTAAATCAATAATCACAAGATGAATGACTTCTTTGAAAAAGGTACACCACTCACAAGGACACAAAGGCAAGTTTTAATCTTTGGTTCGGGAACTTATTATGGTCGTACCCCCAGTTAGGTAGTACACTGCCTTGGTTTGCGGTGGTAATCTTTTATGTTGTTATTATTAAACAACGAAAACGACAAATCTTTTTGTATTTTTATCTTTGATATATATATAGAAACAAAAGGAAAATATTTTTGTGTTTTATACGTTTTTGGATGTTTTTGGGTTTTTGGATTTTTTATAAGAAAATATATATAGATATAGATAGATGGTATGAACAAAGAGTGAATATTCAAATCACTAATATGCTAAACGGAAGATAATTAGCACAGCTCCCCGGCAACGGCGCCAAAATTTGATTCGTGCTAAACCGTCAAGTTATCTCACACAAGCTAGCCACTTGTGAATGACTAACCGTAAGAAACTTAAAACAGTTCAGACACCAATGCAATGAAGATCAGGAGAGTATAGTGTTTTCCCAGGTCGTTATGTCCCAACGAGCTGTGCGAGAATAGTCAAACGAATAGTGATCGAGAGAATTTGAACGGAAAAAGAGATATGATTGATTAAACCTAAAGAAAAAGTTAATAATTTATAGGGACTTAAATGCAAATTAAAGAAAATTGAAAAGATAAATTATATTAAATAAACGCTATCACTATTTTTAAAATTATGTTTTTGATTTTTCTTTTATAAAACTTAAATTAAAAACTACGTGACGTACAAAAGAAAATGTGATACTGAAGCAATATTAATCCTAAAAATATGAAAATGACATTTTTACAAACCTAATGATAAGAGAAAATTTTTAGAAAAATAAAATTATTTTTATTACTATTTATTTAATTATTATTAATTAAAAACTAATTTTACCTATTTAATAATACCCTAAAATACAAGAAAATATGAAATAAAGCTAGAAAAATGAAATTATGACTTAGAAAAATCTAAAATAACTAAAGAGAATTTTCAAAACTAATTTTGTATTTTTCTGATTATTTTTCTATTTTCTATGAATTAAAAACTACTTAGAACTAATTAAATTGCTAAAAATTACAAATTAAACTAAGAAAAATCTGGAAAAATATTTTTTTGACTTTTTATATTTATCTTAACCTAGGAAAAATGAAAAATTATTTTTTTGAAGCTTTTCTGATTTAATTGTATTAAAAGCTAATTAAAAAATACCTAAAAACTGTTTTAAATGAAGAAAAATAGCAAACAGTGATAGAAAAATATGAAAAATTCAGGAAAAGTCTAAATTAATATTCTGATTCTATGAAAAATATAAAAACAGTATCTTGTGTGTGAGAAAATGAAACTGCAATGCAAAGTGCTTATAAATAAGCACTTGAAATAAGCACAAAGTACCAACTGAGCACCAAACTGATACAGAAGCTATAATATGTTGAAACTACTCAAATGCAACTAATTAAAACTATCCTTAACTTATAAATTGCAAGCTACACAGATTTGGTTATTTGAGCTTAATGTGCTAAAAACAGTTTTGGCTACCACTTTGTAGCTAGAAAATAAGCCACTCAATAAGATGAAACAGAAAACTAGATGTTGGGGACTAAAGTAGACCTGGTTAGCTACTTGTAAACCAAAGACCAGACCTAGAGAAGCTCTAATAAGCTCTTGACAAGCTCTGCAAGAACTGCACAACACCTTTGCAGACTCAGTTTTTACTGAGTTAGTGCACAGGGCCTATAAGCCCTTTTTGACAAGCTATTTGAAGCTTATAGAAAATTATTAAAATTCAATAAAAATCATAATAAGTAACTTGACCAGCTGAACTAGATAAACCCACAATTTCACTTGATTTGAACCAAAAATGAGTCAACTAAAAATCACCCAAGTTGGGTGAAAACTGAGTTTTTCAAGTTTTGACTTTTGACAGTTTTGATAATTTTGACTTTAATGAACTTTGATTCCAAATGACTAACTTAATATGATGTTTTATGGTATAATGAAACTGATGCAAGCTACTCTAGTGATATTTGAACACAAAACAAGTTTTTTATTTTGCAAAATCCCAACAGATGTGAACTTAAGACAGGTTAAAAGTGATTTTGACTTCTGAGCTATGCAGATGCAATATTAAGACTAAAATGACTCAAGTGGTCCTAGTTGAGACTGAGTGAACAGATTTGAAACACAAACCAAAGCTTAAACTTGATTACACTCACTGATCCAAACACTAGTTAATAAACAGTTTTCACTACTTTAACTAGACATGCAATCTATAATCATTACCAAGGCTTCACAGAGATCAATTATTATCCTATAAGCTCAAGAAAATCGAATTCAAGCGACCACAACTAGCCAATATCAACTTAAACAATTTATGCAGATTCAAAACAAAATAAAGTGAAAAGGGATTTGGAACTCACAACTTGTCCAGCTTATTAGCAACTCAAACACAACCCAAACTATACTAAATTTACTCAAATCCAACCCCAAATTAGCACTGCATCAACCCATATCCAATTCCATAATTGCTTGAACCAATTTTTCTTCTTAGTTTGACTTTTGTTGACTAAATACCAAAGTTGCTTAAAACTTAGAATTAAGCTCACTAAAAGCTACACACAGCTTTAGTTAGCTTATTTGAGCTATAATAAGGCTTGTTGAAGCCTGGCTTTTAGTTCATTCAAAAGTGCATATATAAATGAAAACTTAAAAACAGGAAACTTGGATAAACTTGTAATTTGAACATGAACTTGATTACAAATGATTAAATGACTTAAGTTTAGTGCATAGAAACAGGAAATTACAATTTTGAACTTAAACTAAACATTGAAGATAAAAACGACATACATTTTAAAATGAAAACTAAGTACTGCCTTCCTTTTCTTCTCTTCCTTCTCTTTTATACACCAAATGTCTTCCACGTGTCCTCTGAGTGAATCCCACTTGTAATTTCAACCATTGGATGACTTGAGCCATTTTGGCCGTTTGATCAAATTTGGCGGGAAAGTGGTTTTGATCTTTGTGGACTCTGAAATTGCAACTGGGGGGTGGCATTAATTGTGGTGTGATAAGTTGGTAGATGTGATGATGAGGGGGGAAGGACAAGGTGAGGGAAAAGGAGATGCCTGAGTTGCAGGGCAAGTGGGGAAGATAAGCAGTGGATAAAAAGGAGGGAAGGGGTGTATTTGACTGGGGTGTTTGACCAGGGGTCCAAAAAGGGTAATGGCAAGGGGTCAAAATGTGTATATGGCAGGGGTCCAAATGTGCAAAGGGTCATGGCTTGGTTTAATATTACAAGGACTTGTTATGCAAATTCTGAAAGATGAGGGACCAAACCTGCCATTTTCTCAAAGTTGTTTCAAGGGTCACTTTTGACAAGTTTCAATAGTACAAGGACCATTGTTGACATTTTCAAACTTCTAAGGACCATTTATGACATTTTTGAAAGTTTAGGGACCTAAGTTGTAATTTTGCAATTTTAAATCTCAAGGACCAATTTTGACAACTCATGAATCCCTAGGGACTTTAAATGATATTTTTCTTTATTTTGTTTTACCAGGGACTGTTTTTGACAATTTTTGAAACTTGGGGGACTAAAACTGCCAATTATGCAAACTTGATACGTTTTTCACCAGATTTTGATATTTTTGCATTTAAAACACATAAAGCTTTCCTACTTTCACGAATACATCCTCGGCAATGCCAAGAGGACGCGATATAGAACGATCTGCAAGCTCAAGAGTCATGCAGGTAGGAACAAGTTCTGGAAGAGAAAGTTTTCTTCCATACTGAATAAGGCATCAGATTGATGCTTGCACCAAGATCGGCAAGGGCAAAGCATTCAATCATTCCTGGAAAAACACAAGGGAGAAGAAATTTTCCAGGATCTCCAAGCTTCTCGGGAAGCTTCTTTAACAAAACTGCTGAGCAGTTCTCGTTCAAAGGAGTTTTAGCCATTTCAAACAGTTTTTCCTTGTTGCTTAACATGTGTTTGAGAGTTGATGCAAACTTGGGCATCAGCATGATAGCATCCGCAAAGTTTATGTCAAAATGAAGTTCTTGGAAAATTTGAAAAATTTTTTCCATTTGATGACTGGCTTTTTCGCGGAGCTTTTGCTCATTTAAACGTGATGGGTAAGGAATAGAAGTTTTGGATTTGGGGTTACCAACTGGAGGTTCAAAAACAACTCCAGGTTTGGTTTTGGGTTTCGGGACAACCTGAGGATGGACATTGCTGGTACCTCCGTTATTAGTAGGAAGTTCCTTGTCCTTTGTCGCATCGGGTTCACTTTCCACTACCTTCGGGAGAGAAGAAGAAGAGGTAGTAGGAATAGCGGTCCATCATACGAAGCACCACTTCTGGTTGTGATCGCCTTTGCATCGCCCCTCGGATTAGCGATCGTGTTGCTAGGTAAAGTACCTGAGCCCGAGGGTCGATCATTTAAAGACTTCTTAATGTCAGAAATCTGGCTGACCAACAACATATTCATTTCCTCTTGGGATTTCATGAATTGCTTCAACAACTCATCAGATGATGGTCCAGTTGGAACAATGGCTTGATTTTGCACAGGAAAATTCTGGCCTCTATTGTTTGGATTAGGACCTTGATTTTGAAAATTTCCTTGATTATTGCCATGAAAGTACCCAGGGTTGAAATTTCCCTGACCTTGGTTTCTATTAAAATTTCCTTGGTGTTGGAAGTTTTGACTTTGATTTTGAAAACCGTTATTTTGACTAAAATTACCTTAGTTTTGAAAACCTTGGTTTGGTCTATTCTGATTTTGATTACGGTTTTGGTTTTGGTTGAAACCGGGTGGTCCAGGGTAGTGGTTAGGACGGTGGTTCGGGTCCATAGGAGCATGATATTGGTTGCCTCCTGAATTGGAAATCCCTCCCACAGCGTTTGCTTCAAAAGGGTTACCATCGGTGGCCATACAGTCGTAATAGGCATGGGGGCCACCGCAAGTAACACAGACTTCCACTTTCTTAACTTCAGCAGGAGGTGAAGTTTGTGGAAAAGAAACTTTCTTTTGGTTGGAGAGAACCAAAGCTTGAATAGCTTCCGTGAGCTTGTCAATCTTAGCATCGGTGCTAGATTGACTCACGGGTGATGAAGTAGAAGGACCAACACTGACTTGGGAAACAACCGGCTTGCTTCGTGCAGTGCGGACTTTAGACTTGTTTTCAATTATCGTTAAAGCTTCTTTGACAGTTTTCCTCAAGAAATTTCCTCCAGCGGAGGAATTGAGAGAATCTTGATCAGATTGACTCACTCCATTATAGAAAGTATCGAGTTGCATCAACTCGGAGAAACCGTGGTGAGGACATTTACGGAGTAATTCCTTAAAACGATCCCATGATTCACTGAAGGGTTCATCAAACTTTTGTGTGAACTTGATGATTTCATTTTTAAGACTCATGGTTTTGGAAGGTGGATAAAACTCGTTCACAAATTTCTTCACCAGGTCTTCCCATGTTTCGATTGATTTAGGGGGTTGTTTTTCAAGCCAAATCCGGGCTTGCCCCTCAAGGGAAAATGGGAACAGAAGAAGCTTGACAGCATCTATAGGGAAATTTTTGTATTTGATGGTAGATGCAATCTTGTTAAACCATCGAATATGAGCATGAGGATCATCCCGCTCAAAACCATAGAATTGACTTGAGGTTACAAGATTCAGTAACCCGGTTTTGAGTTCAAAATTTTCAGCCACAATGGCTAGGATAACAATAGCATCTCCATACCCGTCGATGGGTGCCTGGAGAAGCTCACACATAGGACGTTCTTCCGCCATGATAGCGGAAGTAGTGTGAGCAGTCCGGATCTCAGATCCGACTGATGGGGCAGAAAGTCTACGGATACGCCTTCTTGGAATCCTGACAAGCTCACGAAAGGGGATTACAGATCTAGAAGAGCGAGTGCGCATACACTAGAGTTAACTCTAAGGAATCTCAGAGTTAAGGAAAGGAATTATGAAAATGGTGAAAATGGGGTAAGAAGAATCTTTTTGGGTTTTATGGTTTTGACAAGTAGATATAACAACAAATCCAATTAAAACAATATCGAGGCAAAACAACAGTGAACTTAAACCAATAATCACAAGATGAATGGCTTCTTTGAAAAAGGTACACCACTCACAAGGACACAAAGACAAGTTTTAATCTTTGGTTCGGGAACTTATTATGGTCGTACCCCCAGTTAGGTAGTACACTGCCTTGGTTTGCGGTGGTAATCTTTTATGTTGTTATTATTAAACAACGAAAACGACAAATCTTTTTGTATTTTTATCTTTGATATATATATAGAAACAAAAGGAAAATATTTTTGTGTTTTATATGTTTTTGGATGTTTTTGGGTTTTTGGATTTTTTATAAGAAAATATATATAGATATAGATAGATGGTATGAACAAAGAGTGAATATTCAAATCACTAATATGCTAAACGGAAGATAATTAGCACAGCTCCCCGGCAGCGGCGCCAAAATTTGATTCGTGCTAAACCGTCAAGTTATCTCACACAAGCTAGCCACTTGTGAATGGCTAACCGTAAGAAACTTAAAACAGTTCAGACACCAATGCAATGAAGATCAGGAGAGTATAGTGTTTCCCCAGGTCGTTATGTCCCAACGAGCTGTGCGAGAATAGTCAAACGAATAGTGATCGAGAGAATTTGAACGGAAAAAGAGATATGATTGATTAAACCTAAAGAAAAAGTTAATAATTTATAGGGACTTAAATGCAAATTAAAGAAAATTGAAAAGATAAATTATATTAAATAAACGCTATCACTATTTTTAAAATTATGTTTTTGATTTTTCTTTTATAAAACTTAAATTAAAAACTACGTGACGTACAAAAGAAAATGTGATACTGAAGCAATATTAATCCTAAAAATATGAAAATGACATTTTTACAAACCAAATGATAAGAGAAAATTTATAATCATTACCAAGGCTTCACAGAGATCAATTATTATCCTATAAGCTCAAGAAAATCGAATTCAAGCAACCACAACTAGCCAATATCAACTTAAACAATTTATGCAGATTCAAAACAAAATAAAGTGAAAAGGGATTTGGAACTCACAACTTGTCCAGCTTATTAGCAACTCAAACACAACCCAAACTATACTAAATTTACTCAAATCCAACCCCAAATTAGCACTGCATCAACCCATATCCAATTCCATAACTGCTTGAACCAATTTTTCTTCTCAGTTTGACTTTTGTTGACTAAATACCAAAGTTGCTTAAAACTTAGAATTAAGCTCACTAAAAGCTACACACAGCTTTAGTTAGCTTATTTGAGCTATAATAAGGCTTGTTGAAGCCTGGCTTTTAGTTCATTCAAAAGTGCATATATAAATGAAAACTTAAAAACAGGAAACTTGGATAAACTTGTAATTAGAACATGAACTTGATTACAAATGATTAAATGGCTTAAGTTTAGTGCATAGAAACAGGAAATTACAATTTTGAACTTAAACTAAAACATTGATGATAAAAACGACATACATTTTAAAATGAAAACTAAGTACTGCCTTCCTTTGCTTCTCTTCCTTCTCTTTTATACACCAAATGTCTTCCACGTGTCCTCTGAGTGAATCCCACTTGTAATTTCAACCATTGGATGACTTGAGCCATTTTTGGCCGTTTGATCAAATTTGGCGGGAAAGTGGTTTTGATCTTTGTGGACTCTGAAATTGCAACTGGAGGGGGGGGGTGGCATTAATTGTGGTGTGATAAGTTGGTAGATGTGATGATGAGGGGGGAAGGACAAGGTGAGGGAAAAGGAGATGCCTGAGTTGCAGGGCAAGTGGGGAAGATAAGCAGTGGATAAAAAGGAGGGAAAGGGTGTATTTGACTGGGGTGTTTGACCAGGGGTCCAAAAAGGGTAATGGCAGGGGGTCAAAATGTGTATATGGTAGGGGTCCAAATGTGCAAAGGGTCATGGCTTGGTTTAATATTACAAGGACTTGTTATGCAAATTCTGAAAGATGAGGGACCAAACCTGCCATTTTCTCAAAGTTGTTTCAAGGGTCACTTTTGACAAGTTTCAATAGTACAATGACCATTGTTGACATTTCAAACTTCTAAGGACCATTTATGACATTTTTGAAAGTTTAGGGACCTAAGTTGTAATTTTGCAATTTTAAATTTCAAGGACCAATTTTGACAACTCATGAATCCCTAGGGACTTGAAATGATATTCTTCTTTATTTTGTTTTACCAGGGACTGTTTTTGACAATTTTTGAAACTTGGGGGACTAAAACTGCCAATTATGCAAACTTGATACGTTTTTCACCAGATTTTGATATTTTTGCATTTAAAACACATAAAACACTTATTTGTGATATTTTTATCTTTTTGATGCATTTCTGAGTGTTTTCAGATGTTTTTGCAGTTTAATTGGTACAAAAATGATTATTATTTAGACACTCATCAGGGATAGACTACGAGGAAGCTAAAAATGGGAAAAAAAAGTTTACTTGATAGGAATCAAGCAAATAAACCTAAACGAGGTGGACTCCTAACTAGCTATTCTATTCCCCGGCAGCGGTGCCAAAAACTTGATAACGCTACACGCGTCGTTCGGGGTCAAAGGAACTTCCTTTTCGTCGAGCAAGTTTTTCAACACCCTAGGCAGTGAACCTAATCGTTGTAGTGTAGTATTAGGGTAAGCCACGGGAATTGATATCATTCTCTAGGGGAATAGGAATGCTAGTGAGGAGTTACTACGTTATGGTTGGGGTTGAGGAAGATTATTTTTTTTTATCTTTTTATGTTTTTTAGGAAATGGAAAAGTATGAATCTCGGGGTTTGGATTTGGGGGGTTGGTATTTCTACCGATTACTGTACTATCTAATTATCTAATTAACTAAGGTGAGGGTAGTCTATGTCTAATTATTGTGTGCTCGTATGATGATTTAAAGATGTGTTTACTTAGGTTTTATTACTCCCTAATTATCTCCTATTGATGGTTGAATTGTCACGTCCTTATTCTTAATCGCGTTGTGTATCTAAGGTCGTAGGGTATGCGTTTATCCCTTACTCTTTGAAACTACCAAAGGGTCTCGTCTACAAAATCTCTAGGATTTATAAACTCTAACTCTAAGGTACTCTTTGGATGGTTTAGCCTACAACTACTCTATGTGTTATAGTCTAAGGTTCACAAAGATTAATCAAGCATTAACTACACAACGAATGACCTATCGCATTACTAGATCATTAACAATTAAGATAAGAGACAACCAATCAATATTCAATAGTTAAGTTTCATATTCCCTAAGCAAACACACAAGTAAATTAGCCGGACATGGAGAACATGCAAGCATACACACAAATAATTGAAGACGTAATTGAATTAATGAAGTAAAACACTTATCTTGGTGTAAGATAGGGGTTAGAACCCTAAAATACTGTACAAGACAGCCTTGGTTCCGTTTAGGTTTTTACTCCAAAAGACTACACTCTGAAAACTAAAAAATTCGGATTCTATATATAAGATTACATTCGCGACGGCGTCACTTTATGATTTGTGACGCCGTTGGGTCGCCGTCATTAGGGTTTTTTTTGGCCACGTTAGTCTTGCGACGGCGTCATCTTATGCTTGTGACGCCGTCCTCTTCAGCCTCTGACGCCGTCTGGATCAAATCTAGGCCGTCTGAGTTGCGATGACCTAATCTTTTAAAGCCTGACATCGTCACTTGAAAATAAGCAATTTGGCTACTGTATCGTCACAACATGTGCTCCGACGGCGTCGCAGATAACACCTGACGCCGTCCCCTTGTGTTTCAGCAGCTTGAGTGTCTCGATTCTTGACTTTGGCCATTTTCTTCGTATATCCGCGCCTTTTCGTCCAAATAAGTGCTATTCCAGCAATTTGCCTTCAAGAGACCTAAAAAGTGAAAAGGAACGATATTAAGTAATAACGGATACAAAATTGATCAAATAAGGGCTTAAACGACCCCTCAAAAAGGTACATTTTAAAACCTTATCAATGTGTGCTAAAAACCTAGGCCACTTTGCGGGGTTGTTTGCACCTGAAAAACCTGACAAGAAACAGTAAGTGCAGACCATACTGATGTTAAGTTACGGCGTAACCAGCATAAGAGTTACGTCGAAATTAGAAAATTTCAATCGTTACGGCGTAGCTATGTCAAAATGCTACGCCATAATAACAGTAATATAGGTTACGGCGTAACTTCCCCAGAAAATCAACACAACAGATCATTTGATTACGCTATAGATTACGCCGGAACCATCGATTTTTATCAAGTGGTGAAAAGTTTCGATATATTTTTAACCTATTATTACTGAGGGACCGCGCCTAACCCAATAAGTTTGTGTTTGACCTAAAACCCTATTTTAATAAAGCCAAAACACCCAAATCAACCCGTAGTAATAGGACACGAATCAAAATAACATGGGGAAATTATCAAAAATATCAATTAATCATTCCAAAATCAAAAATTAATTCGAATGGGCAAGATCCCTAAAATATTAAAATAAAACCCTAATTGAAATAATCAAAATAAATAAATCAAAAAGAGTAAAGATAGGTCTTACCAGCCATGAAGATAGATTAGATGAAGTGATTTCGATGAAAAATTTTCAGAGAGAAAATTTTACTGTTTGTGTGGGCGGTGAAAGTATGTTTAAAACCTAGTTTTTATTCAGAAAGGTTTTTATACCGCTACGATAGTTACGGCGTAATTAGATAAATTAGTTACGCCGTAACTAATATTATTACAGATTCAATAGGTTTTGAAAGGGTTACGTCGTAAACCAAGTAAGGGTTACGCCGTAATTAATTTTAGTCAAAGGTCAGATTTTTATATATAAATCTGATTATATAGTGGTTACGTCGTAACTCTTAATAAAGAGGTTACGTCGTAACTAAATAGTCAAAAAGATTTTATTAAGAAATTTAATAAACTGCAATATGGTTACGTCGTAACTAGATGAAATAGTTACGCCGTAACTAATAGCGTCAGAATTCTAATTATGTAATATTGTAATAGGAGAGATTAAAAACGTACCTTACGGGAGTGCTCAAATCTCTTTAGGAGGTAAATATAAAATACCTTAGATCTTTTCATTAATTGCTCCCCGGCAACGGCGCCAAAAAGTTGATTTGCTATTTCATCCTGCTTTTAATATTTATAAAACTTGAATAACTTAGGATAGACACATACTAACGGGCAGAGTACCCGATCAGATGTAGTAAAGCCTTAGGTAAATCAGAGTATCGTTCCAAGAGAGCTGTGACCTTGAAAGAACTAAGATGATTAGATAAAACATAGATAATAAGCGGTAGACAAGGTTGTTATAATTCATAGATATACTAATATTCTGCTCACACAGACACCAGAAATTTAGGTAAAAGAGATAGATAAACAAAGCTTAACAAAGAATGCGAATATGAATAAATTCTCGATAAGAACATTCAATATAGTGGTTAATTATCACCAGACTCCTTTGGTCAATTCGTCATGGCCTATGGTTCTTAGATTCCTCACCAAGATGAGCAGGTCACCCGGGATCATTCGGCAACCTAATAGCAATCATTAAGCACCAAATCTACTAGATCTAGACGGTGGGAACCCGGCCGTTAGGAACTTAGATTCCCCCTAACCTCGTAAATACCTCCACTTGATAAGTGATCTTTTGGTCAATTCGCACACGGAGAGTGGCCGTACTATGGCCAATTCCTCCCATACTTCGCTATCTATTAGACTGGGGTCAATTGGTCATATCGCCCTGTCCTCTAGATACTACCAAGCTTATAATACTACCAAGGCTAGCGATCTATGAAAAGACTAGCAAATGTCTATAAAGAATTATAGAGAATAACAATAACATAAATGCAAACTTTAATTAATAACATGAATTCATAATATTAGATCTAGAAAAACATAAAAAGAATCCAAACTTGAATACAAAGGAAATCGTAGACGAGAACTTCGTTATTCATGCTCCTAAACCATGCTTCTTCTTCTGTGTTTTGATCTCCCCAAACCCAAGAAGGTTTGGGAAAGGAGAGATATCAAATACTAATGAAATCATCGACTATTTCTAGGCTTCAAAATAGTTACGGCGTAACCTTATTAGCTAGTTACGCCATAACTTCCTTTAATCTTCAGTGCTTATCCATTGGCTTCGGCGTAACTTAATTTGGTGTTACGCCGTAGCTGCTATAATCCAGTGAAAATATTTGATACGGCGTAGCCTAAGCTGATAGCTACGTCGTAGTCTTTGTAAACAGTGGTTACGGTGTAACCTACTCTGAGGGTTACGCCGGAATGTTCGAAATCTCTAGTTGCGTCGTAACTTCATCACTTGGTTATGCCGTAATTACGAGAAAGTTGAATCAATAGTTCTTGAAAACGTCCAGTTGCAGTTTCCTTACTTCGAATGTGTCCTGAAATGAAATAACAAGAAATAAGGATGTTTTCACTAATAATATATTCAAAATGTGATGATAAAGGGGGAAATTAATGCTTAGAAACTCAGGACTATTTGATGTTATCACCATCCAAGTAGGTTGTGAAAGCTGTGGAGGAGGACATCTTACGAAGAATTGTCCTCATGTGGACGTAGAGAATATTGAAGAAGCTAAGTCTGGAGAAAATCGAACATTTTACGGAGATAATAGAAATAGTACTGGTTATCGTGGAAATTACAACCATGGGCCTTATGGAGAAAGAAAGCCCAGTCTTGAAGAAACAATTAATAAGTTCCTGGAAAGTTCAGCCCAAAGACAAAAGGAGCAAGATGAGTGGTTGAAAGAATTCCAGGAAAATACTGACAGGAACCTTTCCAAGCACGACACAACTCTGAAAAACCTAGAATCCATGGTGGAGAAGCTCAGCGAAAAAGTAAGGAGGAATAACGATAAACCTGAAGGATCTAAACCAGCTATGGAATGTAAAGTGATTTTTGCTAATGATAACTCGAAGGTTCAGGCCGTTGAAATGGATTCAAGGGATGATTTCGTCGACAGATCTGAGTTACGCCGTAACTTACCTAGTGAGTTACGACGTAACTATGTCTTTGATAGCGATAACGGGGTTATGAAGAACACTGAGGATAACGACTCTAGCGAATTACGCCGTAACTAAGAAACTCAGTTACGGTGTAACTGGGATACGTGGGCAGAAAAATTCCTTGAAGTAGAAGAATCAGGAAAGGACTGGTCCCATGACATCAACTTGTGCCCTCCGCCCAAATCTAAGAAGAAATATCACTGGTGCAAAATGATACCAGTTGCTAAGGGAGATTGGTACGATCTTTGGGCTTCTTGTGACCCGAGAAGTGAAGTTTGTGATGGCGGAAGCAATAAGGATAGGATCAACCATAAGAAATTTATGTGGCCAGCATATACCGATGATGAAAGACTCGAGAAATTCTCCCTTGAAGATGAAGAAGAGCCACTTATCACTCACTGGTGTACTCCTGTCATCATAACTGACAAGGAGTCCACACGAGCATGGCCTACATGCAACCCCTTCCGAGAGTGTTGCAATGGCGGGGATAGTGAAAGAGAGGAAGAGTGGACATGCCCTCATGAGCATGAAAGACAATGTATAAAGTTCGGTGACTTGGCATTTGCCGACTGGTACGCAATATAATTCGGGGATGCCAAGATTAACCCGAATCTCCTTAAGAAGCTAAAAATTGATTACGAGGAGCACATTCAGAAAAAGGAAGAGGCTAATAAAGACATATACTATACGGATGAGCATATAAGTGAAAATGACAACATGGAATTACGCAGTCACTGGTGCGAAAGAGTAAAATCTCCTGGGGAAATTTTCTGGGCGTCATGCAACCCGTATGACGATATATGTAACGGGGGAAGCAGCTCTGGGAGAATAGGAAAAGATGAATTCTTTTGGTCCTCAATCAATGATGAGGAGAGAAAGAGTTTGCCTTGGCTGGACAACCTAGGATTGGATATTTGGGTAAAGATTAAGTATGGACATGTGGACACATTAACCAAAGAGAAGATTTGGAAGGAGTACATGGATCCAGAAAATTCAAACAACGAAAGTCTCAACAACACGAGTGAAATAACAATTGAAAATGACAAGGAGTTGGTTAGTGATGAAAAAGAAGAATGCAAGCGCGTTCTAGTGGAGAATCTGCTCGATGAAGAATGGTTCAAGGGAACAGCTTCTGATGGTGATGATATTGAAGGGATCCTATATTACCTTGAGTTGCAAGGTAATGAGGAGTTTAATGATCCCGACGATGAAGCTTACAAACAAAAGAGGTGCAAACTCCTGGGGATTTCCCTACAAAAGACCACCTCCAATTATTGTCGAAAAATATGAATTCACTCGCTAGCACCTGGGACCGGAAGAGAAATTTTGTAAAGTCCAGAAAATCAAAACCAATGAATACCTCCGAACTGCTTCGAATGTCGCCTGCATGAGGCATAACTTGATGAAAGATATTGAAGAAGTGAGGCAGATCCAAAGGCCCCCATAGAAGCCCCGCAGCTATGAGTCTAATTTAAAGAGTCGTTAATAAAGAAAAATGCTCTTTCGGGAGACAACCCGAATTATCCATTTCTTTTGTTTTATTTCCTTTTCTGTTGGGTTTTGTGTTTTCTAACTATTTTTGCAGGAAACGAGGAACTAATTGCTGCTGCAGTTGCTGATCTGAACAGAGTTACGGCGTAACTCATCTTGGTGATTACACCATAACCAACCTTTTAGCAGCAGAATTCTTGACACATCACCTATTACGGCGTAATACCATCTCAGTGGTTACGCCGTAACTACTCGCTTTGCAGCTCATTCCAGGTTTTGCCAGTTACGGCGTAACTCTCTCAAAAGAGTTACGACGTAACTTTCCTCTGCTTTAATTCTTTCATTTTAAAAAACAGTAACCTTGTATTAGTTTTTAAATGAACTTTGTGGGTGTGTTCCCTGTAAACCCTCACGAGACTTCACTCGTCCACTTGGGACACCAAGTGGTTTAAAAGGCTTGTTGCATGCGCTAAATGCAACCGTGATTCCTACGAAAGTGAGTTAGGTTTGTTTTTTTTTCATTTTTTTTCTTTTTTTTAGTATTATGCTTTTCGGTATTGTGATTTCAGGGATTGAAGTTTGTTCATGACGCTTATACGAAGGCACGTCTCTTGTTCGTGGACCTTCCTTCTTTATGGAGAAAATTTCAGGGAAGTTCTCGCTCTAATTCTTTTTCTTCACCCTTTTTTTAATGCCTAGTACAAAAGGGACTTTGTACAATTCAAGTGGGGGGACGGGAGTAGAATTATCTCTTGAACTTTATTTCGCCCTCATTTTTCTAGTTTATTTTGAAAAATTATGCCATTTTTAAAATTTTGACATGTTTTTCTTAACTTTACTAGATTAGACCTTAGCCGAGCACATACAACCCTTGATATTATCTGGTGAGATTAGCCTTATCCGTTTCCAATATTTTACCCCAAATCCACCAAATTATGAGTGTGTCGGTAGCTTGTAAACTTTTGAACTTGGCCTTTGCATCATTTTGAGACCACAAACGAGGTATGTTAAGTTAGCTCGATGTATTTGGACTTTTCAGTTTTAGAAGGCAATATTATAGGATTATCACCCAAACAGCCTACCATTGTGAGTCTATCGATTAGTCACCTCGACTTTTCGACCCCCATGTGAAACCCTTTTTGTTGCGCTCATCTTTAGTGCAAGATACCCCTAGATACACCCTTCTGAGCCATTCCTTTCATTTTGTTCACCCAATATATTGTTTCGATACACCTATACACCTTAGCCTACCCTGTAGTCTTTATTTGTAATTGGGAAGTCATCATTTGCCTAAGTTCTAGGTTCGAGTGGATAGGTTCGGAAATCACGCTTTCACCGACAACATTCCTAGAGATCATTGAAGACCCCCCGAATTCCCATTGTTCATCTCAAGTGGGGGGATATTATGTTATGTTATTGTTATGTTTAAAAAAAAAATTGTTGTTATGATTATTTTATTGTAAAGTACGATGTTATAAGCACTATAATATGAGCTTTATTGATTTAGTATCGAGGAGGACACCTCGGTCACATTTGAAGATTGGAGTTGGTAGTTATGCCAACAGTTGGAGAAAAGGTAGTGTGCCCATCACGACGTCCTCTAATGACACATCTACCTTGTATTTCATGATCCGGTTTCTTGACTTCTAAGCTTGAACTTTGGGCGGACGGTAAGTGGTGATGACTTGGTTATAGATTTAGACTACCTGTTTGTTTTTTGTTTTACACCAATTATATATCCCATGTCTTATCCTACCCTTTTAGTCATGAAGCGTGTCTAGGTGATGCAGCGAGCAATCTTTGGTGTCTTGGCCATGGATTTGGTCCTGTATCATTGATTTTGTTCACTTTCCCATGACATGTTAGTAATGACGAGTCACCCCTTAACTTTTGTCGTGTCTACCCATATTGCCTTCGAGAATTGTTTAGCCCTTAACTCTAGTGGTGGAGATTTGTGTAACCGCCAAGCTTATGATAGAATACATGCTATGACTGTGCGATTGTGTGATCACCCCGAAATTGACACTAAGAATAGTTGAGAGATTTGAGTGTTTGTTCCCCTTTCGTGAGGTGTTCAGCTTTTTTTTATTCTAGCATAAGGGATTTGTAAACTCATATTTTCCAGGTTATGGGAGATATTCTTTTAGGAATCTATCTAATAAGGTCTACTTGAGGGCAAGTAGAGTTCAAGTGGGGGGATATTTGATAACATCAAATAGTCCTTAATATTAGGTGTCAATTTCCCCCGATAATGCTCGTTATTTATATCATTTATATGGATTTACGCTTGTTTTCCATTGTTTTCCACTTTCAGGTAAATTACGAGCACTTGAGCTAAAGAGACGCGGAAATGGCAACATATCTATAGATTTATCACAGTATGCTATTTTGAAGAAGTTACGGTGTAAGTCTTCTCTCACATTACGCCGTAACTATTGCGTGACTCAGTATGCCAACTTATCAGAAGGTTACGGCGTAACTCCTCCCAAAGGCTACGACGTAACTACATTAGGTCAAAAGAGGTTCCACGCCGCTGATACTTACGCCGTAACCACTGCATCTCTTACCACGTAACCGAGTTTATTGAAGACTACGGCGTAACCACTCATTAGGTTACGCCGTAACCAGCAGTTCTAGTGCATTTTACGAAGAAATAGAAGGTTACGGCGTAACTCCTATATGGGTTACGCCGTAACCCAGATCTGGCCTATAAATACCCCATGAATTCCAGCATTTCTAATCATCCCATTCCACACACAACACTCTGAGAACGTGGGAAAAAGCTCAAGGCGGGTCTAGAGGAGCATACGGAGCTGTTTCCAAGGGAGAAGTCACTCCATTACGATAAGCATTAGCGTTTTATATTTCTTTTACTTTCAATTCATGTATTTCGTACCTTTGAATATTGAATTGATTTGCATGATTAATATGAGCGGCTAAGCACCTTTTGGCGCTAGCCTAGTTATGATTCCTTAATTGTTTTGTTTGCATTTACCTTTACTTCCGTACAATTATTTCTAAGTGTATGCATGCATAGTTCATTGGTAGCCACCCTTGGTTCGGTAGTTTTGAATGGCGGTAGAGGCCAATTTCCTAGAAGATATGACCAACTGACCCTAGGTGAGCGGACTGAGACGGGAAGGGTAAGATATGACCAACTGACGACCCTTTCTACTTGTGCGATTAGACCAACTGATCACCTACCGTTTGGATGAACTTAAGAATTGGGGGGTGTAGTGTCTAAGTTCCTAACGGCCTGATTTCTCCTGTGGTGGCATCTTTGCTGATAGGTTAGGGCGAATTGACCAAATGCTGTCCTCTCGAATTTGACCCCACCCGAAGTAATTGAAAGTAAGTAGACGTATACATAACTAGCTAGGATGATTAATTAGGTTAGCACCACTTTTCTCTATTTATTTCTCTTTGCCATTTATCTGCTTTTATTTACTTTATTCTGCATTAGTAGTTTAA
This sequence comes from Chrysanthemum seticuspe, assembly GCA_019973895.1. NCBI lineage: Eukaryota > Viridiplantae > Streptophyta > Magnoliopsida > Asterales > Asteraceae > Chrysanthemum > Chrysanthemum seticuspe. The sequence continues at coordinate 278,036,569 of BPTQ01000001.1, read as the reverse complement.
TTATTTAAATCCCTATCGAAACAATTATTATTCTGTGACACTAGACTTAGTAATAATCCAACACACATAGCTCTTGGGACGACCTCGGCTTTACCATTTACTACACTACACACGATCGGGTACACTGCCCATTAGTGCACTAGGGTAGACCATAGATATTGCGAGACACTATAAATTTAAAACATGATCAGTAAAACTGCATCACTAATCACTTATAATTCTATTTCATCATAACTGAACATCATTTTCAATAAAAAAAAATAAACGAAATACTACATAGTTTATACATATAGCACTCTGTATCTTTATTCAAAATATTTTGCAAGCTATAGTCTCTAAAAGCTTCTTTTTTTTTTAATGGCAAAGATATTATATTGCACAGGTATGGAAGATATGTACGTATTACATCGAGAACATTGAATAATGGCATACAAAGCTACGGCTACAACCACTACAACAATCGGGGCTTTTCCCGTCGACATGTTGTTGGCGTAAAGTTTCCCTGACGACACGTCATCGGGCTAGAGTTCATGGCAGTCCCTCGTCGGTAATCACAATAACGATGAGTTTCCACGACGCCACAATGGCTCACACATTGACTATAGTTTTCCAAAGGACATGTCCTCAGGGTATCATTTTTCAGGTCAAATTAATTAATTAATATCAGGTCAAAGAAAGTCAAAACTCTTTACAAAGTCAAAGATGACCATTTCTTTCCTAAGGACGTGTCATCGGGAAAACTTTTATCCAAATTTTCAACCCATTGAATCCTCGGTTAATGACTTTCAATCAAAAAAATTTGTCGTTTAGCGATTTTCGCCGAAGATAGTTTGTCTTCGGAAAAACTCTCGTCGCCAGTTCTCCTTTTTCTTGTAAGGAACTATATGACTATATATAACCACAATGCTACTAATCCGAGACCTAAACGATACGTACTAATGTTGCTTACATGAAAAGGAAGGAAATGATCGATAGAGTGATCTTCAAAAGGCAAGGAAACAACTAGTGTGATATAAACCCCATTAGCAGTGGACCAAAAACTCCACCAAACATAGGCTTTCATCCTTGACAAGAAAAAACCCAGAGCTGCCTACAACAAAGCTCTAAAACTAAAACTATTAAAATAACCCGAAAAGCATGTTGAAAAATAGATAAAACATTACTTGCTTTCCTAACTTTGTAAACATTTTAGCTTGTTTTCACCCCTTATCGGACGGAATGCATGAACAAATTTTGAGGTGACCTTAAAGTTATAGTCGAGTTCTCAAAAATATAGAACAAGCAATAAGTGAACATCGATCGAAAGAAAATTAGTTTACCATCACATATCATTTTCCACTCATCTATATTGCTGATTGAGCTTATAAATATCTTGTTAGTGATAATTTTCTGATTGTTAAATAGTTTATTCGACTGTGTATGATGATCCTCTTTTGCATGTATGTAGGTTTAATTTTTATGATAGTTTGTGAGCTTTGTTACAATATATATGTTTAGTCATTTTGGTTATTTGCTGTAAAAGTCAGTTTGATTTAATAAACATGAAGTTTTCGCTTAATTGAAGCTCATATATATATATTACACTCCATCATAATATTTTTTAGGTCATTGTCTAACTTTTTTAGTTATTGTCACTTGTTGATTAAAAAAAAGTTATCGTCACTTGGAAGATCCATTATTCGTTTTAGTGGTAACTTTTAGGTGTTCAATCTGCCACGCATCATGCCAATGTCATGGAGCAGTTGGCAAACTTTTTGAAAGGATGTGCAATGTTGGAAGGTGTTAGTTTTATGAATATAAATTAGTAGTTGTGAGTTAGGATCGAACTTGAGATCATGGGATTGCACGTTTTACGTATGAGAATTAAAGTTAATAATCAAATGTAAATGTTATATTTATTTATTAATTACGCAAAATAAATAACGGACGTTAAGTTAAAAGTGTAATGGACTAACGATAGTTAAATCTTAATTGGAAGGACTGGATGTGAAATTAAAGATCAAGAAGGTTATAGAATCCCTTGTGGAGTCCTAAACCGATCGGCCTAAGGGTTTCCAAACCCAATCCAATGCTAACTTGGTCACCAAGTTACTTTGGGTATAAATATAAGGCATAGGGTCTTAGTTTTTTTTATCTCTTGTGCTCATAACCTAAAAACCAAAAAGTGTTTGTGTGTTTTTTGTGATAAAACCGGTCGACCACTCCTCAAGGGTTTCGACACACTTGTTTTTCCAAAACAAATTATTTTTTGTGATTAAACTAGCATTACTTTAATTTGATTTAGTGCGTGTGTACAAAAAAATGGTACTAACATACTTTTGTTGGTATCTTGGATTGAATTACAAAATCGGTATTGGGTAGTTCTTATAATCCTATAAACCCTAATTAGGGTTCATCACTTGACAGTTTTGTGAAATTGATTCTTGTTCGGCTAGAATAAAAAAGGTACGCATACTTTATGTTTATGTTGGTTAATTATTCATTATACGTTCCTATACGCTTCCGCATGTTTTCTTTGATGTTTATGTGTTTTATATATGATTGTCATGTTATATAATTCCAACAATGGCATCACTAGTCATTAGTTTAATGGGTAATTAATTACATAAACACTTAAAAAATGAATATTGTATATTGTTTGATATGATTGTTCTATGGTTTTGGTTATGTTTATGTAAACCCTAATTTTAGCGTTAGGGCTTTTGCCCTAATTTGGTTTTAAATTTCTTTTTGGATCGATTAAATCTTTTTTAAAGGGTCGATACCCTAAATTTTTTTTAGTCGAATTTTTAATTTTTTTTAGGGTTTATATATATAATAATTGTTATATTAACCATATCCAAACCTAGAATTAATATATTTGTTACGTGTTATATTCATGAATAAAGTGTTATGTGACATGGAATTGTATGCGATCTTGTGACTTAATTGAATAATTGTTATGTTATATCCATGATGATACATGCATGTTCGTCATGGATGGTTGCTTGAATTTTTAATTGTTAAGTTATTTTATCACATGTATGTTTTGATAAATCTTGAATTGGGGAAGACTCCAATAATATATTAATGAATCAATTATGTGCAATTTGGTATATTTTTAATTATGGCTTACGCAATCGATTCGTCGATGTATGTGGCTCACTTATATTGTTGGAGTGAAAGCCCTAGTTAATATATACGTTGATTAACCTAGGTATTGATTATTAATAAGCTTTATCAAATAAGTTGCATATGGCTACTTGTTTACACATATTAATTGTTAGTTATGTGCGCATTGTTTTAGTTGTTTATTTTTTATTGTTACTTGTTTGTTTATTATGTGCGACAAGTTTTAAGCAAAGGGTAATTTTGAATAGAAAAATAAATTGGATTAAACAATGGTGAAATTTGATTTGTTTTTTAAGAGTTAAATTTTCAATAAGTTTAATTGATTGATGGTTTTGGTACAAATAGTAAGAACGGCTCATCCAATTTTGACGGACTAAAAGAGGGGTATAAGGAGGGGAGCGCATTAAATTGTGACCCTAAAGAAGGAGGTTATTGCTTCAGTGCTGACCAAATTCTCCGCTTCTTTGCGAGTCAAATTGGAGTTATCAAGTAGGCTATAATGTACAAAATCATCTTAAGGGCGAATTAGCTTTAATTACATTCACCATTTTTGTGGTAATTATCCGAAACACTAAGTCTTTAGACTTATACAAAAGTACGATATAATGGACGATAATTAAAGGTAAATTCCTTGATTGGTGAAACCAATACCTCAATCAAAACTTTGATAATTTGATCTTTACAAATTGGTTAATAAACAGTTTTTTATTAAAATTTATGCTACAAGATGAATGCATGACATCTTTGTACATATTTGATTTGACACCATAAATCAAAACTAGTACCCTTTATAAAAATTAAGTTAGTGCCATCTAGTTAAAGGAACACTTGAAGTTGCAATTTACGTCCTGTGGGAACTTGGTGAGATTGTTATGGAAAGGTAAATCTTTATGTAAAGTCAGGCCTTACATGAACATATTTGCAGTTCTTTAAGTTAGACGACTTAAATTGAGTAGTAAGTGAGACCTGGACTCAAGGCACAAGATATGGATAAAACATGTTTACATTTGCAATAACGTTGGAAAATGTAAATCCCATGATGATCTAGGAATTGGAAATATGTTTGCCAGTTATTGTTTGACAGATTACCTTATTATATGCTTTCGTTACTAGCAGATCAACTGATGTAATGAATCCATGATAATTTGGATCCTAGTTTTCGAGAAAATTATATGGATATATGTTTATATTACCTTGGGTATATATTATTTTCTTGAAAAATTGTATTATCGAAAATACTAATACTTGAACTTTTTCTGTAGAAATGGCTCAAAACAACGATAACACTGCACTAACTTCTGCGTTCAAAACATTTTTTGATCGAGAAAAAATGACTGGCTCTAAGAATTTCAATGATTGGCATCGCTCTTTGAGAATTGTCTGTAGAGTTGCTGATCGGTTGGATTATCTGTACACGCCTTGCCCTGATGTACCACTAGCTGATGTCTCTAACGAGGTAAAAGTTGCGTGGAAGACCTAGTATAAGCGTCATAATGATGTGGCTTGCTTGATGTTGGAAACGATTGAATCTGCTCTCCAAAAGCAGTTTGAAAATTACTTCCCATACAACATGCTTAATGAACTCAGAACCATGTTTGAGAAACCTGTGGCTGTAGAAATATATGATTTGATTGATGCACTACACAACTGCAAGCAGGGAAAGGGTAAACCCGTAAGTGCTCATGTATTGAAGATGAGAGGATACATGGACCAATTACAAGCACTTGGCAAAGTTTATGAAAATGACATTGATGTGAACATGATCAACAGATCCCTTAACAAAGATTTCAATGGTTTTGTTCGAAACTTCAATATGCACTGCGTGAGGAAGACAGTTACTGAACTACACGCATTGCTAATTGATTACGAAAAAGGGTTACCTTAAAAGGCTCCTACTCCCCAGGTACTTGCTATTCAGGGTGGAAGGATTAATAAGTCAAAACCGCAGCGTGCGAACAACAAGAAGGGTAAGGGGACAGGGAAGGTTGACAAGGGTAAACGAGTTATGGCCTATCAACCAGAACCGAAGAAGAACCCTACTCAAAGGAAGGAAAATCCTAAAAAGGATCAAGCTTGCCACTACTGCAAAGTAGTGGGTCACTGGAAGAGAAACTGTGCTCTCTACCTCGATGATTTACAGAAAAATAAGATTAAGAATTATGGGTCCATAGGTGCCAGTACTCCAGGTATCTTATTTATGATTGAATTATTTACTCTAAATCGTAAAAATTCCTGGGTATATGATACTGGATGTGGTATTCACATTTGTAATACACTGCAGGGGTTTAGAGTGGAAAGGAAGCTGGCTTATGGAGAGCAATATCTGCATATGGGCAATGGGGCACCTGCAGCTGTTGAAGCCATAGGAGTGTTTAGTTTAGTATTGCCTTCGGGCTTAGTACTGTTATTGAACAATTGTTATTATGCACCTTTTATAATTAGAGGTGTTGTTACCTTTTTAGTATTGTTAGATTTTGGTTTTACTCATACTATTTCACGTAATGAAATTTCTGTTTCTTTAAATGGTGTATTTTATTTTAGTGCGATTACAGTGAATGGTGTGTTAGAAATTTATATGATTGGAAATGAATCTAAAAGCTATAATAATTCGATGTTTAGCATCAATAAGAAAATGAAGTTAGACTTGAATTCTTCTTATCCATGGCATTGTAGACTTGCTCATATAGGTAAGACTCGCATACAAAGGCTACATCGTGAAGGGCTTTTGCAAAATATCAATGATGAATCATTTGATAAATGTGACTCGTGCATATCTGGGAAGAGGACGAAGAAACCTTTTCATAAAAATATAGAGAGGGCGTCTGATCTACTTGGTCTTATTCATACTGATGTGTGTGGACCACTTAGACATGCGTCAAAGAGAGGTGCTAGCTACTTCTTAACCTTTACTGATGATTTCAGCCATTATGGTTATGTTTATTTACTTAAGCATAAACATGAGGTGTTTGAAACATTTAAGGTTTTCAAAGCAGAAGTAGAGCTGCAATTGGGAAAGAAGATTAAAGCTCTTCGATCCGATAGAGGCGGTGAATATCTAAGCCAAGAGTTATGGTTATGTTTATTTACTTAAGCATAAACATGAGGTGTTTGAAACATTTAAGGTTTTCAAAGCAGAAGTAGAGCTGCAATTGGGAAAGAAGATTAAAGCTCTTCGATCCGATAGAGGCAGTGAATATCTAAGCCAAGAGTTTAAAGATTACTTAGCTGAGAATGGAATTGTCCAGAATCTCACATCTCCATATACTCCACAACAAAATGGTGTATCTGAGAGAAGAAATCGTACATTGTTAGACATGGTGCGATCAATGTTTAATCTTACTACTCTGCCTTTATCCTTTTAGGATTATGCTTTAGAATCAGCTGTTCGCATTCTAAATATGGTTCCCACAAAGAAGGTTGATAAGACACCATATGAAATATGGCATGGTAAAGCTCCTAACTTGTCTTATTTAAAGGTTCGGGGTTGCGAGGCGTATGTTAGACATGACTCAGCAGATAAACTCCAACAAAGATCTGTAAAGTGTATCTTTGTAGGATACCCTAACAAAACTATGGGTTACTACTTTTACTATCCAACTGAAAAAAAGGTAATTGTTGCTAGGTATGGAGATTTTCTTGAAAAGGATCTTGTATCTCAAGAATTCAGTAGGAGAGTTTATGATCTGGAAGATGATCATGAAGATACATTACCTTCTGGAAACACTAACGTACTTCCGGTAGAGCGTGATAGTCTAGGTCCTCCACCAGAAGTTGAAGTGATTCCCGTTCGTAGATCTGTAAGGACTACACGTGCACCTGAATGTCTATCTCTTAACGTAGAAGTTGAGGAAACTATATTAGGAGATCTTGGAGAGCCTGCTAATTATAGAGCTACCATGGCAAGTTCTGAAAAGGAAAAAATTGCAAGCTACAATGAATGGGGAAATGCAATCCATGAAAAAAAATGAAGTCTGGGAACATGTTGACTTACCTCCAAATGCTAAGGTAGTTGGAAGTAAGTGACTCTATAAAATAAAGACTGACATGGATGGCAATGTACACATCTATAAAGCTCGTCTAGTTGCGCAAGGTTTTACTCAAACTTTTGGCATAGATTACGAGGAGACTTTTTCTCTTGTAACAGAAATTAGAGCTATTAAAATTCTCATAGCTATAGCAGCGTACTATGACTATGAGATATGGCAGATGGATGTCAAAACCGCCTCTTGAATGGTCGCTTAGATGAGGACATCTATGTGAAGCAACCTGAGGGGTTCGTGAATCCACAATTTCCAAACCATGTATGCAAACTTCAAAGGTCCAATTATGGATTGAAGCAAGCATCGAGGCAATGGAATAAGAGATTTGATGAAGAAATCAAAAGGTATGGATTTATTCAAAATCTTGATGAGCCATGTGTATATCACAAAGTTAGTGGGAGTGATGTAATTTTCCTTATCCTTTATGTCGATGACATATTAATTATGGGAAAAGACATTCTAAGTTTTCAAAGTGTTAAGGCATATCTTGGACAATGTTTTTCCATGAAGGATTTAGGAGAAGCTGCATATATTTTGGGAATCAAGATCTAGCGAGATAGATCAAAGTGGATAATTAGTTTAAGTCAAAGCGCTTACATTGATAAAATATTGAAGAGATTCGGTATGCAAAATTCCAAGAAAGAATATTTGCCGATGGAAGTAAAGCATGGCTTATGTAGCGATATGTATGCTTCAACACCTGCTGAAGTGGCACGCATGCAAAAAGTTTCTTATGCTTCGGCAGTAGGATCTATCATGTATGCTGTGAGATGCACAAGGCTAGATGTGGCGTTCGCTCAAAACATGAATAGTTGATATCAACAGAATTCGGGTGAACTTTACTGGACTGCTGTTAAACATATTCTAAAGTATCATAGAAATATGAAAGATATGTTTTTAGTGTATGGTGGAAATCCAGACACAGAGCTTGGTGTTACAGGTTTCTGTGATGCGTCGTGGCAGTGTGATACAGATGATACAAAGTCTTATACGGGTTATGTCTTTGTCATCAATGAAGGAGCAGTTGACTGGAAGATCAAGAAGCAGAGCATGATTGCGATGTCTGCGACAGAGGTCGAATACATAGCTGCTTCAGAAACTGCAATAGAGGCTATTTGGATTAGGAAATTCATTTCAGGGCTTGGTGTTATGCCTTCAATTGAATCACTTATTGATATGTATTGTGACAATTCTGCTGCAATCATATTTGCCAATGAACCTGGAGTCATGAAGGGCACCAGCCATTTTCTACGGAAGTATCACTATGTTCGGGAACAAGTCCGCGAAGGTGAAACTTGTTAATACAAATAAGCCGTAAAAACATTTATTTATATTTTACGATCTTTGTCGATAACAAACGTAAAATCATTTTAACGAAACAAATAAAATTCGTAAATGGTTTGAACTAATAGTTTCTAATATATTCACATTTTCACATAAAACACAAAAACAAGTATAAGTGATTTTATGATTTAATATTACATATGTACAACAACTAGTGTTTACATATTTGGGTAAAATATACACATAACTAGTATGTAGTATATTGGGTAATATAAATGGGTAGAAACTTAAATATCATAACCCATTGGGCAAATACATTGAATGTAGTTGGGTACAACCCAAAGCCCATGACCCATGGAGCTTGACCCATAACCCATTGCATGACATCATGCTTATATTATAAATGGATAATATCCATAACCCATGGATCAACCCATACCCAAGTGACCAAGTGCATTGCACTCAAAAGATACATTGTATCTAGCTAAAGATCAATGGTTCAACCCATGACCCATGACCCATGACCCATAACCAAAATACCCATGGGTAAAAGGGAGCGTCCCACGGATCCCTAGCTTAACCCTAGACGGATCCCTTGTGGAAGGGATCCGTGGGATCCGGGGAACAATAGATTTTTTCTTCTATAAATAGTGAGCCATTTCTTCATTGTTTCTCACCCCTTTCTAACAAACTTTCTCCCTGAGTTGAAAACTCACTAACCTCAGATCCAAGAGATCTATGTTTGTAGTTTTGTTTTTGTGTGATCTTCTAGGTTCCTCTTAAAGGCAAGATCACCACCTTTGAAGTCGAGCAAGCTCAAGTCCATGAGTTGCCATGCTTCCTCATCATCAAGGCTACTGAAGTCTTCTTGTTGATGATTCCTTTCTTTCTTCTAAGAAGTGTAGTGTTGAAGACATTAGTGAAAGATGTCTCAAGTGTCAAGGCGAAGATATTAGTGAAGGGTATCTATCGTCCATATCATAAGCACTTATGGTAGGTGCTTAGAAGTCAAGACTAGAAGCATTAGTGAAAGGTGCTTAGAAGTCAAGACACAAGACATTAGTGAAGGGTGTCTTGTAGATCTAGTCAAAGGCATTAGTGAAAGGTGTCTTAGATGTACATTCGATATGGTGTGTTTCGATGTACAAGATAGACTAGTATTAGATCCAAGGATATTGATATCCTTGATGATGTTGTAAAGGAGTAGATCTCCTTTGGGATCAGTTGTTGGTGTAGTGTGGTAGTAGTTCCTCCATTGCAATGGAACTAGGTGCCTGATAAAGTGTAGGCGACGTTGTGTAGGTGTAGTTCACCTTGGAGTGAAAGAACTAGGTACTTAGCCTAGTACCTTATAAAGGGTAGGCGACGTTGTGTAGGTGTGGTTCACCTTGGAGTGAAAGAACTCGGTGGTTAGCCTAGCTCCGGAAAAAGGGTAGGCGACGTTGTGAAGGCTTCTCCGCCATAAGGAGATTGGTGTAGTGTTTATGAACTCTCGAGTAGGTGACTCGGGGAGTGGAGTAGGGCAAGGAAGGTGTCCTTGTAGCCGAACCACTATAAATACCCGCGTTGTGGTTTTGTGCTTCTTACTCTTATCTTTTCATTACTTACCTTTATATGTATGTTTATCCACATCCAACACACACATCCAAATAGATTGACATAAGTCGATGTAAATAAATTAAAAGGATGTTTTAATTGGTAAAACTATTCAACCCCCCTTTCTAGTTTTCTACAATTGGCATCAGAGCTTCGTTACCAAGTTTCTTGAAGTATATCGTACTTTAAAAACTTGATACGATCCATGGTTAATTGAAAACTACAAAGAAGGTTTTTCATAAAAACAAACACCATGTCTTTTAAAACTATATGTTTGGATGTTGATTTGATAACAACATTTTTATTTACTTTTTCATTTAATTGCACTAATCTTATTTGTCATGTTGATTAGTCAAAGCTCATACCCACCAAGCTATAGGAATCACTTGGTAACAAGAATACCTTCCTTAAGAAGGTATTCTAAACGCAAAGGAGCGGGAATCGTCTAAGTGACATTTGTTGTGTCATTTGTAAACACATTCCTAAGTGCGCTAGAGGTATGATTTTCTTTTTTATTTTGCTTGATAATTAAGTATGCCTCTTTAGTTATTTATATGATTATCTTTTGTGCATATACATGTTTTACATGAAGCTTCATTAGGAAGCCTTTTTCTCACATACGTGTTATATTTCTCGTCTAAAGTCGTGGTATATAAAACTTATGTTTTATTTCTTTTAATCCAAAATAAAACAAAACACAAATTTCGAAAAATACTCCTTCCCCATAAATATGCCACTCGACGCCCACTTTATCTAATCCTCACTTTTTCAAATCTTCCAATTTAAAAAATTCCCTCTCATTCAAAACTTCATCTTCCTCTCCATCTTATCCCAACCAAAACCAAGAAGGATCGTCTTCAACATGGTTTACATCGCCTTCGTACTCATCGTCTTAACACTCAACGAACTTGTGTTCCCTATGATGAAGTTCACATACAGAGACATTTACTTTGTGTTGTTAATCTACATTTGGGTTATATACCCAATCCTTTTATCATTCTTAATATTGAAATGAAATATTACTAATAGTCTAGTTATCTAGGTTATTATGTGCTTATCATTTTTCTTTGTTTTATTTCTTTCTTTCCTGATACATTAGAAGTCATGTATGCATGTTAAAAGAAAATTTAGGCTAAAACACATATCTTGGTATAAAACTATGAGATCTAAAAACCTATGCTTTTCATAAAATTTGTTTCTGTAATTACAGATCTACGGACCCCGGAAGTTATACCAGCCGGATCCCTTTTGAAAAGGAACCGTGGGATTCGTCCTACTGGAGAACAGTTTTTCATGCAAATTAAAAACCACTTTTCTTCTAAAAAGTAATACTCCACTAGTATGTCAAAACCATAAGTAAGTTAAGTGTCTTTCGTGTTAAAAACCATTGTTAATAAAAACCTAATAAAAACGTTCGATAATCATAGGTTGACCGCAAACATCACTTTCCATTAACTCATCGTTTCTATAGGTTCAACTATGACGCATGAATATGAGTTCGATTTTTCACTCACTAGCGTCTAC